>NDFG01000795.1:0-35742 GCA_002167245.1 Sporophila hypoxantha
CAATCCTGGTATCTAAACCCCTCAGTTTTGGTTGCAGACATTCAGAACCAGGCTCCAAGCCCAGCTGAGAGCAAGGCACCTTCACTGCCATTCCCCTTCACCCCACAGATTTCACGTTCCCCTCAACTTCCTATCTGGGAACTTCTCCACTACAAAACAGAGGCAAACATCAGTAATAAATCAACAGCTATTGATCCTATTACCCTGAAGTTATTTTTGTTAAGCTTTAAGGCATATAGTGATCAATACTGAATGATACTTTTTACATCTTTTTTACCAATATCGTGGAATCACAGGATGGTTTGGGTTGAAATAATCTCAATCTCATTCCAGCCCCCTGCCACGAGCAGGGATGCCCCAAACTGCTCCTATTTCCTTCTATCCCACAAACCAGAGCACTTGGACCCTACACACCAGGCAGGGTTTTCCTTTCCTTTAATCTTTAAGTCCCCTGCTGCCTCTCCCAAGTAATCTCTGAAAAACAGAGTTTATCAGACTTTGAATAACTGCAAGGTTTTTGGTTGAGCATGGTTGGAGATGCCCATGGCTGAACACCTTACACTGAAAAGTTCATCCTAAATCCCAAACTCCAGTGAGCAATTCCATATTGGATACAAACCCCTAGACAACAAAGCTGTAGGATTAAATTTACCTGTTCCCACCTTCATTCCTTAAACTACACCATATAAACAAAGCTACATCTTTTTAGGTTGTTTCAGTGCTTCAACCCCAGAGCTCTCCATACAAGTGGGATGGAAAAGTGAATTTATCAACAAATGTATCAATTTATCAACAAATGTATCAATTTATCAACAAATCGATCAATTTATCAAGGAATTCATAAACAAATTGATCCATTTTTCCTACTCAAAATAAGCTATTTCTAGGCCAACCTGAAGCCAGCTTTCCAATCCACCTGTGTCAAGAATAGAATTAAAATTAAGAAAACAATTAAAATGTACTAAATATTTCACTTGTTAAACATTATATTCAAATTGGGACATTAAAAAAAAAAAAAAAGGAAATTTTTATCTTTAATACTGAGATTCAGAAGCTGAAAGTACAGAAGTGTGGTGGGAAATGTGCAGACTCATCTTGCAAAGCCTCAAGCACAGCGAGTAACACCTCCTGACAGCGCTTCCAGAAAGAAGTGTCAGAAAGCTCAAAAGCTAATTTGGTCAGAAGCCTCCCTGCCTTGGAAAGCCTCAGCCCCATCTCCTCCCTCTCTGCACACAAACACTTTTTTTAGATAAGATTCCCAAGAGCACAAGTGTAAGCTGGAGCAGCAGCTTTTGTTTTCTTGTGCAGTTAACCCTTTCAATCCTACGGAGCTGTTTCCCCTCTTCCCCTCCCTCTGCTGTGGGATGGACAGAGCACAAGTGAAGTGAGGAGTCACACACAGAGCAGGAAATCAGTGTGGGCACCACAAGAATTCCCAGCCCTGAGAGCTGATACCCACTGCTTCATTCCCAATTCATTTGGAAAACTGAGCATTTCAGTCATTAGCAAAGTTGATAATATGCATTTTTCTACTGATTTGATAAAGACTTGATCTAGTCAGGAATCAGAGTGGTTTCCTGGATTAATTCTCAAATAATGCAGGGCACTGGGAAAACCATAAAAATCCAAATATTGAGTGGAAACCAACACCCCCAAACCAAGGCTTTCGAGGACAACTGCACTCAGTTTCCCTGAGGAGCCTCCAACACTCAGAGGAAGGCAGCTGGAGGAAACCCACAAGAAACAGAAGATACACAAGTGGAAAGAGCTCTGGAACCACTTCTCAGTTTCACTTTTGGCAATATCAAGCTTTTCCAACATGATATCCTCCACCCTTTCTTTAAAAAAGAAATAATCACAAGAACCACCTGCCCCACACTTGCCTTCCAGACTGCTGAACTGTGACTACGGGCCAAAAAATGTACCAAGGGTTGGCTCAGGGAGGAGAGGCAGGGGCAAGTGAATCAAATGGGGCTGCTCCATCCTAAAAATTCACACAGGTCCCTGGAATGGGTGAAATCCATCCCTGGGAGGGTGGGCAGGCCCTGGCACAGGTGCCCAGAGCAGCTGGGGCTGCTCCTGGATCCCTGAAGTGCCAAGGCCGGGCTGGACAGGGCTTGGAGCAGCCTGGGACKYTGGYAGGTGTCCCTGGTGGCACTGGACAGGCTRTGAGWCCKTTCCAACCCAAACCAGCCTGGGATTCACTGATCCATCACTTCCTTTCCCTTCCCAGCTGTTAAACAACTGCAACTTCCCAAAGCAGCACCAAAGCCAAACCAACCTGGGCTACTTGACATCCCAATGTTTGTTCTGCCCATGCCCTGAAGGCATCTCTGCACTTGGATCGACCCAAGGAACAGCCCCCAACACTCCTGAGGGACACCCCAGCAGCCCCGGAGGGGTGACACCTCCTGTCCAGGTGAGGAGCAGATGTGAATGTGAATGAGGAAAACCCCAGTTTGTCCCAAACAATGCCCAGGAATGCCTTTGTTCCCCCTCTGGGGTCCAAGGGAAGCACTTTAGGAAATGAGGGTGGCAATCAGCCCACAGAGCTGATAAAGGGACAGGGACGTGAGCACCCATCACAACCATTCTTGTGTTTCTCTCTGCAGCACCCAGCAGAAAAAAAGGAGTAAATATTTCTCTAAATAACTTTAATTCAGAAAAAGGAAACAATGCTATTTCAACCATTCCATGTCAAATTGGACATGAAACAACTGGGAGATATCCCAAATATCATCCCAAGTGTGACAGCAGTAATGGCTGAGAGCATGAGCAATCTCTCATCCCTGTAAATAATGATTACTCACTATTTCTGAGCATATGGACACACAACTGTCACTGTCTATGAAATGTCAAAAACCCCACAGCAACTAAAACTCTGGATTTTAAAGCTACAATTATTTACACAAGTGCCCAGTCTACCAAAACATGAATATAAACTAATTATTAAAAATCAAACTATTGTTGTAACAATAAATTGAATAATAAAAAAATCCTTTTGGAAAAGTTGATTGTGATACTAGAAGAGAAATTTGTATTTACTGAGGAGTGGGATTTAAAAAAAAAAAAAGTTTTATGAGAATATTGTTACAAATAATGTAACATGTAGTCCAAAGGGCTCCTTGGGATACACTGGTATCACTCCCAAGGTAAAAAATGGGAATTGGGAATCTTGATTATCCCAGTCCATGCAAGATGGCAAGGCCCTGAGCTAGAGGAATATTCTCTCATTTTTCACATCATGAACCCCACAATGCATTTGAAAGGCTGAGACCCCCCAACAAGGAGCTTTTCCCTTTCCCAAACCCAGTGTTATGCAGGGAGCCCAAACTCTGTGTGCTGCTGGCTGCTCCCGGCAGCACCTCCATGTGACTGTGAGTCACAGAACCTCCCTGCAGCAGCAGGAGAGTCACCAGGAGGGAGAGCTGGGAATTCTCCAGCAGAGCTGCCAGGAGCCCACAGCACCCCTCCCTCCCCTCTGCACTCACCCTCAGCCTGTGGGGAACAGCTTCACCCCAGGATTCATATCCAGAGCTTTTKTTTAACTGAGGCACACACCTACAGCAGGGAATTTGGATTTTACAGTTTTTAAACAAATTATGTTTTCATCATCAAAGTGAGGCTACCTGGAATGCTGGAGACCTGAGGAACCACACAGAAATCCCTTTTTATAATTAAAAACAATGTCAGAGATTGGTTCTACAGTTTGGACAACTTAGGAAAAGGTTAGATTAAAACACYCATATAGTAATRYATAGAAATCAAAAGGTTAAATTAAAACACACATATAGTAATRGATAGAAATCAAAATTATTAAYAATTAACGACAAAATTCCATTTTAAACCAAATACCTTTAGCTCAAGAAACATGAATTATTATTTTTTTGACTTTCTGTAGTATCAGTGTCTCCCTTAAATATCCAGTCTCTGGATACCAGTGCAGACAGAGTGGTTTGTTTACACCCAAGTCTGGCACGGGGAATCCGACATCACCGGCACGCCTCAAAGTAGAAACAGTTTGTTTTCTGCAACACAGACTGGTCTGAGATCCACCAAGTGTGAGCTGCAGCCAGAGAAACGGCACAAAGCTGAGAAAAACAAATTATGAATTCCAATGTAAACAACAGCAAACGCCCCAGAAAGGGGGAGGAAAGGGAGCGTTTCTGCTGGCTGAGAAGTGATCCCAGGATGAAGTGCTCTGTGTGTCCCACGGGACAGGAGCAGAGAGGAGGTCACTGATACGGAAACCTGATGGAAAAACGGCATCTCACTGATGAAAACCCTCCGAGTGAGGCTGAGCCAATCTTCCTCTGAAGATGACACAAAAACGTCTCACACTGAACAATTCTAACAATAGGGAAGAGCAGAGCACTCAAACTTGAGAGACCAGAGGTGTAAATGTGTTAATCACAATTAGAATTGCACAAAGGAAATCAGGGAAATTATCAAGTCTGATTTTTTTGCTGCAAATTTCTGCTTCCTTACATGTGCAGCACTTCACCTGCTATGGACAGGGAGAGTATTTTAATCCATTTCAGCCCCACTACACTGTGATTATTATACARTTAACAAGCAGGAATTTGCAAAATGGATCAAAAATCAAAGCTTTTAAATAGTATGCAAAATGGGTCAAAAATCAAAGCCTTTAAATAGTATATTCTCATATACTTTATTAGTTTGACTCAGAACTACTCAACGGTACTTTCAAAACTATGACAGTCTATACTGATAATAATTTTAGTCTCAAAAAATTATTCTTCCTACTTCTTACACCCTTATATATACAGGAATTCAGTTCTAGTTCCATTCTTCTCTACTTGTTATGGAAACTTCAGTTCTACTATTGATCTTCACCTCCACTGGCTTTTAGGACATTCAAGGTTTATGTAAATATTAAATGAGTTATTTACCTTTCAAAAGCTGGTTTTAGAATCACAGATATGCTATTCATCTATAGATATTGATATGCTATAGATAGAATGATAGATATGCTATGGCAGAAACAAGGCATTGTTTATTAGCCTTGTTGGCAAAATAAATTACAAATAACCTTTTGAACATCCAGCATCAGTCAAAATGATCTTTCTTATGAAAAATAATTATGAAGAGAGGTTACTATAAGCAGATTTAATGTCTGTTGATCCAAATTATTCAAGTAGGACATTTCAACTGGTTTGAGTCAAAACAGAAATTGTACCAAGCTGCTTCCTGCTCAGTTTTGCCAACCGGGAGGACTGTGAAGTCTGGCACTCTGTAAATCCAAGGAAGGCCCAGCTATTTCTTTCCAAAGTTTCCTTAAATTGAAGGAAAAGGAAAGACTGCTCCCTGCGTTCGAGACGTCCCAGAGGCGAGCCACGGAGCTCGGCGAGGCCGATTCCCAAGCACTCTCCTAAGCTTTTGTCACGGAATCGCACCTCCCGCCGAGGAGCCCTTCCCAGCAGGGAAAGTTGCTGCATAATGCCCCGAGGTGTGACTCAATTACAGCTGCCATTGTGCCGCGGGGCCACGGGCACGGAACCCGCCCGGGCAGCTCCGGCAGCCCTGCCCGCTGACCCCGCGCGCCTCTGGCCTGCAGCAAAAGCGCAGCTTTATCTGAATTACCCGGGCGGTGCTAAGATAGCGCTGAACCCATCTCACCTCGCCGCGACACCGCCGCCCCGCTCCCATCTCCATCCCCACGTGCTCCCGATGAAAGGATCCGCTAGCACCGCCCTTTATCGAGACCCCAAAAAGCAGAATGTCCCCTCTACCTGCAGGTCGGTTCCTCTGGCTCGGCTCACTCGGGGATCAGTGACATTTGTCCCGGGCTGAGCTGATATCCCAAGCACTTGTGACAGGTTTGCTGATAGGTGTTAATGTGATAAGCCCTAATAAACCGCTCGTGAGGCGGAGACTCGAGAGCAAATCTCGGTCGTGTTTAACTTCAGCCACAACAAATTAAACGTGGAGCTCCTCAGTTTAAGAGCCCTCCAGAGCTCAGCTGGCCGAGGTTAATTCTGATTCACCGTTATCAAACGGGACATTAAACACGGCCCAGAGATGCTGCAGGTGACAGCACAGCGAGGATAAAGCAGCAGAGCTGGAAACTGAAACAATGCCTGGGAAATGAAACTGAAATGGGCACTTGGGAGGAACATCACTGCACAGGGCAATGGGACTCGGAGGGGAGAGAAAAGCACAGGAGATGAAGGCAGGGAAAGATCTCAAACAAAACTGAAGTGCAAAATTCTGTGACTAAAAATCACAACCCAGCATTTAGCTGCCTAATGCCAAACATACTTCAGTAATCTCAGCAGCCTCCAAACACTCCCCAAGTAAGTAAATAAATACAGGTGCTTAATCTAACTGAGGAATAACTTACACTGGGAATTTTATTTTCCCAGCAGATAACCCAGCTGATTTTAGTCAAACAAACCCAATTCCTTTCCTAAGCAAAGCACGATCTTGATTTCAGTTGGTTTTGCATGGAAATACAATCCTGGGAGTTTCTCACATAGATTCCCATGCAGTCTTTCCAAGGGATTTCTGCTTTACAGAATATTTGCATGGTTGGAGCTGAAGTTATCCTCTGTTGGCCTCCAGTTTTACTCACTGCTGTCTGGGCTTCTTTGTTCTACAAAGCCTCTCGTTTGCAGGAACTCTGAGGGTTCAACCACAGGTTATGAGTGCACAGCCCACACACAAACATCCAGTTAAGAGCAGGTTCTGTCCATGTGGGCAGTGATTTATGTGTATTTGTGTTTTTAAGCCCAGACCTGAGTGCATCAGACGGCAGCAGGTACTTCTGAGCAGCAGCTTAAGTAAATCCTCACACATTTCATACTCTCCCAGTTCCCTGTAGCAGAGGGAAATATTCATTATGGATATTTCTGCTGATACAGTTTAACAGGAAAACCAGGACTTGTGCAAAGCTAAAAGCTTCCTGCTTTGAAAGGAGAATGAAAAAGCTGTTCCAGGAGTATCACCACCACCTCAAAGCCCGAGGATGAGCACTTCAAGTTCCAGCATTACAAAAGAAACTGAATGAACTAAGAAAAAAAAAAAAAAAAAAGAAAAAAAAGAATTTAAAGTTAACTACTTCCAGTCAAAATAATCAGAAGTGAACGTTGTATTTAATGATCAGAGAAGGCTCATCCCGAGGTGATCCCTGAAGGGCTGGGAAGGAAAGTCCCTTCCCACGGGTACGGTGTCAGCATTTCTGCAGCGTCAAAGCACGTCCTTAAGTTGCCATTCCTGCACTTTTCCTCTCTACCCTCAGGCCTGTGATGCCGTGCCAAGCTGAAGTGTAAATGAACGGATGTGCAAACAAGCGCTGAGATGAAGGCTCAGATAGCTCCGACCCGGGATCACCCATCACCGCCACATTTCCAGCTTCCTCACACCTCAGGTAAATTCACTTCCCAGAGCCTCCCGTGTGAATGTGCCTCATTACCAAGCACGATTTCACCTCACAGTGTGCGACTCAGCAATCTCCAGTAATAGGTATTCAAATAAAAACACAGTTATGTGGTAAAAAACAAACCCAAGGCTTATCTATCCTGCAACTTTCTCCCTTTCCAGTCAAAACAATTCATTAGCATTAGGAAATACGAGTCTTACTCATCAGGAGAAAAAACCAAAACCCACAAGTGTCCCTGCTCAGTTTCTGAGCTCCCAAAAGGACACTTCCCTGCCTCTGCTCAACAGCATCGCTCTCTCACGTCAGCTTAAAAACAAACCCACACAATTTTCTTCCTCAGGTTTAATTTCGACTAAATTATAAACATTTGTAACATAAACATTGCTACAGAAGAGAAACCTAATTCTTTCACAGCTGGAATCTCCAAGTGAGAGAAATGAGCTGCTGATTTGTGAAACGCTGCGAGTGGATATAAATCTCTGAGATACTCATACAGAAACAGTTCCAGAATATTCATCAAGAATAAATGGACCAAATTCTGCACTTCTGTATGTACGAAAGATCAATCACCAGCTAATTAAACCACATGCCTGCACCAGCGAGGCTGGGTTGTAAAGAACAGGGCAGACGCGTCACCCGAGCGTTTTAAATCCTACAAATGTGTAAATAATGTTGATTTCCAGGGGAATATATCCCGGAAGGTGCTGTCTGACCCCGTGACAGCCTGTGCCACAAAACCTTTCTGGTGCCACCGGGAGGAGAGCAGGGAACTGGGGCCAGAGGAGCCCGAGGTTCGTGGCTCTGAGCAGCGGATGGAGAACAGCAGCCACCCTGAGGCTGCAAACAACTTCCACTCGGGAAAAAGARCCCAGAAATTGAGGGGGCAGAAATGAGTGTGCAGAGATTTCCTCTCCCTCCAAAAAGTCCCTTTCCAAACACATCAAATCGATCACGGCAGTAGTTGCTATGAATTAAAGCTGTTTAGGTATTTCTCAAATATTTAACTACTGCCACCCACAACAGCCGTTCCTAGAAGGGATTTCATATAATTTTTTTWAAAAGTATTTATTAAGAATTATCTGTGCTACAGTGGGAGAAGAACAAGCCATGAATGAAACCATCACCACATGGCAATAATCTGAATAATCTAAGAATAGCAGTTTATAATCTTGCCTGGCTGATGCATCTCGCACTATGTTTATATATTGCTTCAGTKATTTTATTTTGAGACTATTACATAATATATCAAACAGAGCCACATGTCAGGGCRGAGAAAACAAACCTCACACAGAAAAACAACTTCTTAGGACAACACTAAAGTAGTTTTATTGAAGTATAAATCTAATCTTCTCAATCATTTAAGCAGCTTGTTTGGTTGAACTCTTACAGCAATTTTCCATTAACAACTTTATTTTAAACATGATTTGTCAAAATCACAGCAATTTTAAAGAATTAATTTCAATATTAAATGTGAACACAGCACTACAAGACAGACTTTCGAGGCTGAGAAAACCAAATTAGTCTCCAATATTGCTTCATTAGTACCCCAGTGTTGTTCCTTTTAATTACAATCCCAGTTTCTAGCAGCGTTACTCTTGGGGAATTCCTGAAGTTTTGATCACAATGTATTATACACAGTAAATTAAAAAATAAAAGCCCACCCTGATTAAGACAGAGGATTCCTTTTAATATCAACAGTCYGGTGAGAAATAGCGACGAGGAAAGCGCGGAGCCTCCTTTGACAGCTGTAACCTCGGAAAAGCCAATCCACAGGCACAGAGGTTTGGCTGAGGCGGAGACACGGATTCATTGAGGAAATTCTGGAGGGTGCATTTACTATCGGCTCTGCAAGTACAGACACATCAGGCGACAGCCTCTGTCTGAGCTTACACAAGTSCCAGGAGCAGAAAATAAACCTTACTCTTCCAGAAAAGTGTTTGAAGATCAGCAAGACAAAGCAGTACGTTCGGAGGACACCAGAGCTGCATGCGAGCGTTTTCAAAGCCGTCCTGCTGCTCACCAAAAACCCCACAAACTTATATTTACCTCAGCGCACAAAAGCTTTTCCACCCTTTAACACTACGAGCAGAACACACATCACGCTGAACACCGGCTGGCTGATTTGGAAATAACATTAAAAGCTCCGAGGCTTCACGCAACGCGTCCAGCTGACGCCTGTGCCGTGCGATGCACACCGACCAGCAGCAGCACGAACCAGCGGTGTTAAATAACTCCGAGCAGCACCGGGGGTGGCCGCAGGAACACAGACACCGTCCCACACCGGGAGCAAAGCTGCTGTGCGTCCCTGCAGCCCCACATGTGCACAGTGTGTGTGTGTGTGTGTGCGTGTGTGTGCGTACAGCGCTGTGCCCTCAGCCCCACATGTGCACAGTGTGCGTGTGTACAGCGCTGTGCCCTCAGCCCCACATGTGCACAGCGTGCGTGTGTGTGCGTACAGCGCTGTGCCCTCAGCCCCACATGTGCACGAACGCAGGGACTGACAGCGGCCCGAACCGCGACACGGAGCTGCCGCCGGGCTCGGCGACACCCGGCCGGAGGAGAGGGAGAAGGGAGAAGCTGGCCCGGACCTGCTCGCTCCCCGTGGAGCAGCTCAGCGCAGCACCCAGCACTCTCACACCGCCACCACCTCCCAAGCCCGAGCGACTTGA
The DNA here is from genome assembly GCA_002167245.1 of Sporophila hypoxantha. NCBI lineage: Eukaryota > Metazoa > Chordata > Aves > Passeriformes > Thraupidae > Sporophila > Sporophila hypoxantha. Next base: position 10,072 of record NDFG01000795.1, read on the forward strand.
CAGCCACTCACTACAGGGTTGGCAGGAGTAGTATCAGCTTTAGTCCACAACGCGCCGAGCAGCCCGAGCCGCTCCACCGGGCCGGCATCCCGAGCCCGCTGCAGCAGCCCCGGCATCCCGAGCACCCGGCACGGACACAGCCCGAGCCCGCTCCGGCATCCCGGAGCCGCCACTCCGGCATCCCCGAGCCGCCACTCCGGCATCCCGGAGCCGCTGCTCCGGCAGCCCGGCTCCGATACTCCGCGCTCCGCCGCTCCGGCACGGCGAGCAGTAGTGCCGCTCGGACATCCCGAGCGGGCTCCGGCACCCCGAGCTGACAATCCGAGCTGACACCCCGAGCCGGCTCCGGCACGCCGCGCCGCACGCTCCGCCGCTCTGACATCCCGAGCCGCTCCGGCAGCCGGAGCCTGTCCGGCAGCCCGCCCCGCTCCGCCGGGCCGGCGCCGCGCTCCGCCGCTCTGACACCGCGCTCCGCCGCTCCGACACAGCGCTCCGCTCCGCGCCGCCGCCGGCCCGTCCCGCCGCCCTCACGCCGAGCCCCCCCCGCTCACCCGCGCCCGGGACGCGCAGCAGAAGATGGCGGACGGCGGCAGGGCCCGCTCGCGGCGCCGGACCGCGGCTTACGCTGCGCCGTTTGCGCAGCGCCCCGAGCGCCCCGCGGCGGAGCGAGCGTAGCGCGCTTGGTGAATACCGGCGGCCGGTTCCCCGTGCGGGGGGTGCCTGTAAACAATGGTGCCCCCCCTGCGCCGCGCTCCCTTACCGATTCTTCCTCCTTCTCCATCCCCGTGGGCATCTGCGGCACGGCCCGGTTGATGGAGACGCAGTCGTTGAGGTCGGGCATGTCCTTGCCGCGGTAGATGGGCAGCGGTTTGGCGGCGTCTAGCGCCCGGGCGCGGAAGGAGAGTTTGCTCATTGTCTCCCCCTCACAATAACACCCCGGGGCCGGGCGGGCGGGGGGGGGGGGGCCTTCAGTGCGGCCTCGCCGCCGCCTCCCAGCCGCTCCCGCGCCGCGCCCGCGCCACCATGGAGGGTCCCGCCGCCCCGGCGCAGCTCCCGGCGGGGCCGCCCGTAGCCCGCAGCGCACGCCCCGCAGCCCTAGATCCGCGCCGGGCTCGCTCGGTCTGCTCCCTGCGCCATGGCAAACATGGCGGACATTAACCACAGCCGCTCGGCCCTCCCGGCAGCCCGCGCGGCGGGAGCGGCGCTGCGCGCGCAGCCGAGGGCGGGAGGCTGAGGGAGCCTCAGGGAGCCTGAGGGGGGCGGCGGGACCGGGCGGGAGCGGAGCYGGAGCGGGGCGCTCCGAGCGTCCCGAGCCGGGCCGCGGTGTCCCCACCGGGTGCCCAGAGTGTCCCTGCAGTGTCCCTGCAGCGTGCCCACTGTGTCCCTGCTGTGTCCCCTGCCGGTGCCCACAGTGTCCCTGCGATGCTCCAGCGGTGCACACACAGTGCGCCTACAGTGTCCCCGCAGTGCCTCCGCGGTGTCCCCGCTGTCTCCCTGCCGTGCCCCCACGTTGTCGCCACAGTGTCCTCGCTGTCTGTCCACAGTGTCCCTGTATTGTCCCCACAGTCTCTTCCCAATGTGTCCGCGCTATGGTCCCCGCAGTGTCCCGGCTGGGTCCCCACTGTCTCCTCCCGGTGTCCCCACAAAGTCTTCGCCGTTTCCCGCACAGTGTCCCCATAGTGTCCCACATTGTCCCGTGTCACCACAGTGTCCCCATAGTGTCCCACATTGTCCCTGCCGTGTCCCCACAGTGTCCCCCCCTGTATCCCTCGCAGTGTCCCCACAGTGTCCCGCATTGTCCCTGCCGTGTCCTCACAGTGTCCCCACAGTCTCACATTGTCCCTGCCGTGTCCTCACAGTGTCCCCACAATGTCTCACATTGTCCCTGCCGTGTCACCATAGTGTCCCCACAGTGTCCCCCCTGTATCCCCCACAGTGTCCCCACTGTATCCCTCATAGTGTCCCTGCCGTGTCCCCATAGTGTCCCCCCTGTATCCCCCACAGTGTCCCCACAGTGTCCCACATTGTCCCTGCCATGTCCCCACAGTGTCCCCACTGTTTCCCCTACAGCATCCACACCGTGTGTACACAATATTCCTGTTGTGTCCTCACAGAATCCACACAGAGTCCCCAATGTCTCCCCACAGTGCCCCACAGTGTCCCCACTCTCTGGACAAACCAGCAGGTTTTTCTCCTCAGCGTGTTGGTCAATGTGGACTTAAAGAGTTCCAGCCYTGAAAACATCAGGAGGGTTGACACAAACCAGCACTTCAGAAACAAACTTATGCCTGTGCAATTTTTTWWTWWWTTTTTTTTTTCCCASAGAATCACAGAATATTCAGGGTTGGAAAGGACCTCTGGAAASCATCCAGTGCAGCCAGGGTCACCTGAAGCAGGTGGGTTTGGAATGATTCTGGAGACACCCACTCTCCCTGGGAACCTGTTCCCATCCTCTGCCACCCTCAAGAAAAATTCTTCCTCATTCTGAGGTGAAKTCCTCATGTTTTAGTTTACTAAACTCCTTCATCACTCTTTCCATCAAAAACAATGTCTGGCAGCTTGGAYCTGAGTAATCCCAAATTCTCACCTGGACAGAGCCTCAGTCCTCTGCTCATCCAGAGCTTCCTGCATGGATTGACATTAGTCTGCAAAACCCTTCATCAAAGACCCTTAGTACCTCAAATATCTCCTCACTTCCATTTAATTTTGACACCCTGAGACCAAGCAGCTGCTTCTCTCACCTCCACCTTAGAGCTCGCACAGGAGTTGTCAGTGTTACCTTCTGAAATAAACTGAAACTCTTACTCAAAACTTCACTGTTTGGATCACTGTGCCAACTGTACCTAATTTCCATTTTTTTTTAAATTTGAAAAAAACAGGTTCAGTCTCTGAATTGCCTTTTATTTTTAGTTAGCTGCTGTGTTTTTTATTTACATGGTTTTGTGTAGCAAATACAACTGCTGTTCGTGACAAACACATGATTTACAAAATGAAGAATAAAGAATTGTGTCAGCTAGAGAGAGAGAGAGAAGGAAGATGAAACAAGCCCAGGAATACACAGGAGGGAAACAGAAGCAGCAAGAACATTGTGTTCATCAGCCACAGACACAAATTAGCTTGGGAAAGAGATCTGGAAATTATATTAACTACTGCTATGAAAGCATCAGGTAAGTCTTCAGTCATGTGAACAAATGAAGCTTTAAAAACATGAGAGAAGGAGCAGGGAACAAAACTGTGATAGACTGCAGTTATTTATAATTCCCTTAGAGTATTTTTATTTCATAAGACAGGCAATTCTTGCCTTGGGTTAGAATTAACAGGTAAATATTTAAAATTGTTATGGTTTAGCTTAGAGTTTATAATTCAGCACCGTTTTAGAAGCAGCCAAACTTCCCAGACCCCAGATGGGTTTGGTGCCCCTGCAGCAATGGGGGATGAGCTGGCAGCAGAGCAGGGCTGGCCTTTCAGGGGTGACTGTGACACTCCTGCAGGAGCTGTGCTTGCCACCTGGATGCCATCAGCTGGCACAGGTGACACCCCTGGGACAGGAACAGGCAGCTCCTCCTCCAGCCCTTCCTTCAGCACTTAAAAGACACCACGACTTTGCTCCTGCTTCTGCAAGAAACAGGCATTTTACACACTGCTGGAAGACTTTTCCTCCTTTCAGTCAGCACAGCTGAACAATAGATAATAACAACCTTTTCTCTTTGTGTGCATGTTCTGCTCTTTTTCACTACTTAAATTWAAAAAAAAAATACAAAATGGAACATATTTACCCTCCAGGTGGCTCTTAGTCCTAAACTCATCCTATTATTTTATTTCTACAAGCAATGCAATTTTTTTTTTTAAATTATGCCCTGTAGGGTACAGAAGGGGTTTTTTATGTAGTCAAAAAAGCCATTGCAAGAGCTGAACATGGGCAGAASTAAAGTTTCAGCTTACATTAGTTTAGCTTTAAGCCAGAACCATCCATCTTTTAAGCACATAATCTGATCTCTTCCTCTTGTAAAATATTGTAGGTTTTCTGAAAAATTGCAGCTGTAAAAAATTAGGAGCTGTAACTCACCTGTAGATAAAATAATTTACTTTTCATGCACAAATCAAGGAAACAATGTCTCAAACGAAATTTATTTGTTCAATACCTGAATTCTGACTCATCTTCACAGAGATAATGGAATGAATATGCACATTTGAACACTGGATTGACCCAAAATCCTKAAATTTAATTTAAACATATATATCAGTGGAAATGTCAGAGCTGTATAGGCTRGGGGGCTTTATCACATCCTTGCTTTTGCTTCTGCTTCTCCATAGTGACATTTAACACAAGGAATCCTTGTTCTCACTGTAGCTGCCCAAAGCCTGGGATGTTTCTGCAAATTTTTGCAGATTTATCCTGTTTATTTGRTGGTTTGMTTMGTTTTTTTCCCCCTAATACTTGATATCTCYCTGCATTAATCTTTTGCAAGCAGAAGCATCACTTTTGGATGATTATGTCAGTATATTATTGCAATATAATCCAGCAGAAGCATGTACTTCTTTACTACATGTGTTACCTTCTAAGCACAAAAAGTATTAAAAAAAATTAAATCTCAAAGAGTGCAGAAACAGAGATTCCAGAATTGATGATGGCCCCTGCCAAGGCACAGTGCTGGGTGTCCAAACCTTCATACAGGTGTTAAAAGAGAACTGGAATTTGTAGGGAGCTGCTGACCTGGCTGTAAATACACACAAATAATCAGGATATGAAGTGTACAAAGAATCTCCTCCTGCAATGTGCCAGGCACAGGCTCAGGAGGTGCAAGCAGGAAAGCCATGCTGACAATCCACATCACCAAATATTTGTAAATCCCAGATTCCAGCTCTTTACAGAGGGGTTTGATCTCATGTTTAAGCAAATCCTCACTGGAAGGAAGGCTGAAATGATCCAGGAGCTGGCTTAGTAACTCCAGCACAAGGGAAAGTGCTGAGCTTTCCAGGAGATCCATGAATGGACGAGGGGAGTCTTTTTAAAGGTTATGAAGTCCTTCTTTCTCCCTGTGTCTGAGAACTCTGATTGAAGTGAAAGGAACCTCTGTCCTATTCATTTCAAAGGGGGTTTTGTCAGGAAAAACGAGCTTGATCAAAGTAGCCAGCAAGCATGCTTAGTGCCTAATGCTCAGAGTTAATGTATCATTCCCAACCATTTCTATTTCKAATTATTCCAAGGGTTTAGGGAAGTGGCAGCCTGTGCATTTTCCCCTCGAAGGTCACCCAAACCTATCAGCCAAACCCTGAAATCCAGTATAGAATAGCTTCCTGGGAGATTTAAAGCTCTGAATGAAAATTATAAAAGTTGAAAATGGAGTTAAAATCTCAAGCCTGATGCCAAATAAAATGAAATAAAAGGGCAGCTATGAAAATAGCAGATTCCCCAAATTACAGCAGGAAGGGACAACGATGAAAAGCAGCAGGAAGCTCCTGATTTGAGAGATTTYTATCAAAACTATTTGTGTCAAGAGATAGGTTTAAAATGAAAGGGAATTGTGCTTTGTGTGTGGAGGTTACCACAGGCATCGGGAGCTCTCTAAAGGAACCTGCTGCAGCTGTTTCCTGTGGTGTAAAATCTTGGATTCTGACTCAAAAGATAAATCTGCTCTTGACTGGGCTCTTTTACAGCCCAATTCAACAAGTSAGTTAGCAATAATGCAGATACAAAACCAGAGGAATTTGGGTTGGAATTCTCAAGTAAAACCATTGGGCACCTGCAGGAGTGCAGCTCAAACCCCCAGAAATGTGGGGTTTTACCACCAGGAAAAAGGTAACTTTACAAAACAAGGACCAGTGAASAAAATAATGATTATGACTGGAACCAAAAAAGTATTATTAAAATCAGTACCTAATAAGGATGGTATTTATGCCCTTTAACTTTGGAAAATAAGAGTAGAGAGATTTATTCAATTGTTACTTAGAAAAACATAGCAGAGAAAAATAATGAAAACCACGTTTACAAATGTTTGCAAATTTATCCCAAAATCTCACACCTCAGAAGGCAAACACTAGATAATAATTTTTAATTTTTTTTTAATCAGTGCATTTTGAGGAGCTGGGAGCTCCCCAGCTTGTATCAAAAAATTACAGCAACCCCCACCCTGCAACCTAAAATATCAGTAAAGACTCATGGAGTCTGTTTTTATTTTTATTCAGATTTCAGAAGCCAGAGTGAAGGACTTGCCATAAAGGGGACTCTGGAAAACTCTGTCCCAGAGGTAAGAGATGCTCCCTTTCCTCCTCAGAGCTCTGTAGTTCTGCTGGATTTCAGCACAACGGTAGGAGTGGGGCTGCTTTCTAAAAATTATTTTTCAGGCAACTGGAAAATCATKAAATCACAGAATCCCAGAATGGTTTGGGTTGGGAGGGACCTTAAAGGTCATCTCATTCCATGGGCTGGAACACCAATACACCAAGTGTACATTTCATAAAAATAAAACCCACCTAAAAGCTCACCTACAAAACCCCAACAAACCCCCCTTGACAGTTGCTTTCTTCTGGATTAATGGRCTGAATTTAAACATTTTTCTTCCTGATTCACAATGGCAACATTTTCCCTGCCCACCTTGCTCTGAGGTTGATGTCACTGCTTTCTGCTGGAGTGGCTGCACCCACTGGATTGGGAATGTTTGATTTTCCATGCAGAAAAAACCCTGAAAACCCCAAAATTCTGCCCAGCTGGGGTAGAACAACGGTGAGAACAATTTCCTGCTGTGCAGAAACAACCCAGGTCTCACTCCTGGAAACAATTCCCTGTCCCAAATTGCTGGTGCCAATTGGAGTCAGGGGATGCTTCCCTCAAAAGGAAGATTTTACTTTGATCTGACTGGGATGCAAATCAGAGGGAAGCTTCTTGTCACTGGTGTGGGATCAGTGTCACCTGTGCTCTGTACTTCCCCCATTTTCCTGCAAAATGGGGCTGAAAGCCTCCACAGCAAAAACAGAATCTCTCACAACGTTGCTGAGCATCAAGAAACACAAATATTTGCTGGGCTGCAAGAAGAGTCAAAAGGAAAATGAAAGTGTTTTGTGGCAGTGAGGAATGGAGACAATGTTTGCAGTGCTCTGTGCACACATTTGTAATAACAAAAGGAAGTTTGGAGCTGTCCTGGGGAGTTATGCAATCAACATGAAGATTTAAAGATGTATTCAAGCTTCACTTTGCTGTACTTCCTTGTCAAAGGTTTTTTAAAGAAAATAGCATAAAAATCACACTTTTAGTGTGCAGTCACAGCAAAGCTGATGCAGTATTCCCARTTCCACTTGCCATTCACCCCTGTTCAGTGAGATCTGCTGCTCCAGGTGCAGCCAGGTCTCCATAAACACACAAYTGCTCTGAGAGTCACCTTCACAGCAGCTCCTGCTCCTCAGGAGCACTGGGAGCCCTGCTCAGCTCAGGAATTCCTTCCCAAATAAAGACTAAAGGCTCCACAATGCTCCCTGGAGAGAGGGGCCAGCTTTGCCCCTTGGCACATCCAGCTACTTCACTCTTGTGCTTTTGGTTAAAAAGCTCGGTGGAAGGGGCAGCAGTGAGTTTATTTTGGAAGCTGGAGAAGGACTTTGAACAAAGGCCTGGAGTGACAYGGCACAGGGAATGGCTTCCCACTGCCAGAGGGCAGGGATGGGGATATGGGGYAGGAATTGTTCCCTGTGAGGGTGYGGAGGGRCTGGCACACATTGCCCAGGGAAGCTGTGGCTGCCCCTGGATCCCTGGAATTGTGTGTTCCTTGTGTCCCAGACCAGAGCATGAGCAGAGCAAGACCTGCTCATAAAATTCCTCTGAACTTCTCTAAGAAAAAAAGGAAGAAAAGAGGGAAAAGTGGGAACTGAATTGTYGSCASGGGGTAGAGCAGACAGGGCAAGAGYGCACTGGTGAAAGTGAGGGAAGGAGATTCCTTTAAATCAGTTCTGACATGTGAGCCTTGGAAGCTTYAAAATGAAAATCATGGGTTACTCAAGGTAGTGACAGGAGGAGAGGACAAAATTCTAAGCTGTGCCAGGGGAGGTTTAGCTGGACATGGGGAGGAATTTCTCCACCAAAAGAGTGATTGGATAGTGGAAGGGGGAGGTTTGGAGCCAGGGAGGTTTGGAGCCCCATCCCTGGAGGTGTTGAGGAACATCTGGCTGTGACAGTTGACAAGGTGGTGATCAGTCATAGGTTGGGCTCAATGATCTCAAAAGTCTTTTCCAATCGAATTGATTGTGTGATTCTGGAATATTTGTGGAATATCTGTGGCTCTCAGGGCACAGCAAACACCCAGCTTCCAGAAGGCCAGGTCCTTGGGAAGGGGCAGGATTTATGGACAGCCAATGCAGAGAAGAGCAGGAGCAGCTGAAACRTCAAAGAGATCTGAAGAGGTGCCCAAACCCCATGGGACCATTTCTGTGGAACCTGCAGAGACTTCCCAGAGGAAAATCAGGGAATGTCACAGGRGTGGTGGGAATTTCTAACTCTGAAATCCTCAAATAATCCTATGAGATTACAAAAGAGGACATTGGTGCTTCTGGCTACTCCAGGTATAGGAAAACAATCTTCCAAGACAAAAGAATGGCTGGGTTTGGTAATGTTTCTGCAGGCACCTGGGTTGTGTCACTAATTAATCATTCTTGGAAACAAAGGAGGAATAAAGGAGTGGAAAATAATGCCATTATATAATAGSAAAATTGCATCAGAGTTTCATTCTTCAATTGAAAAAAAATGCCAGTTCAATAGGTAGGTTTTCAAGGATCCCAAATGAATCCATTCCCTTTTCCCCCAAGTATTTGGTGGTTGGTTGTTAATTAATTTCTTTGCACAATTCTCTGGATTTTAAACACACAGGTATTTTGTGAGCTTTTCCTGAAGTCCCAGGTTAATCCTTTTGAGGAAAATGCTCCATAAAGCTGCGAGGAGCTGTAATCCCAACCTGCCTGCCTCATCCAAACTCCACTTGTAAGGGACCAAGCAAACAGTGACCTCCCATCACCTGGGACACATTAAAATACTGCAGCTTGGGAAGCTGTGGTTCCATGCCCAGCTTTCCTTTCCTGCTGGCAGCTCTTTAATAACAGGTTGTGTTCTGCTCCATTAGCAGCTGGAGAGGGAGCAGGCTCTCCCTGGGACAGGAGAACCACAACAAGGCACAGCATGGAGCTGTGAATTCCTGAGGAGCAGCTCTCAGCTCCTGTGGGAGAGGCTTGGTGGTGTTTGAGCAGCACCTCTGGAGCTTTTCCTTCTCCCCAGCTGGGCATGGGAGGGGAGCCCTGGGCTGCTGCAGCATCAGGGATTGGATGTTCACTTTTCCCATGGATCCTGCTGTGGTCTGGCTGCAATTTGCCAAATTGCAACTTGCCAACCTCATTTCCACGTTTGGCCTATTCCCACGGACACATCATCATCTGGAGCATGCTTGGAATATATTAAATTCCTTTTTTCCCCTCTTTTAGCCATACCTGTAACATGTCAGTGCTTGCAGGGCTCATGTCACTGGGATGTTCCTGCATGAGGCAGGGACGAGCTGGAGCTATGGATGCATCCAACCAAACCCTGTTTCCATCTGCCATGAGATTGATAATCTATAATTTATTATAACCATCCCCACCTCAGCTCCTGCTCTTCRTTTCAATATAACTTCACAGCTTTTTTTTTTGCTAACTATTTTTGGAAATGGTTTTATTTATGTTGTCTATTTTGTGTTTAGATTTTAAATGATAATTTCAGTAGATTCCTCTTCTCCTCATTCAGGGAAAAATGGCCCTGTTCATGTAAAGGGCCATATGGTGTCAGTTTAAAAGATTCAGTGCAAATTTYATATTGGCATAGGGATCATGCAATGTAAAAAAATCTTTGGGAAAGGTCAAGTTGGTGTCAGCAGTGGCAGAGCAGAGGCTGTGTGACACTGAGCCCTGTGGGTGGTGGTGGTATCACTACATCCAGGGGGAGTTTGCTACTCCAAAACCTCCCAAAAGCCAATATTTAAAATTAATTTATAAATAGACTTTTGAAAACAAGTTTAATGTCATGTATATCCGACAATCCCTTTAGATCCGTTGCTGACAACATAAATTCYTGTTTTAACTCAGAATTAACAGAATTTTTCATTCTCTAGTTTTGCTTTGACAAGTTAGCAATACAAATCTTATCTATATAAATCTGATGTGCAAACTTTCCTGAATGTATTTTAAAAGTATCTTATTTAAGCAAGTGCTTAATTCGAGCATGACATGTGATTTGCCAAACAAACTTATGACTAAGGCAACACAGAGTGAGTTCAGTAGGACCAAAATTTGCTCCAGTGTGATTCATCAATGAGTAAGAGTGATGTTATCTGGAGTTTTAATCTAAGCACAGATTTGAATAATGACCTGAATTTTTTGGAAGAGCAGCTAGCTAAGCAAGAAAAGGGGGGAAAAAATCTGTAAAGAATTCTGGGCTTGATATCACCGCCTATTTTCAGCTGTATGAGTCAGTGAGCCATCACATGGATTTGCACAGAAATATCAAAGCAAATCCCACTTCAAACCCACACCACTTCCCAATATATCCCCTCACTCATCGATCCCAGCAAAGCAGGGAACGTCTGTTTGTCTGAAATAAAAGAGAGCAGGGCTCCAGGAACAATGAACTTTCTCAAAACAAAACCTTTAATTTTCTGTGAAACTCCTGCCCAGGCTGGTTTACCAAGAAGAAARAGGCAGTCCAAAAGTGCCACTTGCTGAGCTCCATCAGCAGAGCCTTCCCAACGTGTGCAGAGACCCAGGGAGGGAAATTGTTTTGCAAAACTGCAAAAAAAAAAATTGTCTAAACTGACAGAGATGGCAATGTGTGCAAATATTCTTTAATAACAATGATTGAGAGAGCTGCAGCTGCCATGCAGGARGTGAAATCTGACACATTTCTTCAATATTAGGAGCTTATTGGGATATAAATGTGAGCTGCCTCTGGATCCAGGGGAGGAACATCATTTGCAGTGGTTCATAGTGAGAGACATGAAGGCAATTACTTGCTCGAAGAAAACATAACTCAGTCTCTCACAGAAGAGTTCTGCTAAGCCCCATCCTAGCAGAAGATGAAGCTTTGACAGGCTTTAGTTTTTTTCCAGAATGTTCTGCAATGTTTTGCAAGTTGCTGCCAGATGTGAGGTCCTCTGGAAATTAAAAGTGGGATTTAGGCAATATTTTAATGTGATATTCAGAACTGCAACATTTGCACGCCAGAAGATGAYAAAACCAGATAGTTCTGTACTTTTGTTTCTTTTATTGACCAGAAAATCCTCTGTGGGTTTGTAAATCCTGCCACCTTAGGACATCCTACTCTTCTCCAGTAGTTTATAATACCCTATAACTGAAGATTATTAGGATTACCACTATAAAGAGGATTTAGCTGTGAATTAACAAGCAAAACAAAGAGGAGAAGTGGAAAATGACACTGGCTCATCTCATTAGCTGGCAAGGTGGGGATCAGCCAGAGGCTGGACTCAGCCTTGGAGATCTCCAGCCTCAGTGATCCTGGGATTCTGTGATTCTTCCTTGCCCAAGTGGAGTGTGATCTTTGCTGGGAGCTCCTCAGTGCCAGATGGACCAGGACGGGTGTTTTTGAGATGTTCAAACACAATCAGGAGAAATTCCTGCTTTAGGGGAAGCAGTGCAGGAAAGCTCCTMTTGGGAAAGTGCTGGATGGCAGAGTGGGACCTTAAATCCCATCCCAGTCCCACCCTGCCATGGGGACACCTTCCACGATCCCAGGTGGCTCCAAGCCCTGTCCAGCCTGGCCTGGAACACTTCAGGGATCCAGGGCACAGCTRCTCTGAGCTGTGGGTGCTGTGGAAAAGATGCTTTGAGAACTAAAAGAGACTTAAAATCCTCAAAAGAGGGGAGATGTGAGGAAATGGACGTGCCATGTTATTGCAGCCCCACAGGCTGTTCAGCTGGAGCTGCTGTTGGGAGTTCTCCTGCAAATCCATTTTTCTGACTTCATGGCAAAGTCCCACCCTCAGTGAGGGCACATTCCTGCAGGAGCTGGCAGGGTTCTCACCTGGAATGGCACAGGGAAGTCAATCCCCATCCAGCCATTGCTCCCTCAGGGCACAAACCTTAGGTGTCTTCTTGTASAGCAACATTGATTTTATCTTGCTTCCTTTTATTTTTTATATTTAYTATTTTCAATATTTTTTATTCTGAAATCTAGTGCCACYTACTAATTCTAGTTCTTAATATAAACATTGTGAAACTAAAATCAAATCTGATTGACTGGGAACAACCAACAGACATCTACACACTTCAGTGGATTCCAACAGGAGCACAAGCTCCAAGTGTGGCTCAGATGATGTAAAGGGATTTAAGAGAGAAACAGGCACGTCCTGCTGAGACTACTGAGAGGTGAACTCCTGCTCCTCAAACTCCAGGGGTGACCAATCCCCCAGTCTGGCTGCCCAAATGAGCAATGATTGCAGGAAAAATCACAGGGAGAGGAGAGGCGAGGTAGCGAGGAAACATCGGAGAGGGAGGAAAGGGAGGAGGAGAGGAGAGGAGAGGAGGAGGAGAGGAGAAGGAGAGGAGAGAGAGGAGGAGGAGGGGAGAGGAGAGGAGAGGAAAAGGAGGAAGGAGAGGAGAGGATCTGGCCTGCTTCGATTGGAATGAAGGCTGGAGAGGGAAGGTTGCTGGCTGGAGAGGGAGCTCTGATCACACATCCAGAGGGAGAGGCTGAACAACCCTCAGAGCAGATGAAAACCAACACTGTGGTTGGAAATCAGGAGACAATTGCTGCTGTGGGGTGACATCCCAATCAGAACAACAGGAGGAAAAACTCAAATATGCTCTGGTGGAGCTAAAAAACTTCCAAGGATTATTCAATGCTCTGCTGAGGCTTCCCCACAGGCAGAGCCTTTGCAGCACTATTTTGGGGCTGGAATTTTTGGGTTTAAGCAAAACATTTTAGCCTCAGTGATGCAGAAAACAAACAAGGTTTCCTCCTGGCACCAGGAGCCAAAGCTGTGGAGCAATTGGGAAAAGCAGAGCAGTGAGATTGAAGGGAGAAATAAATTTCCAAATGTCTTTGGAAGGCTTTGTGGAATGGCAATCCAATTTTCACGGAGCATTTAAGCCCTGACCCAGACGTGTGAGCAGGGAACTGTGGCAAGAGTGCTCGCCAGGGTGGGTGGGAGCAGGGTAAATTTAGCTGGGTTTGTTTGGAGATCAGACTGTGCTTCTCACACTCTGCTGAGGAGATGCTCTAGAAAAGCTTCCAAACACCCCCGTGTTTCTGAACTCTCCCRGAAGTTGAATAGGTGCAATTGTCTGCAGGGCTGAAGGAGGAGTGCTCTCAGATTTCCAACAAAAAAGAGATGGTGCAACTGGAGTTAAAAGCAGCAATTTCTGAGCCAGGAAAGCTTTCAGTTCTGGTTATTTACCTGATTTGAGGGGTCTTGATGCCCTTCTCTAGCACCACCAGCAGCTGATTGAAAACAACCTTGCTCTTTAACTTTCCTTTTTTTCAGAAGCAGAAACTTTGAGCCACTTTACTCTTTCTTTGSTTCCAGAAACAAGTAGAAGGGAACATGAACTTCTGATCAGCTGTGCATTACCAGGGCTTGGTTTTATTGAAGAAAGAAGTAGAAATAAATTTCTTTGAGGATTAAGAGTTAGAAATRAGGAGGTCTCTAACTGAGGGAAATTTTTAAGAAGTCTCATTCTATCTTTTWAGGATCATTAAAAAAGCCCATGAACCACTCCCTGGACCTGATAACTAAGGGCCATGTAATTAGTTACAGCTCTGTAAGCTGCCATTAACCACATTTGGGAAAACACTGCATTTGTTCATTCAGAGCAGCTGAATGGTGCCCCAAGAGCTGCACTCAGGGAGCCTCCCCTGATGTCTGGGAGGAAGGGATAACCCAAATTTCCTGTCAGTATGAACTGGTGGGGCTGAAGGAAGGGAGCACAAAACCCACCTTCTTTCTTTTTCTTTTTTTCTTTTTCTTTTTTTCTTTTTCTTTTTCTTTTCCCTTTCCCCCTTTCCCCGGCTGGGAATGGTCCCTGCTTGGCCTGGCCCAGGTCACACTAAGGAGTCTCCTGGCTCTGACCAGCTCCTGGAACAGGGATTTGCTCTTCTGAAAACACTTGACATCTCTGAGATGTTCATATCCTGAAAGTTTTAGGATCCAAATCAATAACCTATTCCACTTTCATTCAGTAAATAATTGTGCTCATTTTGCTGCGGGTCCAATGATCCTCAGGCRACACTTCACTCACTCTTGCTGTTTAATCCATGATTTTATGAGACACTGAAGTCATCCTTGTCAGGCAGTTTATAAGAGGATCCCTGTCAATAGCTYATGTCAACATCTTCCTCTGGAAACTAATTAATGGAAGTGCAGCATTCCCATCCTTTGGAATGTAGCTCAGTTCAKAGCTCTGGCTAACAAAGAACAAGACATCATTACAAAACATGCAGAGGTGCTTTGGGCTTTGTGAGGAAACYTCCTTTGTCCTTTGGATATTTGGGAATTGCTTAATATTAAATTATCTTTAACKACTGAAACTCCTTCAGCCTCAGGGCTGGAAGGTGTTTTTAATCTCCCACAGTGTTGCACAGAGCTTGGCCTCAAATGTACAGAGAGGTTTTCACAAGGCTGAGGCCCTGACCAGGCGATGGGAACGTTCCTGCCATGGCAGGGACACCTCCCACTGTCCCAGGTGCTCCCAGCCCTGCCCAGCCTGGCCCTGGGCACTGCCAGGGATCCAGGGGCAGCCCCAGCTGCTATGGGCACTTGTGCCAGGGCCTGCCCACCCTCCCAGGCAGGAATTCCTTCCCAAAATCCCATCCATGCCTCAGTTTGAAGCCATTCCCTGTTGGTGCGACGCGCAGGCACAGCGCACAGAGCTCACTTCGCGCCACAGCCCTGATAACATCTTGTTGTACACATTCCGTAATTAATTTTAATTTACTTAATTAAGACTCGAGTCTTTGGGGAAGGAAGATGAAAAAGTTCCTTCATAAACTGACAATGGGCAATTGTTGCCAGCTTCTTATCCTGGAGGCAGGGGGGATAATGGGAGCTCTAGAAATCCTTGGACAGATTGATGATATGGATGTGATAGGAATCCCCCGGCACTGGCACAGTGATGGCACCTCCTCACTCTTTCCTCACCATCCCCCTCTTCCCCAGGAATTCAACTCGGGTTCAACACACAGGAAAATTAAAATTTCTCAGCAAAAGCTGATTTTCATGTGAAGACTCACAGCTTGGGATGTTGCTGAAGTGGGCATGGATTTAACCCTTGCCAGAAAAATCAACCAAACATTAAATCAGAGGATGACAGAAAGTGAGGAAATGATGTTAATAAAATTTGAGCYTGGAAATTCCCAATACTATTCCCCGGCATCCATAAAAATAAAATGATACAAAAGAAATCTGACAGATGTAGCATCATATGGAGTTGCTTAATGGCAACACTCAGCCTTGCAAAAAAAGATTTACAGCCACAGTCACCACTAAAAGTTGACATTTGCATTGAATAATTCATCATTTGCTGCTTGCTGGGCTTTGTTGCCTTTCTTTTATTCCTCAGTGATATCAGCTCTGCTCTCAGCAAAGCCAATCAGTTCCAGCAGATGCAGATATTTTGTTGTCACTCCCAAAGCTTGACTCTCTTTTTTAGCTAAACCTGACTTAAATCTGCCCTGGCCAGGACTCCTTGCCTGTCACAGATTTGATTTGCACCATTACCAGGCTTCAGCCTAATTCCCCCACAAGCATTCCAAGCATTTTAACAAGGATCACATGTGCCCTGGACATGTGTTTCCATGGCTCACATTAGCACAAACTGCTTCCACCTCACCCTTTGGATGGATGCAGCTGAGGACACTCCTGATCCGAGGATAAAAGGTGTTGGGAGCCACASCTGGACCCCACATCTGAACAGAAACTCGGTGAGGTGGCTGCAAAACCAGGACTTGATGGYCAATTTTATACAAGTCATTGTCCCCTTGCTGGTTTTAGAGTGGCAAAAACCACATTTGTACTTCTCCAAAATTTAAGAATAGATTTTTAAAAATGATATTGTATTTATTGATTTATTGTCTAACYCTTTGCTACCTATTTTTTATTGTTGTCATAACCAAGTTGTAAATGACAAAGGTTTATTCCTTCCCAACACCCCATTTGTTATCTCCTGTTTGTTGTTTTGCTTCATGAAACTCTTAAGGCTGGGAACTACAGATTCTCCTTTTGATCCCAATTAAACAAAGGAAAGGGAAAGAAAGGGAAGGGAAGGGAAGGAGGGGAAAGGAAAGGAAAGGGAAAGGAAAGGGAAAGGAAAGGGAAAGGAGTATAAAGTTTTCTTTTTCAGATGTAACTCTTCCCTTTTTCCTCCGAAGCAGAGAGCTCACTCCCATGACTGAGAACAGATAATGATAACCCCAAAACYTTGTTATTTTTATGACTTTTTCTCTCTATAGAGAAAAATCATTGAGAGAAGCAGAACTTYTTTTCCTGGAAGTGAAAATGAGCTGTATTTCTGCTGGGAGTTCAGAATTGCTTCTCCTTCAAAAAGGCCTCAAATGATTGTGGTTTGAGGAGACAGAAACCTCTGAAGTGGCATGAAGAGAATGTCTGTTCTGGAGTCCTGTTTGGTGCTGGAAAGTTGGCTCCTCTCAGCACAGACCCTGCAGCCCCTCTGTCACCTGCTGGGGTCCAAGWGAAGCAGAAACCAGCTGGGCAGGAATTCTGTGGTTTTGTGACCCAAAGAATTGATTCCTCAGATATTTAGGGAATTATCAGTGATGGACTTTCCACTTACCTGCACCACGGACGTGGGTGATGCTGGAAATCCTTTGCTGTCCATCCCATTTGTYCCTGGTTCACCCTCCCATAGCTCAGCCCAGCATCACTCACTGGGATCAATTCCTGCCTGGAATTTTGGAACTCCTCACCCTGTGCCAGCCTGTGCCAGTGCTTCCCTGGGATTTCACCCAGCAATTCCTGAGATGCTCCTGCTCTTCCTTCCCTGTCCCGCTTCATCCAGTATCAGCCAAAACCCTTCCCACTTCCCAGATCTTTCCCAAAGCAGGAAACAGTGCTGCTCTAAATATAATTTTTTTCCAGTTGTAAATCCTACCCCTCATCTCCCTTTGGGATTACACTCAATTACAAACCAACCCTTATCTCACAGCAGGTAAAAAAGTGGGAGATGCAATCTCTCCAGGATCTTCTTTCACATGGGGGATTCCAAATCAAATCTTCAATTTTTTAATTATTATTTTTTTAATAGAACAACAAAAAATTTCTTTGAAGTGTTCACAGCTAAGACCTGGCAGAGGGAAATGAGGGCTCTGAGCTCCCASTGCTGAGCTTTATACAACACAAAACCATTCCAGGCTGAAGGAGAGCTTGTAATGCAGGATCACACCAGGCTGGGGGAATTTTTGGGAGCTGTCCAGGCATTTATGGCACCACCACCAACCCAGCCTGAAGCTGAGCAATATTTAAGGACATCACACAGGGGCATGGAATTGCTCTTTATCCTTGGGAGCACGAGGATAACCAGACACCAGGAGCAGGCCAGGAGTGCCTGGTGGGGTGTCTGTGGCCTTGGAAGACCCTGCAGCTCCCAGGCCGGTGACCTGGGGATAGAACAATTTATTTTTGTAGTATTTTTTTTGTTGTTTTTTAGCCTCCAAATGTTTTCCATCACTGACTGGACCCCGGTGTGAACGGTGAGTATCAAACTGTTGGTGTTTGGGATTGCTGGAATCTCCTGCTTGGAGCACTGGGTGTTTTGGGGGGAATCCTGGCCCCTGGAGGTGCAGCWGCTCGCTCAGAGGGGTGGGATGGGAATGCCTGGGATGAGATCCTGGCTGCTGTGAGCAGGAGCCTCTGCAGCTCCCTGCACTTACCCGTGGGACGCGGTGCCGAGGCCTCCCCGGAGCGCACGGACCATGGACAGGCAGTGGGACCTGCAGCCTGAACTGGGAATTCCCTTGGCTCTCATGGATTTAACTCAGCCTCACAGCTGTGGGTTGCTATTTAATTCCACAGCGGTGCCCGTGGCCCCGGTTAAGAGTGGGCGTCCCATCGTGGCATCGAACAATCCGTCGGAAGACAAAGTCCCTGCCCCGAAGAGAACAGCACAGGAACTGTTTTTTCTGGTGATTTAATCATAATATTGACAACTTTATCAAAAATTACAAAACTGATATTAAAAAAATTCTCTAATTCTTAGTAAGACTAGAATGGGTTTTTTTTAAAAAATAGAAAAGCACTTTTATGCTACGGCTCTTCTGGAATTCTCACATTACAACCCTACATAGCAAAATACAAACTGTAGCTAAGAAAGGTAATTCAGTCCTAAGGTAATTCAGTCCACCACGAGCCCTCTAATATCTCTAGACCATCAAACTCAGGGACTCCAAAAGGATTTCACATGACTTATAAACCTCCTCAAAGATGATTTCGGAAAGACCTTGGAATTTGAAGTTTCTCTTAACCCCTAAAACCTTAGACTGTGAGGATAACAGACCTGGGACATCAGAGGTGGGGTAGGTTGGTTTTTTTTTGGTTTTTTTTTTTAAATTATTTTTAAACTATGTGGATATTTTTTTTTTGTTTGCAGCTGATACCAGCCAGGAAGTTGAAAATATGAAGAAAATCCATCGAAAGAAATGAAAATATTTTTGTTTTGTTTKGTTTATGGTGTTCACACAACGCACCATAATAGAAAGAGGAATATTTCCTTTAATTTGAAWGTCATCTGAATGACTCAACCACATTGTCACCCACTTAAGCAAAAGAAAGCATAATAAATAAATAAATAAATAGACAAGAATATGCAACACTTTACATCCTCAAGGAATCACGGCGTTCCCTAAATCTACCGAGGTCCTGATCGGCGTCGTGGGCTCGCTGTACTCAGCCACTTTCYGGTGATTGTGCCATGTTAATGACAAATCCAGTGGTGTTCCACTTTCCACAATGGAGTATTTTTTTTTGTGTGTGTTTTTTTGTCTTTTTTTTTTTTCTCCACCTTTTAAATATAGGAATTCTCTCTTAAATTAGAAAGTAGGCAAAAAGTATTTTTTTTTTAATTTTCATTTTTAAGTCTTCTATTAGAAAAAATAGAGATTTATTAAACAAAAAATAATAAGGTAGAAAGAAGGGTTGGGCCTCCATCAAAAAAGTAGATTATGCTTTAATGCAAAGAGAAAGAAATGGCTCTATGGGCAAAATTCAAGTATGAGTGACCAGTTTTTTAATCGTAAAGTCGGTGCAACATTTCTTAAAATGTTACAACACTGCATGACCTGTAATGCTCACAATATTTACATTAACTGCTTACACGAAACCATAAAAACTCTAAAAGAGAAAAAAAAAAAATTGGTATGGACTGAAACAAACTACTCCTAGCACCCACATCAATGCCATTATTAACCGAGGAAATCAAGTGCACGAGAATACTTTACATAATCTTAGGGATGTAAAGTAAAACAGCGGGGAGGGAGCACAGACCTAAGGGCCAAAGGAGACACAAACTCAGCTCTGGGACACGAAGCAGAGGGAGGAGGCAAAGGGAATCCCGAGGGAGAGGGGCTCCAGCGCTCGCCCACYCACGCATCGGGACGGGAAGAGCCAAGGGCCACCGGGACATGGCCACACGCCACGGGAAAACGGGAGCTGGCAGCCCTGGAACAGCTCCGTGAGGAGGAGGAGGAGGAGGAGGAGAGACAAATGAACCTGCCCGCGGAAGGGACCCCGGGACAGGAGCCAGCCCGGGAGCCCCGAGGTAGCTGCGTGCCCAGCACCGAGCCCCGCTGGCCAACGCTGCCCTGGGCACCCGCCAGGGGACTCGGGCAGCAGCACAAGGAGCCGCATCCTCGGGATCCTGGGGATCCTGGGATCCTGGGAGGCTGCGCTGCCCGGGGTGCTGGTCACTGCCAGTCCTTAGCCAGAGAGCCACAGGCGGGACTCGGGGACAAGGAGATCTGAGGTAAGCTGAGCTCCCGGCCCCGGCTGGGAGGAAAAGCTCCCCCGGGCTGGGAATGTGGCTGGGAGTTCTCCGGGGAAGCCTCGGCACCTTCGCCGCCGGCCGTGTGAAAAAGAAAAGTGAAATCAAATGGAAAGAATGTTGTGCTACACTTCCGTTCGTTAATTTTATAATGGCTCATAGCTTTAGACTTTTAAATCTGTAGTGTATTAATTTTTTTTTCTACATATGTTTCACATTTCTCACTTAATATAACATAAATAATTTGGTTAATAGATTTAACCTGCGCATTTCAGCCACATTAATATATATAAGAATCTGTTAATGGTATAAATAATTCTTTTTAAATAAAATAAATCTGATATGTTACATAATACTGATAAAAATTACTGTTGCTAATAGTTTTGTAAGCCACCCTTAACTTTTTTTCTGCTTTAATACTGCGAGATGGATCCTGGGATTGCTTTTCCCGGATGCTGCGGAGCGTTGCCCTTTCATCCTACTGCCAAACCAAAGGTAATCACCAGCAATCAATCCTGACCACTCCTGAAAGRAGGGCCTCTGCCCCCTTCCGAGGAAACACCGTGTTAATGACGTTAGATAATCAAAGCTAATTAATCTAGGGGGTGGTTGGAAGGGCTCAACGTTAGGGGGGATCGACTCTTTAGTTCCTC
This sequence comes from Sporophila hypoxantha, assembly GCA_002167245.1. Classification (NCBI taxonomy): domain Eukaryota; kingdom Metazoa; phylum Chordata; class Aves; order Passeriformes; family Thraupidae; genus Sporophila; species Sporophila hypoxantha. The sequence continues at coordinate 30,735 of NDFG01000795.1, forward strand.
AGGTGGCTATGAAACTTCTCCTACAGAAATGGCTGACTAAAATAGTCCCTCTACTCTTTTTTTTTTTTTGTCCTTTTTAATCAAATCTACAGCGTTCTACGTTCAAAGCTAAGTAAATAAAAACGCAACCGAGGGGTTGCAGCCTTGGAATTGTTAATCAGAGCTGTGATCCCACATCCCGCTGGGAATCTGCGAGGCTGCGCTCTCCTAAAGGCCTGAACTGGAGTCCAGCACTTCCAGGCAAGGTTCATTCCAAACAGACAGAGCAATGAACACTCAGTGGCGTGAAGTGGATGCCATAATTAAGGTATTACATAATCATGCCTTCTCTCTGCTGTTAAATACAAAAACAGCATCTTTTACATTATCATATAAAAGCATTTAGGCTGTATTTTTATTTATCACTTTACACTGGTAGTCTCTTGTATGTGTACTCAATAGAAACCAAAGAATTTTGTACACTATTTTTTGTACAATAAAAGATAAAGTGTGCATTAGGTACGCTTGTACATGACAATATTGTACAATATTTACAGTTCAGATATCACCATGAAATTCTGTATTATCTATATACACAATGAAAATTTCTCAGAAACATTTGGACTATTTCTTATAATCACAATTTTTTAGTATTATAGAAAAAAAAAATTCAGTAATCATCTGACATTGTTACTGCAACCTTTCATGATTTCTGATTGGCTTATCCAGCAACCTCTATCCCTCCTAATCACCCCAAATGTGGTACCACTGCTSCTCGTGGTGCCCTGCCATGGCAGCGAGCTGTCTGCACAGAAATACTGACAGAGCCARGGCTGGATCAATACCTACAGATAGACTCATGTGCACGCTCACTGTGATAAGGACTGGACCAGTAACAAAGACATTCAATGTTATCTAGAGATCTTCCTCCTCTTGAGTTTTGGAGGCTTCACTTGTCTGTCTCCCTGCGGGATTTGGTGGACCTAAAAATAAGTATATGCACAAGTTAGCAAAGGAATTGGTCAGAGGCATCCAGGGGTGCAGGAGGGGCTGTCAGGAACCAGCTCMGGGCATTTCACAGCTACACAGAATAAAGGGACTTCAACAGCTCTGAGAAACTGGGAGGAAAAGGRTGATTCCATAACCTGTGCATCCCATTGGAGAGAGGCAGCAGCCTGCAGTCTGGGAAACAACCCTTAATCAGGGACTGAAACCCCATAAACTGGGGACTGTAACCCCCAATCAGGGACTGAAACCCCAAATCAGGGGACTGAAACCCCAAATCAGGGACTAAAACCCAAATCAGGGACTGAAACCCCCAAAATCAGGACTAAAACCCCCAAAATCAGGGACTGAAACCCAAATCAGGACTGAAACCTCCAAATCAAGGATTGAAACCCCAAATCAGGGACTGAAACCCCAAATCAAGGGCTGAAACCCCATAATTGGGGACTGAAACCCCCAAATCAAGGGACTAAACCCCCAAACCAGGACTGAAACCTCCCAAATCAAGGATTGAAACCCCAAATCAGGGGACTGAAACCCCCAAATCAGGGACTGAGAAACCTCCAAATCAAGGATTGAAACCCAAATTAGGGACTGAAACCCCCAAATCAGGGACTGAAACCTCCAAATCAAGGATTGAAACCCCAAATCAAGGACTGAAACCCCAAATCAAGGACTGAAAACCCCTAATCAGGGACTGAGCCCCATAATTGGGGGACTGAACCCCCAAATCGGGGACTGATCCCAACTGCATAATGCAAATTAGTGACAAACCTTCCCACATTCTAGTGAGCAGAGTGATAAAATGTGGGGAGAAGATGGTGAGAAAATGCTGGTAATGGGAAACTGGGGAAGTCCAGCTCAGGGCTGTTATTAAGGAATGAGGGATGTCCAGGAAACTCTCTGTGTTTAAAAGGAAACATACAATTCCCAGCTATGGCTGGATTTGAGAGCCAAAGTCTGGCATTGCTGGCTGCTCAGGGYGAAGCAGGAGGAGASAGAGGAGGAGGAGGAAGGCTGAGCTGGTGTGGAATTCCACCACCATCTGTCGGCAGCAGCTGCAGCTCCCAGCACAGGCACCAACCCTCAGCACTCCCTGGCTCCCTCCTGAGCTCTCCAGCCCCTGACATTCCTGCCAGAATTCCCTGCTGGAGCTGAGGATCCTGCTGCACATCCTTCACCACGGCTGGGGCTGAGCAGCAGGAGCTGCAAGTCACTAAAAAGAGCTGCAGATTCCCTGGGAGTGCTTCCAGGAATGAGGATCCCTATGGAAAGCAGCCCTGATCCCAAATTCTGTGCCCACAGAATGGAAGGGTCAGTCAAGGCACTGCAGGTCCACTTTGGTGCAGCAAATCCAAGCAAGCACTTCCCCTGAGCACTTTCTGCTGCTCCCAATGCCCAGAGCAGGCAGCTTCAGATATTCCTGGATTTATGATAGGTGGGAAAAAGTGCCAGCAGGATGGGCCAGCCCAAATTCCCATTTCAAATTTATTTGTTGCAGACCAACAATCACCTCCTGCCCTCCTTGTCCTTCCAAAGGAGGGAAYCACAACAARGTTGTTTTAAATCAAAGCTCAAATCTCAGTTTGTTAAATTCAGTTTTAACAGAAGATTTGGTTGAGTTCTTACTTAAAAGTTACTCAATAACTTTTTAAATATTTCTTGTTGGGTCTGAAATCAGCTCTAAGCCTTCAGTTCTTCAAATATYTAAATAAATATAAATATATTTRCTTTTTATACTCCAGAAGCTCCAAAAGTGCTACTGTAACTTCCAAACCTGCACATCTTCAGTGCTGAGCACTGAATATCAGCAAAAAAACCTTTTTTCTCCTGTGTTCAAACATTTTATAATTAATAATTTGAATAATTAACGATCAAATAGAAGATGTGGGAGGTTACATATGATGTGATAGATTTACTTTTTATTTTTAGGTGGGCTACAATGAAATTTTGTTTCTAAAGCCATGCTTTAGAAACAAAAATGAGGATATTTTATAAACCAAACTTGTTATTGGAAAGATGCTGCAGTTACACAATAACTGTAATTAGTGTGGAAAAATCACTCTTGGGTGTGATATTAGAAATATTCTTGAAATGTTCTTTTTTTTTTTAACTTGCCTTTCATGACAATATCTTTCATTTCTCATGGGAAAACTGAATTCCAAGAGTTTTGTACTCAAAAGAAAGGTGCTTTCAAATGTGGTTTCACTACCCTGCTACTCCAGCTGAGAAGGAAATGAGCCTGGTTTTGTGTCAGCAGGCAGAGGAGGAGCAGGAGCAGGACTGGAACTCATCCAAGTATTATCAGGCTGGATGTGTAAATCTCTTTTGTCAAAAGCAATAAAATTTGCAATGCACCTAAAATCCTACAACTTCTCCCATTTTTCAGAACCATCAGACCTCTGCAAACAGCTTTTAATGCAAGGGAAATATTGGAAATTCCTCATTATTCCAGAAAATAAAACCAGGATTTGTTAGAATGCCACCCAAAGCAAGCCRCCCTCCCATGGACACACATGCAGCAACAGGGAAAAGGAGAATATTCCCAAGGAAAAGGAACTTACATTCCCAGACATTTTGTCTAGTTCACTCATGGCCTCGTGTATAGCAGCTTCTAAATGGTTATTTAGCTTTCCACTTCTGGGGAGAAAAGATGAAAGGCATCAGTAACTCTTAAGGACAGAAAGAAAACCTGAGAGAAGTGAATAACAAACACATGAATTCCTCGGGGATGTTCTGACCCTGGAGCCTCCCAGGCTGGGAGCACAAGGAGCAAGGTCAGACCTGTAACAATATTGTGGAAAGGAAAGGTTTGTGCTGGGATTACAGAAGAAAAGTTAAATATCCTTCCAGCTTTCAATGAACTGCATTAATGATCTCAAATATCCCATTTTACCCCGGAATGGCAGCACCCCACAGGCTGAGGGAGAGCTGGGGTGAAGGTTTCCTTCTCCCAACCCCAAATTACCCACGGGGCAGCTCCAAGCACATTTCATTTCACAGGGACCATTCCATGGGGTCTCCTTGTTCCTGAAGGACTTTTCCCACMTGGACATGGGGACAGGTCCTGCTGTGGAGATGAGGAAATGGGAGCAGGAGATGGAGGACGAGCAGAGCCATGTCTGTCACCAGGGAAGGGGATGGCACAGAGGGGTCAGGAAGCACCTTGTCCCCTGCTGGGACACCAGGCCTGTCCCTACAGAGACACTTCCTGTAAAAACCTTTTCCTTTTAATCACAGAATCCTGGAATGGGCTGGGCTGGGAGGGACCTTAAAGCCCATCCCATCCATCCCTGCCATGGGCAAGGACATTTCCACTGTCCCAGGCTGCTCCAGCCTGGCCTTGGGCACTGCCAGGGATCCAGGGGCAGCCCCAGCTGCTGTGGGCACCTGTGCCAGGGCCTGCCCACCCTGCCAGGGAAGGATTCCTGAACAATATCCAACTTAAATCAACGCAGGAAGCTGGGAAGGTGGTGGAAGCTTCAGCAGCTGTCCCCTTGCTGCACCCCAGTCCCACCCTGCCATGGCACGTGTCCAGATCAGGGACAGCGGGGATGGCACTTCAGCCTGGCACAACCAGGACAGGGGGGGATGGCACAGAGGGCATGGGAGGTGGCACATTCCTGACTGCAGAGAGATGGGGAACAGCCAGAGGAGCAGCAAAGGCCAGGAGAAGGAGCTGGGCCTGGGGGTGGCCCCTGGAGATGCTCTGTGTGCATGGGATTGGGAACACTGGTGCTCAGCACAGCAGGGATCACCCAGAGCCAGGGGAGGCTCCAGCAGAGCACTGCCACTGTCACATTCTCTGCAAAAATCCRTTCYCCCAGGATTRTCTCCTGGYAAGCTGAGAAGCCTCAGAGAAAAGGYAAACAATTCTTATCTCATTTYCTTCTCCTGWGTTGTGCTCACATGTGSAATGTGTTTGGAGATTGTTTACCCACAGGTGATTGTTTCATTGGTTTCAKGTGAATTGTTTTGRCTCATTGGCCAATCAYMYCCAAGCTGTGTCYGGYCTCTGGAGWSA
>NDFG01000795.1:44651-94651 GCA_002167245.1 Sporophila hypoxantha
AAAYMTWAWWAGMTWAAAAATATTTATAAYGTATTGTAACMAAGAAATAAGTTGGTTTTTAATAGAATAGTGTTGAGTTTTGTATTTTTGTGTTTTATTATTTATTGAAAATAATAATAGAATAAAYTATTTTWAAATATTTAAAAAAATAAAACTAAGAAAACCAACACTAAGCCACAGCAAACTGGCACCTCCAGATTCAACCACCTGAGCTTTTCCTACTCRTTGTCARATCCACAGGCAGGGAACACAGTGTCAACAAGAGCACTCCAAAATACCCTGCAAAAACCACAGGGAAAATATTCCAAAAGCCCTTTAACTACTTACTGTGACTATTTCTACAACTGGAAATGGGACACAGAAATTACTGGGCTAAAGCCACCAGAATTCCTACAAGAGAGGATCATTTTTATGGGATGGAAAAGAGTTRTGTTAAAATTCTATAGTGATTGTCAGCATATAGAGGAACTTTTCTTCAATACATGCAGCATWACTCTGTCTAAAACAACTAAACCCAATTCCTAAGGYGAAAGGGATAAAATTTCAATAARAAATGTTCCTGATTTGCAAAATCCATCAGCTACTGAAAGAATATATTGTATGCAATAAATGTATTTACATTCATGTAATTATACAAATGATATTATCTTKATCAGCAAAGAAACCCAAACTCTGGAGGATGGAATTTTACCTCCTGAGAGCTGCACACTTGCTTGACTATTGATTTACTTTTGTTTTCTACCTGGAAATTCTGGAACAYACACGCCATGGGGTTTGGGTTGTTGGCTGGGCCAGGAATTTGGGGCTGGCCCTGAAAGCCCTGCACGTTCTGGTAGCCCTGGAGAAGGTGCTGCTGCTGCTGCTGCTGCTGCTGCTGCTGCTGCTGATTTGAAGGAAACATCTGATTGTTGTTGAGGAGTGACTGCAGATGGCTGAGCTGATGGTTGTTCAGAGTAGTGTTCAGAGATGACATTTCCCCTGCAAGGCAAGCACAGGCACACTCAGCAATTCCCTGCACTCCAATCCCACTCAGTGCCAAAAAACCTCTGGAAAACAACCCTGCTCCCTCCATCCCCTGGGAATGGGGCTCTCCTCTCTTAAATTCTCCAATATTGGGTCTTTTGTGTCACCTCTCCTGACTCCTGGGACAGCAGGGATGGCAGGAGGAGCCTCTGTGGAYTTCCAGACCTTGGAATCTCACTGAAACTGTGCTGGGGTGGTGAGMGGCATGAGGAGGGGAGAGGGAGAGAATGAGACAAATATTTAAACCCCAAACAAAATGAGTTTTTCACCAGCTGTGAAGGAGAAAAGGCTTGTTTGGCTCAGCCATGTCACACAACACTCTAAACAASTCTTTTTTTACATTCTAGAGTAAAAGTTGAATTAACATTTTTTATTACACAAAGATTTCACTTTATGTGAACATTTTACCTCTTAAAAAAACCCCACACTGTTGAACCTGACTTTATGAAATAATAAAGCTTAAAATACATCCATTTTCTAGTTTGCTTATTTTTTAAGACTAAAATACTGTGTTTTCCTCAACATTCCCATTTGAAAAGTCACTGTTAGATGCATTTTGRATGGAAAATGCCAAGTAGGTTGAGTTCTCTGTAGCCATTTAGGTCAGGGTGAGGCATTATTTAATTATTATTTAATTCCCACCAGGAATAGATTACAAACAGAGGAGTACCTACTCTATGTTTTTGGTAAAAATAACTGAAAAATCATCACACAGAAGGGAAAAAATTTGTATTTAAGGGGTTTTTCATCACTTGCTTTGGGATGTTGGTTGTTTGCCATGTCCAGCACAGCTGCTCCTGCTAACCCTGCACTGCCACAGGCACTCCCAGCTCACCCARGGATGCTCCTGAGCTGCCACTCCTTGAACAATGAAATAAATCCAGTTGCTCASACAATTTTCAGGTGGATTTAGTAGGTCTAGGTGGCAGAATTAGTAATTTCCAAGATCAATAGTAAACATTAAGGAATGAAAGCAGAATGCAATTTTAATTTCTTACAAGAACATTCGCTCAATGAACAAGCTCCAATAATACCAAGAAAAAAAAAGATAAAACCAGAATCTGAAATTCTGAATCTGAAAATATTGTGTCTAGTTCTGGCCCCTCAGTTTGGGAAGGACATTGGGACGTACTGGAGTGTGTCCAGAGGAGGCAACYAMGCTGGAGAGGGGCTGGGKYCACAAACCCTGTGAGGAAGCCCTGAGGGAGCTGGGGGTGCTCAGCCTGGAGAAAAGGAGACTCAGGGCTGCCCCCATCACTCTGCACAGCTCCTGAAAGGTGCCTGTGCTCAGCTGGGGCTGGGCTCTTTCTSCAGGAACTGACASAACCAGAGCACACAGCCTCAAGGGAAATACAGGRTGGGTATCAGGGAAAAGTGATAAAGTTCTGGAATGGCTGCCCAGGGAGGTGGTGGAGTCCCCATCCCTGGGTGTGTTTAACAAAGCCTGGATGTGGCACTGGGTGCCAGGGRTTAGCTGAGCTGTTGGGGCTGGGTTGYASTCYATGATCTTGCTCTCTTCCAACCCAGTGATTCTGTGAGTTCTGTGAATCCTCCCTGCCCAAACCTGCTCAGCTTTTACGTTTCCCCCAAGCTGCACTCACCCAGCAGGCCGGTGCCCAGGAGAGGGTTCAGGAGCTGCGGCACCACGGAGCTGTTGCTGACCTTGGCGGGCCCGGGCGCGCCACCGGAGATGTTGAGGAGCGTTTCTGCCATGGACACCACGGCCGTGCCCCCGCCCAGCGCCGACACCGACAGCGCCGCCACCGCCGCCGACGTGGTGCTGGTGGTGGAGGTGGTGGCCTGCGAGGAGGTGGCAATGGCCACCTCGGGGTGGCCGCCCGAGCTCAGCACGCCCCCCACCAGCTGCGGGTTGAGGGCCATGAGCGCCGAGGCGCCGGGGGCGGCGGGCAGGAGCAGGGGGTTGGCGGCGGGCTCGGGGAAGCCGGGGATGGGGGCGGGCAGCAGGGGCTCCACCCGGCCGCCCTCGGGCAGCGGCTCGGGGGGCGCGGGGSCGCTCTGCTGCTGCTGCTGCTGCTGCTGCTGCAGCAGGTCGGAGATGGAGACGTTGAAGGATGGCACGGGGAGCATGGCGGCTGCCTGGGCCTGGTTCTGGAGCAGGGCCGCCAGCAGCTGGAAGTGCACGGGCTGCAGGACCTGCCCGTCCACGTCGCCGGAGAGGAACGCTAAAGCAGCATTGACGTTCGGGTTCAGGAAACCCAGAGGGTTGAGGTTGACCTCGGACTTGCCTTCTCCTGCTGAAGGCTGGAGGATGTTTAGGAGGTTCTGGTTCAGGAGATGTTGCTGATTCACCGGCAGAGAGAGAGGCAGGGAATTGAGGAGGTTCTGATTCAGGGGATGGGGCAGATTGTTGTTTGAAGAGCTGTTCTGCMGGAAGTGGAGCGAGTGTTCGTGGCCGGCGAAGGGGAACTCGCCCCCCATGGGCAGCTGGCCCTGCTGCAGAGGGGTCCCAGCTGCAGTGGTGACAATGACACCGTCCTGGAGCACTGACGTGGTCTTGGTGATGGCGGCTTGGCTGGAGCCAGCGATGGCTATCGATGACGACGGGCCCAAACCCCCTGGAATGGGAAGAGCAGGAATGTTAACGGGGTGCTGCCTGCTGGGGACACCTCAGGGCACACAGCACCGGGCTCAGCCCAACCAGCCATGGGAAAAGGGGCTGGGGAATCCAAACTGGAGCACTTGAAAAATAGGAATGGATCTGCCATGAGATGCTCCAGCCACTCTGTGCCACGCCCCATTGGAGAGTATGGCATTGTGCACTTGTACTTCCCTTAAAGTTCTTGGAGAGGGGTTATAACAGCACTTCATTCACATATAATCACAGATTTTCACATAAAATCACAGATTTTTTCAGCATAAACCCAAAACCAGCCATGACTTAACAGAGTTAGTCATGGACCAGGCTGGAATTAACCACCAGGAAGAAGGATCACAGGAATGAATGATGTTGGGTTAAACTCATGATCCACTTTCAGTTTTAATTCATTCACGGGGTTTTGGATTTTAGATTATTATTTAAGACATTGTTACTGAATTAAAAAAAAAATACATGGTATGATGAGACTGTTCCAGGTCAGCAGGAATTCACAATTTGTAAAGGAAAAATGTAAATTGGGGTGGTGTAAAATCCATCACTTGGGATGAAAAGAAAGGGCAACTGGGTAAATTTGCCATGAGAAGGCTACAAAGGAAGAGTAAAAATGTTTATTTGGGTATCTCTATACCTCTTTATCAAAGTTGAAATATAAATTATTATTATTTTTTTACTTAAGGCAGTTTTGAATTGACAGTGGTCATTGATYTGGCTCTTAGGARGAGACACTGAAAGGCATCAATGARCACAAAATATCAATTCCCATTTTTCTGAACAAATAGGCTTTAAAAAGGGATTTGCCAGGGCACATGCCTGATAAGAACTGAGCCAAACCTTTACAACATTTTAAACTAAAATTACCATTTTTTAAGTGCAGTAATGTTGTGACAACTGCAAGAGGTACAAAATGAACACAGGACACTTTGCACTACCCTGAACCCAAGAGAACAAATCTCACCCCTCTCTCCCAGTACCATGATCATGTTTCAGAGCAGAAATTAAATAATAAAGTAACAYAAGGTGAGGTGAGGTGAGAGCAAAGTGCAATTGCAGAGCGGAGCAAATCCCACTCTGGGTGAGTGGGTCAAAAACCTTCATCTTCACAAGAAGCTAATTTTATTAATTTATTATTAGAAATAAAATCAGTATTTAGAACTAATGCCCCAAAGATTTAAAAATCATGAGAAGTCCCAAAGACCAACCTGGAGATTTAAGAAATTCCCAATGGAAGAATCAGCTGTACCACTCCCCTMGGATGTGTTAGGGAGCACATGGAGAGATTTTTAATTCAGGCATGAGGAAATTATTCTAGAGAGCCTTCCTGAATACCAAATCTAGTTTGGGTATTTTCCTCATCTCTGTTTGTAATTTTTTCCTGCTCCTGTTTCCCATTCTGCTCAGGTAACTGACCCCATGCAAGAGGATTTGCTGTGCAGCAAATCTCAAAGTTGGAAAACTGCTGCAGGTTTTGGGAAGAAATGGCTCTGTTTCCTCACCCCCATCTTCTGAGAGGTCCAAAGTGCATTCAACACCTTTCTCCAGAGTAATTAAGTAATTGCTACTGAGGAAAAAAAAGTCTTGATGGATACTGAGTAGGAGGKAGAAAATGTGTCCTTATTTCAATCCAGACTGGAAAAGCTGGGAGTCAGAGAGGGATGAGCAGCCAGACTTCAGCAGGAAAATAAAACACCAATAAATATCCCCCCCAGCCTCTGTCCAACCTGGCACAGCAGGAACTGGGCTGCACAAGTCCTGGACTGGGTGTATTTACAGAATTTACAGCTGCAGCTGGGGACAAATTTCTCTGTGGCACCAGAGATCAAAATACCATCCCAACAAGTCAATAGTCAATTATGAGGACATCCATGCAAAGTCATTTTCACTGGGATATGGAGCTGGGAGAGCTTCCCAATGGCTGGCTCTAGACTAAAGGACAGAATGGTGATGACAACACCCCAATAACTCCAAAACTCCCAAAATCCAAAACTTCAAAACCATTAAAACTCCAAAACCCCAAAAACACCCAAAGCTTCAAAACCTAAAACCCCCAAAACTCTAAAACTCCAAAACTCCTAACTCCAAAACCCCAAAACACCCAAACCCCAAAACTCCAAAACCCCTAAAACTCCACAACTCCAAAACCCCAAAACTCCTAAAACTCCGAAACCCCAAAAACACCCAACCTCCAGAGCTCCAAAGACCTAAACCCCCTAAAACTTCAAAACCCTTGAACTCCAAAACTCTAAAACCCCTAAAACCCCAAAGCTCCACCACCCAAGGGTTTTCTGTGCCACCCCCAGGATCTACGATGACACCTGGGAGGCTCTGCATGAGAAACACAAGCAGGAGTTGAACASCAAAAGGAAATCCCACCTGGAATTCCCAGTTCCACAAAGATGTGGTATTTGGGATCCAGGGKACCCAAGCATGTGTGAGCTCAGCAAACAACAGTCTTTAATAGTCAGAGTGAAAAATGAAGGAGCCAGACTAAAAGCCATAAAAGCCAAGGGCAAACCCAGCTCCTGCAGCCACACACTCTGCCAAAGGTTCTTCTGCCACTTGSTGGGAAAAATTAACTTTGCAACACAGTGGAAAGAAGAAATATCCAGAATGTAGCAAAAGCAGAGCTGTTGTTTTCTTACAGGGTCAGAGAAATGTTCTGGGAGCAAATAAACAGCATATAAACGTTTAAAATTATTCCTGATTTTATTTATATGCATTTTTAACTCTACTTTTTTTTCAGAGCAGGTTCATTTTCCTGTGTGCATTTTAGCTGTGRTCCTTTTCTTAAAGCACTGCTTGACAGGTGTTCTTAAGCAAGGACAATAAAATAAATGGGTATTATGGAATCAGTTTGTGTTCAAGAAGAGMCACTTAKAATAAAGAAATCAGAGTGGAAGATATTCATCATGAATGTCTCAGAATTGTTCTTCCCATAGATGTATTTTCCAAAAGGACTGCACTTACAGTGTATTAATTAGAGAAGAATATTTCAAGTGCTATTTTACAACTCTTTTCCCMGTGAGAAGCTCTCCATTACCCATCCCAGTATTTAAATAATCTCAAAAACACAGTGCTGGAATTTGTGGGGAAAAAACACTCACTAAAGCAGGTGTGTGAAGCACTGAGAGAAGTGGAAGGGCAGAACTTACTCAMCAGCCATTAGCACCTGAAACATTTTTAGAACTGAGCACAAATAAATGGTATTGTGAAAAATGCATTATTTTGTGATTGGCTTTTCACAAATATTAAAGTGAATATTATATGTGCTGTGTTAGAAGTAATGCTGTATTAATTCTCTTAAYTAGTGTGTTAAATATAGTTTTAGGGTATAACCTAAGGTTAAAATAGAAACAATGCTATGTGAGATACTTTTTTTAAAGAAAGGACTTGCAGTGAGACAGRAGCCACAGAACAATGAATCTTTCAGAGAAAGAGAATTTATTGCTCCATTATCAGGAGAAAGGAACTTCTTCCTGCCTCGCTCAGGCAGAATGACGGCTTTAGGATTATGAGGAAGAAGCTGACACTGCCCAGACAGAATCCTGTGTTTGAATGGAATTCATGCATCATGTATGAGATGTATGAATATGCAACAGGCTTTTGTTTTTAAGGGTTAATCCTCTGTTAACGTGGGTCCTTTTTTGGGCTTATTTTGCCCAGAAAAAGGTACCCGGACGTCCATAACTCTTTGTTTTTATTGTCTCATATTGTCCTAATCCAAATTGTCCAAATTATTATTACTCTAATTATATTACTATTTTTAAAACCATTTTATTACTATTAAACTTTTAAAATTTTAAAAACAAGTGARTGGCGTTTTTCACAGCATCAATTCCACTTCCTTGCTTTTCAGAGAATCCCAGAATGTTTGGGTTGGGAGGGACCTTAAATCCCACCCAGTGCCACCCCTGCCATGGCAGGGACACCTCCCACTGTGCCAGGCTGCTCCAKGCCCTGTCCAGCCTGGCCTTGGACATTCCAGGGATAGCCCCAMATTCRCTGGGAATTCCATCCCAGCCCCTCCCCACCCTKCCAGGCAGGAATTCCTTCCCAAAATTCCCATCCCATGGGAAGCCACTCCCCGAATCCTGACCCTCCAGGCCCTTGTAAATAATCTCCCTCTGCATTTCCATTAAACCACAGCCAGCTTTGCTTAGATTGYACATTTTCTTGGCTGCTTTTCTAATTTTGAACCTTTCAGGTTTTGGAAATCCTTGTTGGAATGTGCCTTTCCTCTCCTGGGTCATTCAGGAACTCCTCACTCCGCTCCCAGCACCTCCATCCCCTCCTGGTGCAGCTCCCCAGCTCAGGCAGCAGAAATCTGCAGGATGCTCTCAGAAAGCCCAGGAGTGCAGAGAGCTGGCCTGAGACCAGGAGGGCGTGAGAGCACAGAAAATACTCAGAWATTTTAATTACCACCATCTCAAAGGGGTTGTGACACCTCGTGGGGTCCCCCAGCCACTCCCGAGGTGTCCCAGAGCTGCTGCCACAGTGGGGTGAAATTGGAATTAATCACAAATCAGAGATAAAACTTCAGAGTTTGCATTAGTGGGGASATTGTTCAATTAAGGATTTCCAGTTAGGGATTTCCAGAGCTRCCCCTTGGAAAACACAGCCTGAGTCCTGCAAGATCCCAGAGCAGGAGTTCTTGCTGTACCTCCCCATTCCACCCTCCCCTGCACACCTGGAACCAGCAGTTACACATTTTGACAGTTCTATTCCCCCTTTTTTTTTTGGAATGGAAAACATTGAAGATCTTGATCTGATATCTCCTTTATTACACTGCCTCCAGTTCCAAAGAAACCAAAATTCAGCAGTGAAGCACAAACTGCTGTCACTCARTCTCCTTCTGGAGATCCTGCAGTGCCCTGAGACAGCCCAGAAATCACCAAAAATGGCCCAATAAATCAAATATCCCCATCAGAACCAGTAAAAATCCTCAGCTGCCCTCCTGTGCAGCACTCCATGGCRATGGAATGTGCTCTGCTGGGAAATATTCACCTGTGTCCCCATAATTCCTGTGCTCCATGATCACAGGGGTTTTCATGTACAACAAAGCTGGAATCCTTGAAATCTGAAAAATTTCCCTAAAATTCTGGGGGYAGGGCAAAAAGCCCAGAACTATTTTTGGGGGAAGGGCAAAAAAGCTCAGGACAACAGAAGTCCATAAAATTAGGCTTTTAAAAATTTATTAAAATTAGGTTTTTTAAAAATTTAATAAAATTAGGCTTTTAAAAAAATTAATAAAATCAGGGTTTTTTAAAATTTAATTTTTAGAATTTAATACCTGTCTCAATTTCAGTCTTGGCTCTTCTCCCTGCCCATCTCCTGTGATTTCTGCATTTCCCCAGCACTGCTGGGCTGGAAATGACTTGGAGGAAACTGGTGTGATGTGCTCAGCTGCCAGCAGAGCAGTGTTGGAGTAGAAAAGAGTCAAGAAAACAGCACATGAGTGCAGGAGCAGGAATTCAGCATTTTCCCACTCACAGCTGTGGCAGATGCATTGCAAATGAAGGCAAACACTCCACTGTGAATTTGGGAAGTTAAAAATGCAATAAAAAGCAGTATTTTCTCCAATAATCCCCACTKCTCCCTCCAGCAGAAACTGGAGCTGCCCACTGGTTCCATTTCCAGCTCAATATGTGTGGGAAATCCCACAGAATTKATTCAGYTTTTCTCTGTAATAATGTCTTTAATAAGACTCATGTTTCTACATTAATTTGTTATTATTTTTTACTCACTCCCTGACTTTTCTCAATATAAAATCCTAGAAAGTTGCATGGCAGTTAAAACACCAACCAGGTAACTGAAAGACTGRAAACAGTTGGCAAATTCAAATTTTAAGAGCTAAAATAACACCAGAAAACCCCAAACAAGCACTGAACATTTTCCTTGTTCTTCACAGTTCTTACCTGAAGATAAAACATTTCACTTTCCTCTCCCCAGAATAATAACAAGGGAAAATAAGTTATGATTTAGAAATAAGAATGGGAAAAAGAAGCTGGAAATTGAAGTAAATTTAAGCTTAATTTAAATTTAAGTTAATTTTTAAATTTAAGTAATACATTTAAGTAAGTGTATCCTTATAATCTTTCCTGAGCAGAGCAAAGAGCCTCTGGATGTTTCTATAAACCCCAAATAATGGGATATTTAAATTTGCTTTATAATTAGAAGAGAAGGTTCTTGCCATCCTGTCTAGGGGTGAATCCAGTTTAATAAGAAATTTTTTCTCAGACACAACAAGTCCCAAAAAYTTGTCAGATACTCTTCTGACCCTGGAGTCCAAAAGTTCTTCTGATTTGGTAATTCTAGGTTATGGAAAGTAACTTTGGGGAGCAAATCCAGACTTGTTTGGTTTGGTTTGTGTTTCCAGCAGMTTGCAGMGAGGTGATTAAAWRKAAYSCRRCCKAYSCCRTRKTTTMGGGGMTTTMMTTTCCAGCACCATGATCCATTCCCAATTTTCTTGGCTGTATTAAAACAAAGTCCTCTCCTCACCCTCAGTGATTGCTGTTGTGCTCCTCCCTGTTCAATTATATTTTACTATTTCTATTTTGTGCARTTCAACAGGAAAAATTCCCATTTCAGGGAAGGAATTAGAGGGMTTTTTTTGCCAAATCTACCAATTTTTTGTTACTTCTGAACTTCTAGACTCAGAGTTTCCTGTATATTAAATGTTCATATTTGACACCACTGATATCTTTAATTGCTGTGGTTATTGAGGTTCCCTTAATTTCCCTTCTCAGCAGCCCAGAGCTTTTATTCCCKAATCTTTTCACTCATTTCCATCCATCCCATTATTGATGGACATGGATATTTATGGATATGGATATTTATGGATATTTAGAGTTGCTTTCTTAGCAGGATTTGGATGTTGAATGTTCAACATTCAAACACAGATTTCCTACCCCATGAACCACASGTTACCAGGCAGAAAAAGGTAAATAAATAAAACCCTACCATCAAATCCATCACCCAGTGATGCAGTTCCATCCTACAAAAAGAACAAAATRCACCACACACACCCTGAAAATTACCTGGGAATTAGAGATATTATCTGAGGAAGAAGAAAACAAGAGCTGGAATACCAGAACTTGGTCCATGTGGTTAAATATAATTAAAAGCTTGGGCAATAAGCAGCTAATTGTGGGGATTCACAGGGTTTTTTCTCTCAGGAGCTATTTCTGAGGAGGAGCTGCTCTGAATTGCTGGCACAGACACAGAAAAGAGATTTAGCAATTAAAATACCTCAAAACAAAGGGAAAACAACAAGCCACAAACTGAAATATGAACATGAGAGGTTCCTTTAGTCATCTTCCTCTGCTGAACTGCTCTTGGAAATTCAGTGTACAGGGGCTTRCCCCAGCTCCAGCCCCAAAACTGACAGAGCTGAAATCCCAATATTCCTTTTCCAGTTTTGTTACAGAGCTGGATGCAGGCTGGCAACTCACTTTTATTTCAAAAAATTATTATTATACCACAAACTACTCAACATTTCACATGAGTCTCATGGAAAGAACATTCCCACTCTCCTGGAAATCCAAGAGAATTCCCCTCTCTGGATTAAAGCTCAGCCCTGAGCCCTGTGCTGCTGGGAGGGCTCAGCAAGAGGCTCAGTGCAGGTTTCTGCAGAGTTTTAGGGAATAACACAAAAATAACACAACCTCCTTAGAGAAGAAAACATTCTCCAGGTTTTATCATAAATATTTGGGGGGAAAAATAGTAAAGGCAAAAAGATTTCCAGAAAGTTGTGAAAGTAGGTTTTAGAAACAGAAAGAATAAAGAATTTCTAGTTAGTTGTAGTTGTAAAGTTTGAAAGTAGAAAAGTTGTAACAGTACAGTAAATAAGGACATGAAATAATAGTTTTAGGTTTGGTTAAGATAGATTTTAAAACTGTAAAAAAATATGTTTAGTAAGACAGTAGAAGGTTTTAAGTTTAATAATGGAGTACTGTATACTGTTAATAGAAAGTATGTAAGTATTGTTTGAAATAAGTTATGTGTGTTCTTAGTGATTGGCTAGAATAATATTATATAATATTAATATTATATTAATATATATAATATATAATATATAATATATAATATATAATATATAATATATAATATAGGCTAGAATAACTATCTGTAAGTTTTAGTAATGTGCTATTGGTTAGAAAGTTTTAAAAATGTTTTGTAACAAAGAAATCTTGTGTTGTTGTTGGTAAGACATGAATTGCTGTTATTTTTTAATTGTTTTAACTATGTAATGAGACTGATGTTGTAATAAAGTGTAAGGAATGTATCTCAGCCTTTTTACCTTTACTYTTTTCCCCACAGATATTCAATATATAATGAACAAGGACTGAGAGCTGCTTGTTGTGACCACTCCAGGCAAGAAAAAATGAAACTGTTTTACCCCAGGGATGGGGAGAAACCATTAAAAGTCATCAGGAACCACAACCAGAGCAATYGTAGAACATTATTTGATTATAATTCAGCTTTTCTAGAATTCCATTCCATTTTAAAGGCGGAAGCTGCGGAATGCAGAGCAGGTTCTTGCTTGGCTTAATGAGAGGCCACTTGAACACTTTGATGAGACCAGGGTTTTCATTCCACTTCAGAAATTTACACCACTACCATCTTCTAAAACCTTGTTCAACCAGTAACATTCAATAAAATTCACATTTTTGAGCTGATTCCTTCTTCTCTCCAAACCTCCCAYAGATGATAACAGCAGCAAACCCATTTCCTCTCCAAATCTTCCCTGATGAACAAACCAGGAAATTTCTCCCTACACACCTCCAACCGTTTATTCAAGCATTTAATTACCACCTTAGTAAAATTACTTCAATAAAAGCAACCACAGGCTTGGCATTCCCTCCTGCTGGCCCTGAAAAGGGTGATTTTGTACATTTTGGTGCTCCCAGGATCTGCTCCAATCTCTGGCATCACATCTTTAATTCCAGCAGGAAAGAGCTCATGGATCACCTGGACATGCACTGCCAGGTGAGCCACAGCCTTCTGGTTTTCTGCAGGGCAGGCTGCAAAAAACCTCCAATTTATTTGGAGAAGTGACAAAAGAGGTGTGGGAATGTCCAGAAGTGAATGGATTTTATTCATGGAGAGTGTGTGGAAGTTAGCAGAAGAGCAAGGAAGCAGGACAGGATGGTTTTGTCCAGAAAAAGGGAGATATAATTTGGTTTACCATTGGTTTGGGTTTTTTTCCTTTCTGTTTTATTTTTGAATATGTGGCTTTCAGCACAAACCAGGTGCACTTTTCACCAGGATGAAACAGAGTTTAACAAGGAAAAATGTCTGGTTGTAAGTATGTGTGTATTCTACTCCTATTCTATCTGTCAGAGGTGGGGCAGTTATCATCTGTTCATTGGAGCAGTTTTTCTTTATCTCTTCCACACCAATCCTCCCTCCAGGAGATCTCTTCTGTTCATGGGCCATTAGTTATTAAT
The DNA here is from genome assembly GCA_002167245.1 of Sporophila hypoxantha. Taxonomy (NCBI): domain Eukaryota; kingdom Metazoa; phylum Chordata; class Aves; order Passeriformes; family Thraupidae; genus Sporophila; species Sporophila hypoxantha. Next base: position 57,738 of record NDFG01000795.1, read on the forward strand.
TATCTTCTGTTCATGGCCCATTAGTTATTATTATCTTCTGTTCATGGCCACTGAGTGTCCCTGCATGGCTGAATAAAATTCCATCATCCCACTGGGAGCTGCTCTGCCCAGGGAGGAGCCAAGCATTCCTACCTGGATACAATCTGAGGTTTGGGACAGCACAGCAGCCTTTGCCCACTGCATTCCAAAGGAGCAGCTTCTGCTGCCCTGCATTCCCAGAGGAGCAGCTTTCTGCTGCCCTGCATTCCCAGAGGAGCAGCTTCCTGCTGCCCTGCATGCCCAGAGGAGCAGCTTTCTGCTGCCCCTGCATTCCCAGAGGAGCAGCTTTCTGCTGCCCTGCATTGCAAGAGGAGCCCAGGCCCATCTCCAGCAGCCCTGGAGCTGCAGAGGAAAACTCCCCCCTTGTGCAGTCCCTGCTGCAGCAGCAGCACAGCTGGCACTGCAGGAGGGCTGAGCCCCCATGGGATGGGGCTGTGCCACCCCCTGACACACAGGGGGCAGGCCATGGTCTGACTCTGGTAGTGGTTTGTTTTTTGTTTGTATTATTGTATTTGTATTTTTAATTTTCTTAGTAAAGAACTGTTATTCCTATTCCCGTATCTTTGCCCGAGAGCTTTTTAATCTCAAAAATTATAACAATTCAGAGGGAGGGGGTTTACATTTCCCATTTCAGGGGAGGCTCTGCCTTCCTTAGCAGACACCTGTCTTTTCAAACCCAGACAAACATTCAAACCAGCCATCAGAGATTCCCAAGGACAGAAASCTGTGACAATCCCCTGGCACAGCCACGTACCTGCTTCAGGACTGCTCTGATTGCAGCTGCTCCCGATGCTGTTGGGGATCCCTGGTGTGGAGGGCGCCTGGAGCCTGGCCTGGGCCGGGCTGGGATGTAAGGAGTTCCCTAAGGCCATTCCCGCCTGGGGGAGCATCCCGCAGCTCCCGCCGGCCTGCATCTGGTTGAGGAGCCCCGCCAGGTGGTTGGAGGGGGGAGCYGCGACGCCGGGCCCAAAGCTGGGGTTAGGATTGGGGTTGGGGCAGGGCAGCCCCGGGGGCAGCGCGGGCTCCGCCAGGTGCAGCTGGGCGCCGGGGCAGGGCAGGGCGCTGCTGGAGCCCCCGCAGCCCGAGGAACTATTGCTGCTCCCGTGGGAGCTCTGACAACTCATGGACTGCAGGAGCTGCGACATGGAGCTGATGGGGAAGGAGCTTTGACTTGGCTTTCTTATCAAATCGGACCCGGCTTTGGGAAGGCCAGAGCTGTCCAGCTGAGACTGTCTCAGCAAGCTCAGCACCGTGGTGGTGGGCTGCTTCCTTTTCCTCAGAGGATCCTTTTGCTGAGACATCAATTTATCTCTCAGTGCTGCCCGGCCGCTCTGCCCTTCCGTGGTGGGGAGGAGCACGTTGGCAGCAGGAGGGAACATGGGATTTAAAGTGCTGTGTCCTTCGGTGCTGCCGCCGCTGGCAACAGGTCCAGAATTGCTACTGCTGTTATTGTTGTTACCAGCAAGTTTATTTTGATTTGCTAGCTGTGCTTTGGCTGCTGCTGAGAGTAAACTGCTTGCTGGAAAAGAGGCAGCGTTGTGCTGGTTCAAGATCTGATTTAAAGGCATTCCCAGCAAACCAGGCTGACTCTTCAAGGAACCGCTTCCGGCCGATGCAGCGGGAAAAACTGCATTGTTGGGAGGATTTAACACGTTACTCATTCCAGCAATTAACGGGTTGGGGATGTCCTTGTACTGACTGAGTCCGTCGTGCTTGGTGGAAGGGCTGGATGGCATGGATGGCCTCGGRGACCCTATGGTTGACCTCGGGGACCTGGGAGGGACTTTGATACCGCTACAGGACGAGCCCACGGGAGGCAGCAGGAAGTTTCCGTGATCGGACGAGGTGGAAGAAGAACGCGATCTTTGGGGAGAAGCCTCGATCCTCGCGATGCCGGGCGCCATGGCGTGAACGGGGGACGTCACCGGCGAGGGGGACAGGGACGTCGAAGCCGAGTGCTGAACCCTTTGGACGTGAGCGCCATGGTTGATGTGGGCGGGTTTGACGGTGGGCAGGGGCAGGTTGCTGGGCAGGGGCACCACGGCGGGGGGCATGCTTACATTCATCACGGGTACCTGAGAGTGGACACTCGAGTGGAAGGTGGTGGGGTTCATGATCACGGGGTTCTGGTTCGGCGGTTTGCTGGGAATGGGGTCTAGTATGCCAAGCGGATCCTTCTCGGATGTTAATGGCTTTTTCTGAAGAGCACAAGAAGGCGGTGGAGGAGGCGGGGGTGGGCCTTGGGGGGGTTTATGGTGGAACATTGCTCGTGGTATTTCCATACCAGCCGAAAAGTTACACAGGGGTTTTTTCATGACTGGGCTCTTGGTGGTCAGGGTGGGGGAAAGAGGTATATTAGTCCTTCCAGCCATTGCACAGGATGACTGTATGGGAGAGCCGTGGAGCATGACTGACGGCGGGGACAGAGGCGTCCTGGTCATGTGGATAGGACTGGAGTTGGGCGCTCCATGAAAACTGGGATTGTTCCTCGTGAAGACGTCGGGGCTCCCGAGCGGGTCGGTCCTGGGCGAGATGGAGCCGTCCCCGTAGATCTGCGACCCCGAGGACGCCGGGCTGGGCATCCCCCCGTGACTGCCGCGGTACGGAGACTTCTGCCCCAGTTCATTGCTCCCCAATCTCTGCCTGGGATAGGCAGGATGGAGCTCTGCTTGCTGGCTTCCAGCCATTTCTTGCACATAAAGCCTACCCATGGCATTAGATGCCCCCATCATCAACTTGAAAGGAGTCTTACATTCCGGCATCACGGAATTTGTAATTCCTTCATGTGATTTATTCCTTATCGACCTTGGAGTTGCTGCTCGGGTGGGAACTACTGGCGTTGCACCTGGTGTGGGAAACACAACAGTTACTACTGGTTGCAAATCCGGTGTCCCACTCAGGGCAAAGCTGCTGAGAGTGAAAACATTCCCAAAAAGCTCAGGGAGCCTTTGGCTAAACTTTTGCTTCAGCAGAAATAAACCCTCAATCACCGAGCTGGAACGGTGCCCGTCCCCAGCTACACAGCTGTAATTCCATATCCCATAGAAACATGGAAAACCTTTTTCCTTGCCTTTTGCCTTTTCCAAGCACCCCTTGCAGCCTCCTGCATCTCCAGCATCCCCCCTCTGGCAGGAGGAGCTGTGGCAGGGAAAAGGAGCCTCTGGCACCATCTATTGAGGACAGGAGGAACAAAGCCCATCCAGGACTGAGACTCAGTTCCCAGAGAAAAGGTCCTGTCCCAAATGCTGTCCCTGATGAGGCATCCTGAATGCTTTCTGTTTGTMTTCAGGATAAAAGCCCTGGGGATGTTTGCACATGATGGAAAAATTCCCTGTAAATCCCACTTTTGAGGCWACACCTTCCAACAAACACAAGACCACTTTCCATCTTTATTTAAAGAGATTTTTTTCCCAATGTTTTACTTTCAGACTAGAAGCACAACCAGCTCCAAGTCTGGGGGACTTTTTGCCAGTTTTGCAGCTCTGGGAATTTGCAATTCAGCTTGCAGTGCTTGGCATGCAGCCTCTGGATGTGCAAAATTCAACTGGAATTGGGAGCTAAAAATTCCGTGTTCAAATGAACTCAGAGGTGCCTTGAAATGCCTCTACTCATCTTTCCTTCAGCCTGGTCAGACAGCACTGACAATCCTGCCTTCACACATCTAGATGTGTATAAGAGACAGGAATGCCTCTACTCATCTTTCCTTCAGCCTGGTCAGACAGCACTGACAATCCTGCCTTCATCCTATTTGCTCCAGTGTGAGAGAAACAAACATTTCCCCTGCACCAAAATACAACCAAAGGGGATAAAACTAAAGGCTGAACTACAAAATACAATAATTATGAGAGGCCTCACCTTGAGTGCTGGAAATAAGAAAATGGTTACATATAAATGTGCAAAAGTTTTGCTTACAGGGGGATTTATTGGGGAATTTTCTTCTTTGCTTATGCACAAAATTCTGACTGACAGAGAAAGCAAGAGCACAGAAATACATAAATTACCTCCTTCATTTTGCTGATTTTTTGAAAACAGGAATGTAATTTAACTACCACTCATTGAAAAAATTAAGTAGGGAAATGCACAGAAACTTGGGAAATTCCACTGTTACTTAAAATCAAAATTACACTGAAAAAAAATTTCAAGAAAAGTTTAAAATCCTAAATTTCAACGTGAAAAGGCAGAGGCACATCAGTACTATGAACAGGATGGGTCTCTTAGCACTGGCACTTCTCTAAAATTTATTATTTCTTGGTTTTCTTGTATTTTTTCCCCTTTGAYGTGGGAAGAGCAGTTGGCCAGGTGCTCTCACAGCAGTGAGGGGTGCAGGGAGCTCAGGCCTTTTCCCAGGAGCTGCACAGAAATATAAACTCAGCCCCTTCCCTCCTTTGTCCTGCCCACTGGGATTGGTAATTCTCTTCAGAACCTGTTCCTGTGATCCTTACAAAGTCCCTAATTTTGGGTGAATTTCTGGGTTTGGAGCTCTTCCAGTGCTAACTTTGCTTTCACTCCAGGTCTCAGGGAGCCCCCCTGGTTTTACAACCTTTGTTTGGAGWGTACCTGTCAACTTCAGCCACCAACAAATTTCCTCACTTTTTTTCATTGATGGGGATAATTAAAATGCTAATTCCAGGTTGGTGGCCAAAAATAATCCTTGAGAAATGACAGTGGAGATCTCCTCTTGCTGTCTATTCTCCTTTACAATACAATTTCCCATTTAGCCAAGTCCTTAGCCACATCCTAATCCCTTCATAATCACTTTATTCTGCTCCTCTAATTTCCCATGTGACAGAATATCAGACATATTACTACAGTTCCAAAAGATGAGAGCTAATGTATTTTCTTTGTCTAGAACAATCTGATATCTTTTCCAAGAAAATCATGCTCTTAGTCGGGGCTGACCTGCTTTTAGACTCATTTTCTATCTACCTCCATCTCTGCCTACTCCCTTTATTTATTCCTTCAATCTGCTTATTTTTGCACTCACTGTCAGACTTTCGGGGTGGTTTTGCACAGTAATTATGTGTATAAAAATCAGATTATTCCATGAGTCTGCATGATTTCATTTTACTCACTTGTTCCACCACCAGGACTAGTTAGAACCAGTGAAGGATGTGGTGCTTCCATGCTTTTGTGAAGTGTAGCCACAGCAATAATTTTCCTTTTGTGAATGCATAGTTTGGTGACATCTTCGTCCGCTTTAACATCTTCAGCAGTTCTCTGCTTCACAGCAGCTCCAGGATCAAAATTAAAGACCTGGCAGTGAAAATTCCAGCGTTTAAAAGAATGACTACAGGCAGCAAAGTCACCAAATTCACATAAATTAGGAATTTTATATGGAGTATAGAGGAATTCTCCTCTGTTCCTGACTGCTCCTATACRGCCCAAMGGATTCCTTGACAGGATGTTTGGAAACAACAAATAAAAAATGAATATATTTATAATAACTGAGTCAGATCCTCTGCAAGAGGGGCTAAGGCAGAGGGGAGCTGAATTTTCTATTTTAAGGTCTAYCTTTGAGTGGACACCACTTATTTTAGAGATGATCTGGACAGAGTTTGAGTCACCAGCATGGGCAGCTGATAAATATTATTGCACCTAGATCCAAAATGATGCTGTGCTTTACCTTGGGAAGAACAAGAGGACATTCTAGGCCACACTTGCACGTTCCATCAGTCAGCAAGTAAGTCTTCACCTGCTCCAAGCAGGATAATAAAGACCCACTGGGACTGCAAAGGAACAGAAATGATGAATACAAGCTCTTGGATAGGTCAGGACTTGTAGCTGCTCACAAGGACAGTGGGTAAAATCACATTTCATATTTTTTTTCTCATAGTACTTCTTGCTTTTATTCAGGAATTGAGATAATTCTTACCAAAAAAAAAAAAAACCAAAACAAAGAAACAAAAAAAACCCCCAAAAAACCTAAACATATTTTAAAGGAAACAAAACTGTTGCAGCTGGGTCTCTTTGTTGCACAATGTTTGTTTTCATTCAGCAAAAATTCTGACCTTCTCACTGAAAGTAAGAAATATTACACCAAGGAGCCAGGCCAGCCAGCTCCTGATAAACTGCACTTGGATTTCTCCAACTCCCACCAGAAAATCATTATCTCCACTTCCCAAAATAGGGCACTGGGAACTCTGTTATGGCAAAATCACTAATTCATAATATGAAAAAAKCCCTTCTCGTGTCCCCAGCCTGTAACTTGCAGATTGCTCTTTATTGCTGGGCCAGCTGAACTGTTTATCCTGAATAAAACACTGGTTATTAATGGCAGCTGTAAATAGCCCTAATTCAAACAAAACCAGCTCAAGTGGAATAGTTTGGATCACAAAAACGCTCCTGACTCAAAATTCCAAGCTGTGACGAACTTTGGTGCTCAGAATCCAACCCATAAACACCTCATCCTGCACGAGTCACATCTAAAGCAACATCTGCAAGTGACATTTAAAGTCCTGCTGACAGTTTAAATAAGTCATTTCTTTGCCAGGCATGCCCTGAAATAGTTATTTTTGGGAGAAGTGCTCAGGTTGAATCTGTGTAGCAGTGACAGTTTGGAGGGTGAGGAAGATGAAAGAGCAATCTAAAAATAAAGGTCCAGGTCTGGTGACTGGTCAGGAGTCAAACCCTCCCTGTCTGAAARCCTTGGGGAGCAGGGGGAAACTGCTCTTTGCTTTTATTTCTTTTCATTAAAGCAGGACCCTGGCTGATCCCTTTGGAGGTTCCCACCTGTCCTGATCATGCTGAGCCCAAACTCCACACTGGAGGGTGTAACAGCTTCCCAAGGGAGAARCCCACACTGACATTTGCTCTGCACCATCCCATCTACACCCAAAATCTCTCCAGACACTTCCTGTAATCCTTAAAATCTCCTGTTAAAAGGCATTTCTGGGAATATGCTCTGCAGTGAGGATGCTGTTTTATTTGCATTGGCTAAAAAAGGCTACTTTTCCTGGGGTATTTTTAGGAAAAAGTGATTTTAAAGAACCTTGGTGTGCTGTTTGCCTGGGCACACACAGCCAGTGCAGGCTCCAGGAGATGCTGGAGTGAAAAGGAGTGTGTGCCAGTCAGGGAGTGGGAAGGAAGGTCAATCKCTGAATCTGTGGGATCCAGCATTCCTACTGCTCACACAGGCAGGGCTAGTTATCCAAAAAACACAACTAAATTTAAAAAAGGGCCATTTTCCCCCTGTTTCTGCCTTGATCCTGGGCACAGCTGTAACTGCAAAGTCTCCTGTGTGTGCACAGAGTTTTTGACACTTCTGTAACACAAAGGATAACCACAGCTGGCTTTGTGACAAACTGCCACAACACCACGGAATTCCAGACTGCTTTGGGCTGGGAAGGAGCTGCAGCTCAGCTGKTTCCAGCCCTGGAATCACCTCCCACCATCCCAGGCTGCTCCAAGCCCCATCCAGCCTGGCCCTGGKCACTTGCAGGGATGATTTAGGCCCCACTTAGCAGCTCTGTTTTGCTAAGAAAAGCCCTGAGAGTCAACTCAGTGCTTCTACCAGGTAATGAAAACCAGTTAATGAATGGATTTAATCTTGATTTAACCCAAAGCAACTGCTGACAGCTGACAGGAAAGCATCTGTGCTTCCCAAGGAGGCACAAACAGAGAGTCTTTATTCAGCTGGGATCATCTATTCCACTTGAATCATGTCAGATCTTAATATATCCACTCATTTTTCCCTGGGATAGCTGTGGAGTCAATATTGTTTGACCTTTCCTTGCCTCCAGGAAGGCTGTGCAGGCTGGCAGGGCAGAGAGGAGCTMGTGGAAACTCAATCCTGGAGGATTCAGCTGCCCTCAGAGCCCTGGGGATGCTCCATGGCAGGCAGGAGATTGGATTATTGCACTTCCACCTTTCCAACCAACACCTCCTGCTCTGGGCCTTGCACCACACAGGAGTACAAAACACTTTCAGTCATCAGAAACTCTGAGAAAGTGACCAGAAAATTCACCAAGGAATAAAAAAATACATTGGAAAACTTGGGAAGAGGGCAGTAAAGAGCTTCATTAATGCTGTTGTGTAAAACTTTTTAGGGTTGTGGAAAATCAAATTCAAAAGCTGAGTGGGYTCATCAGGWACATTCAACTACCAGAAAATTCACTATTCAGAAAATTATAAGAAGCTGCCATAAAATCATGGAATTCAAAGAAAAATACATTGAAAAAAATACATTGGAAAAACTTGGGAAGAGGGCAGGAATTAATATTTGCTTCCCCAAAGCTGTTTGTGTTAGAACTTTTTAGGTGTGGAAAATGAAGTTCAAAAGCTGAGTAGGATCATCAGGTACATAAACTACCAGAAAATTCACTATCAGAAAATTTTAAGAAGCTGCCATAAAATCATGGAATTCAAAAGAAGAGAAGTTCATTGGAAAACTTAGGAAGAGGGCAGGAATAATATTTGCTTCCCCAAAGCTGTTGTGTAAAACTTGTTAGGGTTGTGGAAATGAATTCAAAAGCTGTGCGGGTCATTCAGTAAATAAAAGCACCAGAAAATTCACCAAGAAATAAAAAATACATTTGGAAAACTTGGGAACAGGCCAGGAATGACATGAGCTTCCCCAAAGCTGTTGTGCAAAACTTGTTAGGGTTGTAGAAAATCAAATTCAAAAGCTGAGTGGGTCATCAGATACTTAAACTACCAGAAAATTCACTATTTCAGAAATTATAAGGAAAAAAATATTATTTTATAAAATATATTATAAAATAAATTCCATAGAATCATGGAATTCAAAGATCAAAAAAATACATTGGAAAATGGCAGGAATAATATTTACTTCCCCAAAGCTGTTTTTGTAAAACTTTTAGGTGTGGAAAATACAAATTCAAAAACTGAGTGGAGTCATCAGGTACTAAACATACCAGAAAATTCACTATTCACTATTTCAGAAAATTGTAAGTAACTGACACATAATACATGGAATTCAAAGAATAAAAAATACTTTGGAAAACTTGGGAAGAGGGCAGGAATAACATGAGCTTCCCCAAAGCTGTTGTGTAGAACTTGTTAGGGCTGGGGGGAAATGAAGTTCAAAAGCTGAGTGGGATCACCAGGTAAATAAAAAGTTCAGAAAAATTCACCAAGGAATAAAAAAATACATTGGAAAAAAATCATCAGGTAAGTAAAAGTACCAGAAAAATTGCCAAAGAATAAAAAAATACATTGGAAAACTTGGGAGGAGTTTTATGAATAACATGAGCTTCCCCAAAGCTGTTGTGTAAAACTTTTTTAGGGGCTGGGGAAAATCAAATTCAAAACCTGAGTGGGTCATCAGGCACATAAACTACCAGAAAATTCACTATTCAGAAAAGTGTAAGAAACTTGCACAAAATCATGGAATTCAAAGAATAAAAAATACTTTGGAAAACTTGGGAAGAGTATTATGAATAACACAAGCTTCCCCAAAGCTGTTGTGTAAAACTTGTTAGGGCTGGGTGGAAAATGAGGTTCAAAAGCTGAGTGGGCTCATCCGGTACACAAAAATATCACACAGCATTATTTCCTGATGTCTGGATATAGATATTATTGGGAAGAAAACCCCTAATCCATAACTTTTTCCTTTCCCATTGAGCTGTAAGTGAGGCAGAGGCCCAGGGAATGAGAGCTGCAGTGAGAAACTGCAGGGCAGGGTGGTTTCTGTGCCATGGGTGCACTGGCACGTGGCTGGGGGTTGTTCTGCTCATGGAGAACACAAAACAAGAAATCCTGCAGTGCTTCTGATTCTTCATTGGTAGCTCAGTGTAAAATTGGAGTGTGCTCTGGCTCATTAAAGACTTTGTATTGGAAATACACAAAATGCTGGGAGAAGTGGTTATTTTAATCACAGAACAGTGGAAGAAATTTAAGCAAATAAGTGAGTGATAATCACAAATTTTGTGTGCTGCAAACCCAATGTCCCCACATTTTATAAAGCTAACTTTGATCTTTTTTCCAATAACAGTTTAATTTAGGCTCTCTTTGTCTGAACACATTTATTTCATAGCAATTCAATGCATTTCTTTGTGACCATTCCAGGGCAAAGCAAAAAAAAAATCCAATTAAAATGAAGAAAATAGATAAAGTAACTACAACTTTGGATTTGGGTGTATGTGTTTTTGGGTTTTTTTCCCCACATGAGAAATGTGAGGGATCCATAAAAGTTGGAGAATATCAGTGGATTAGTGAACACAGAACCTTCACAAGCATTAAAAATGGGTTTGGAGCTATTGAGTGTCACATGACTTATAATTATACTTGGCAAAGAATCACAAAATCATGGAATGGTTTGGTGTTGGAGGGATCTAAAGCTCATTCAGCTCCAACCTACTGCCCAGGAACACCTCCCACTGTCCCAGGCTGCTCCAAGCCCTGTCCAGCCTGGTTCTGGGAACACTTCCAGGGGTCCAGGGACAGCCCCAGCTACTCTGGGAATTCCATCCCAGCCCAAATCTACTTGGAAAAGAATCACAAAATCATAGAATGGTTTGGGTTGGGAGGGATCTAAAGCTCATCCAGCTTCCAACCACTGCCCAGGGACACCTCCCACTGTCCAGGCTGCTCCAAGCCCTGTCCAGCCTGGTCTGGGACACTTCCAGGGGTCCAGGGACATGCCCCAGGTGCCTGGGAACTCCCATGCCAGCCCCTCCCCACCTCCAGGCAGGAATTCCATCCCAAAATCCCCTAATCTCCCTCCTCCAGCTCCGCACCCATCTCACGCTGAGGAACAACTCCTTGACGTTTTGAGCAGAAGGAAGCAGCTGAGTCAGGAACTCCCTGCACATCCTGGCCAAGCTGCCACCAAAGCCCAGCCCAGCCCCTGGGTGACCTTACCTGATGTAGAGAACTCCACTTTGGTCCACCCTCCGCTGCCAACCAACGGGAACTTGCACTGCTGGTGGCCCTCATCCGTGTCCCCCTCCGTCACACTCCTTCCCACCATTCATTTTCCTGTTTCTGGTTATGAGTCTTCAGAGATATCAACAGGAAGGTGATATCCTTTTACTACATGTCATCCTGGCCTCCCAAAGCAGGCCCTGCAGCACAGCTTCCCCCAAATCCTACAAAAGTGCATCGGGAGGCTCCAGCTCAGTTTTTGAAACCAAGTCCTTAAAAGTGGCCATTTTGGTTAATGAGTCACTTTTTCCATTATAATCTCACATTAAATATGCAATGTTTAACTCCTTATATATTCATAAGGATTGAACTATATAGATAAAATTATGCTGTCCACACTTGGGAAAATCATTAATTCACCAATCCTTTGTTACCTGTCAGAAGGAGAATGGGGAAAAGGAGAATTTCTAGTTCAACAGCATGATGGCTCCAAGCTGTATGACTGTCTAAGAATACTTGTGTGTTTGTGGAAAGCTCGTCTCATTTTTATAAATATGAGTCAGATCCAATACCTCCAGGTATTACACCTCTTATATGCCACAATTTTTGTTTTCTGTTTATCTTCTGGTCATGATCCAAGTTGTCTTTCTTGAGGTTCTTGCTGACTCCTTGGCTCCAATCAAACAGCCTGAAGATAAAGATGTTGGGAAACACGTGAGCCATCCCCTCCAGCCTTCCAGCCCAGTGCAGTAACTCAGGGAGATGTATTACAGCTGCAGCCATTTCCAGAGCTTCAAATCAAAGTTTTTAAATGTCAATGAACCATCAAAACAAGGCTCAGAGCAAAACAGAATCCTGCCAGCATTTTCTATTTATACGTGGATGTAATTGAGCATACAATCTAAAAGCTACAAGAGTGCAAGTGCTGTTAAATAGTTGATGTGGAGTTGGGTGAATTAAGGGATGCAATCTTTTCACTGAATATTTTCACACATGTTCTTTGCTTCACAACCATCAGCGAGTGACTTAATTAATGCCCTTTAAAAATTGTTTAGAAAATCTGAATGAATTTCATGTGAAGGAAGCGCGCTTCTAGGCTTTGGTTAATATCCATAAAAAATGCAAACCCTCCTGCATTTCGACTGGAATTAAATAATCATCCACCAAAAAATTGTGGTAATAAAAAGGGAAAGCCAGCAGCAGTGGCTATATCTCTGAATACCTTTTGAAACAATCTGAATATCCTCAGGAATAATTCCCCTCAGAGATTTCTCTCCATGACAGGAGTTGAGTCATTCCCCCAAATAGTTTTTTCTATCGCTGAACAGGTAGTAGAGTTACACTTTGAGGACTAATAGACCGACTTGAATCTTTTATTAACGGTGAGAACAATGTGGAATATGGGGTTAAATAGTAAATTCACCAGAAAAAAAGCAACAATCCTAAATTCAAATATAGGATGGCATGCCTGATGCTGCTGTAGTAGCACAATCATTAGGAGAGCGTTTATTTTGGAAATCAGGTCATGTTTTTCAATCAACATGCCTTAATTTTCTCAAACTACTAACAATATGCCAACTGTTAAAACTAATTAAATGTTATAGACGTGACTTGATTTTAATATGAAAAGGGTTTTTTTTTTAAAGCCAGAAATGGAACATAAAGACATTTCTGCAATAACACCACCATTACATCTATATTTAACAGTAATAACAGCTCCTTTCCTCAAGACCACTAAGGAAAGACTACAGAGGCATAAATATAGTCCTGGAAAATATTCCCTTAAGTACCCCTCATGCAGAAACATTCCCTTTAGAGTGCTGCTTAGAAATGTAAAGTTCCAAATGCTCCAAAAATAAAAAAACCTCCACCAGGGTATTTCCAAGCAGGCTGTGGATAAAAGAGCTGGTTGGCCAGAGCACCCCCTCCACTGAGGGGCTGGAAATCTAAAGAACAGGGAATTGGCCAAAGGTTGGAAACTTTGGATGTTGCAGGAGTTAGAAAAACCATAAAGAAAGGCTTATTAAAAATCAAACCTGCTCTGTTCTATCAGGAGCTGGCCCTGTCACTGCTTTGAGGGCAAGCTGGCACTTTGCAGGTTCTCAGGTGAAAGCAATCCTGTGTGAGCAGGTCCTTAACAAAACCATCTAGTGCTGGGGTGAAATACAACTCACACCTGTATAAAGTGCTTTTGCTTATTCCTAGATGAAAATCAAATTACACGTGTATATAACTTGGTTTTGTGCTTATTGCTGGGTGAGAAGAAACAACTTATACCTTGTATAATCAACTGGTTTGAATATTGGCTGTGTGGAAATCAACTTACACCTGTAAAATAAACTTGGTTTTAATTATTAATGGGTCAAAAAACAACTTACACCTGTATATAAACTAGTTTCCTTATTCCTAGATGAAAACCAGCTTAACACCTGTATATAAACTGTTTTTCCTATTCCTAGATGAAAATAACATACACCTGTAATAAACTTTTTATGCCTATTCCTAGATGAAATCAACTACACCTGTATATAAACTAGTTTTGCTCATTGCTGGTTTAAAATCAACTTACACCTGTATATAAACTGTTTTTGATTATTAATGGGTCAAAAAACAACTTACACTGTATAAACTAGTTTTGCTTATTGCTGGTGGAAAACCAACTTAACACCTGTATATAAACTGTTTCTGTTTATTCCTGGGTGAAAATCAAATTTACACGCTGTTTTATCAACTAGTGTTTGCTTATTCCTGGGTTAAAATCAACTTACACTTGTATATCATCTTGGTTTGATTATTGCTGTGTGGAAACCAAACTTACACCTGTATATAAACTAGTTTTCCTTATTCCTAGATGAAAACCAGCTTACACCTGTATATGAACTGTTTTTGCCTATTCCTAATGAAAAATCAACTTACACCTGTATATAAACTAGTTTGCTCATTTTGGGTTAAAATCAACTTACACCTGTATATATAAACTTGTTTGGATTATTAATGGGTCAAAAAACAACTTACACCTGGTATAAACTAGTTTTGCTTATTGCTGGGTGAAAAACAAACTTACCCCTGTATATAAACTGCCTTTGGTTTATGCTGGGTGAAAACCAACTTACACCTGTATATAAAACTGTTTCTGTTTATTCCTAGGTGAAAACAATTTACACCTGTTTATCACTGGTGTTGGCTTATTCCTGCGTTAAATCAACTTACACCTGTATATTCAACTAGTTTTGCTTACTTGGCTGGGTCAAAAACAACTTACCCTTGTATAAGATGCTTTTGCTTATTCTGGTGAAAACCAACTTACTCCTGTAAAATAAACTAGTTGTGCTTATTGCTGGATGAAAAACCAACTACACCTGTATATAAACTAGTGTTGCTTATTGCCTGGGGTAAAATCAACTTACACCTGTATATAAACTGGTTTTGATTATTATGGTCAAAAACAACTTACACCTGTATATTAAACTGTGTTTGCCTATTCCTGGGTTGAAAAACCAACTTACACCTGTAATAAAACTGGTTTTGCTTATTGCTGCGGTGAAAATCAACTTACACCTGTATATAAACTAGTTTGCTTATTTCTGGGTTAAAATCAACTTACACCTGTATATAAACTGGTTTTGATTATTAATGGGTCAAAAACAACTTACAACCTGTATGAACTAGTTTTGCTTATTGCTGGTGAAAACAAAACTTACCCCTGTATAAACTGCCTTTGTTTATTGCTGGGTGAAAACCAACTTACACCTGTATATAAACTTTTCTGTTTATTCCTGGGTGAAAATCAATTTACACCTGTTTATCAACTAGTGTTCTTATTCCTGGGTTAAAAACAACTTACACTGTATATCAACGGTTTTGTTATTTGCTGGTTGAAAACCAGCTTACATCTGTATAATTACACTGTATAAACTGCTTTTGTTATTACTAGTGAAAAAAAAACTTGATATCAAACTGTTTTTGCTTATTGCTGGTTAAAATCAACTTACAACTGTAGATAAACTGGTTTTGCTCATTACTGGGTGAGAAACAACTTACACCTGTATAAACTGCTTTTACACTTAGATAGAAAAATGAAAACTATCTCTCACCAACAACATTTTCCTGCATCAGGATTGAGTGACCAATCAGTACAGAATAAAACTTTAATTACCAATAAAGGAATTGGCAGTAAAGCGTCCTGACCAATGGAGCCCCACCTGAGGTCAGAAAACTGTATAAAAAAGGAGTATCATGTGAATAAAGAATGGGCTTTCCACCATGAGAAAATGGGGTCTGTGTGATTTATTTCCATCTTTAGAGGCTTTTTCCAACCTCAATGAGTGTGATTTCAGTTTTCCTGCAGGATGGAGGCTGCTGGAGTGGGCTTGCCCTGCTCTGCAGGGATCTGATCCCACGTTCCCAAGCATCCCAAAGGGATTGCAATCCTTGGCCAGCCCAGGGTGGAAGGACAGGGGCCTGGTGAGCTCCTGCCCCACCCAAGGTCACCCAGGATGTCCCAATGGACATCCTTGTCATGTCCACAGAAATGCACCCTTTAATCTCTCAGGCTGCCTCACAGCAATAGGGTATTGGAGAGCTCTTGGCAGCAGTTCAGGGCTCCTCAGGTTTTTCAGTTCAGAAATTGGGGGTTTGAGTGGTTTTTATCCTGATTAAGGAGGGAGCAGATGAGGTTTTCATCAAAAGCAAGGCCAGAATTTCCATGCTGAAATTCCACCATAAACCACACATGGGAAGTTCCTGGGTGTTATTTAATTAATTAATAACACACACAACTCAAGCCTCTACTGAGCAGAGATTTACAACAACAGGAGCAGAGGGAACGGCCTCAGGCTGGCCCAGGGCAGCTCAGGGTGGGCACAGCAGGAATTTCCCCATGGAAAGGGGGCTCAGGGATTGGAGCTGCCCAGGGAGGTTTGCAGTGCCCATCCCTGGAGGTGTCCCAGGAATTCTGGAGGTGGCACTGAGTGCTCTGGGCTGGGGACAGGGTGGGGATGGGCACAGCTGGGACTTTGGGACCTTGGAGCTGTTTTCCCACCTCATTTCTGGGATCATGAGCACCAGAATCCCCAAGACTTTTCCCAGAAGGGAAAATCCATCAATCCAACCCCAGGCAGCAGAGGTGTCCCTGCCCCAGCCCCTTCTGGCAGGGAACATTTTGTGTTCCCCATAGCTCCAAACTCTTCACACCAACAACAGAAAAGGAGCCCTGAAAGTCCTTAAAGTCCCATTTTTGCATCTTGGGGGGAAAATTCTTCCTGGCAAGGGTGCTCAGGCAACAACAGAAAAGGAGTCCTGAAAGTCCTTAAAGTCCTGTTTTTGCATCCTGGGGGAAAATTCTTCCTGGCAAGGGTGCTCAGGCCTTGGCAGGGGCTGCCCAGGGAGGTTTGCAGTGCCCACCCCTGGAGGTGTCCCAGGAATTCTGGATGGCACTGAGTGGCACTGAGTGCTCTGTGCTGGGGACAGGGTGGGGATGGGCACAGCTGGGACTCCATGGTCCTGGAGGGCTTTTCCAGCCTCAGGGATCTGGGATTCTGTGGCTGCAGAGCCCCCTCACCTCCTGATGCACCACTTGCCCTTTCCCCATCCCAGCACTCTCTGAAGTATTTTGGAGTGGGATGCAAAGGAGTTGGGTTTTGGACCAAACCCAAAGGATCCTGGACACTGGAAGGAATCCAAAGGGCTGATTTCCATCAGCCATGGAATAAATCCCTCTCCTCAGTAATCTCCTGGCTGCTCCAGACAAGCCCTGTTATCTCAGCACAACTTCCCACATCCAAYGCAGTGACTGCTTTCTGCCCCGTGCCAGCACATCATGTTTAGATTTGTTTTGCAGTCCAGTTTCATTAGGGTATCCTTCAAAAGATTTCACTGCACAACTATGCAAAACTACACAGAATTCCTTCCCCCCTCAGCCCCCTCGTCCCCTTCCCCACATGGAAAATTTCTCCTTCATTTCCATCTGCTGCAAGTGTGGTTTCAATTTTTAATGGGACTCTCTCCCTTTTTTTGAAATGTTGGATTTCAGGCAGCCTCTTTGCACACTCAGCTGCTAATATTTACTTTAACAATTTTTGAGTCAAGTGGGAAAAYCAGAAAACTCGATAGGATGTAAAAAGAAATTTAAATTAGATATTAATTGTCTYGATTCCAATCTGTTACATATGATATTAATAATATTTATTTTATTAGTAAGTGGATGTTGAGCCAATTAAGAACAAATTTTGACAGGTTGATATTGCAAATCATGGAATGGTTTGGGTTGGAAAGACCTTAAAGCCCATTRTGTGCCACCTCCAGGGACACCTTCCACTATCCCAGGTTGCTCCAACCCTCTGAGTAATACAATTTTTTTATATTCAAATATAATCTAAATCTCTCCCTTMTCCTCCAAACACTTTTGGTGCTCCATGGCTTTTTTCTTKCATGAATTTGAAGTGCCCAACAATTGCATGGATCACAAAGGGGCTCCACAATCCCTGCCTGGCTCTCTGAGGCACAAATCCCAGTCCCCACCTATGGAATGGCCACAGTTTGGATATAAAGCTATGTAGACATTTAGAAAAATGCTCAGAGACACAAATTACAATCTCATTGTTGAGATTTTTCCTTTCTAGCAGTGAAAAACCTCCAAAATGAGAAATGCTCTCAAATCACAGTCC
Source organism: Sporophila hypoxantha (assembly GCA_002167245.1). Taxonomy (NCBI): domain Eukaryota; kingdom Metazoa; phylum Chordata; class Aves; order Passeriformes; family Thraupidae; genus Sporophila; species Sporophila hypoxantha. The sequence continues at coordinate 75,266 of NDFG01000795.1, forward strand.
TGGGGTTTCAGAACTAATAAGGAATTTTAGCTTCTTAAAAAGCATCACTTTCAAAGCACTCAGTGAAAAGGAGTTTTTATTTAGTTACCACTTGSAAATTATTAATCTGTTTAAGTCTATCAAAGCAATTAGCCAGGATTCTCCTGTATCATCTAATTAGATACAAATGTTGCATCATTTTTTGGGAATGCTTTCCCAGTTTGAAAAGCAGCATTCTCCTGACTAATTAGATCAGTGGTGAATACTTCATGAGGGCCTATTTTTAGGCCAGTGAGTCAACAAACAAAAGTGCCTCAAGTAGGAAGGAAACCTTGAATCCTTCAGGATTCTMTTCCTTGGGGTGGTGTCCAGGGCCAAGGCACAGCTCTACACAGGCTTTACTCATGGTTTACTCATGATAAACATGATATACTTGTGCTGTATCTCCAAAACACATCTCACTTGGAAATACAGAGTATTATGAATGTTTCACCACAACCAGAAAACTGCTCTGCACTGAATGACTTCATGAYAATGAGCATTTTAAACTGCCCCAGTGCCAGCTCACTTCACAGTCCAACCAGCTCTGACATMATTTCTAACTTTTAAAGCAGGTTTTTATCTATAACAAGGTTTATAGTCTTTTATTTTATACCACTCTTGATGCTGTGGAGTTTTTTAGGATTGGAATTTAACCCCTCTATCAAATAATTCCCTGGAGGTGCCCAAGGATCACCTGGATGTGGCACTCAGTGCTCTGGGCTGGTGACAAGGTGGGGACTGGCCCCAGGTTGGACTCAGCTRTGGAGGCCTTTTCCAACCTGGATGACTCCCTGGTGAATTCATAAACAACAAACTCCACAAATATCCATAAATAACAAAAAATCCACGAGGATTCCAGGCCCCTGGAATTCCTGGCCCTGTTCTCCAGAGCCAGGGGCCCCCTGGATGTTSCCCAGCTCCCAGCACAGGGATGGGAAATTCATTTTCCCAAGCCTCCAAAGCAGTCACTTCAGCCCTACACTATAAAACAACAAGAAAATGATTTTCATGGAGAAAAAGGGATTTCTGTGCATGGAATCCAGCTTTATTTTAGGAGCATGGCAACACAAATCCCTGTCCTTGGAGCATTTTGGATCAGGGTGCTGTGAAGTGATCAGATAGAAATCTGATTCAGCAATCAGATATAAATCTGATATCAGTGATCAGAAATCTGATATCAGTGATCAAGATAGAAATCTGATATCAGTGATCAAAAATCTGATATCAGTGATCAGATGAAATCTGATATCAGTAATCAGAAATCTGATATCAGTGAATCAGACAGAAATCTGATATCAGTGATCAGATATAAATCTGATATCAGTGATCAGATATAAATCTGATGTCAGTAATCAGAAATCTGATATCAGCAATCAGATATAAATCTGATATCAGCAATCAGATATAAATCTGATATCAGTGATCAGATATAAATCTGATATCAGTGAATCAGAAATCTGATCTCAGTATCAGACAGAAATTCTGATATCAGTGATCAGATATAAATCTGATAATCAGCAATCAGATATAAATATGATATCAGTGATCAAGAAATAAATCTGATATCACTGATCAGATATAAAATCTGATATCAGTGATCAGAAAATAAATCTGATATCAGCGATCAGATAATAAATCTGATATCAGTTAATCAGATATAAATCTGATATCAAGTGATAGATAGAAATCTTGATACCTTCCCACCAGGGAAAAATCAGAGTATCCTGAATTTTGGGGATTTAATTGTGCCAGTAAAGTCATCCAAGGCAATGGACAACTGGGCTGAGCTGGGAAGGAGCAGGATTCCTTCATGGACAGCACCAATCCCCAAAATCTTCTTTTAACCCATTTTTCTGTGCAATTCCCAAAGCTGGGAGCAACTGAGGCTGTCACTTCCAATGAAAGAATGGATAAAGATACAGAAACCTCTGAAAGGCTTTGCACAAAAAAACCCAAAAAGAAGGGGCAGGAAATAAAAGGATTTCGTTTTTAACGCTCACCCCTGGCTGTTCACCATGGATTTATTAATATTTATTCATAATTTAATAACATATTCATTAAGTCTACCCCATGGAAGGACAGCCAGGATGCTCTTCCAGGCTTTCCACCACATGGAATTTTTTCTTTCCAAGGGGAATAGATCAGAACTGTGCAAGTGACCCGGACCTGCTTTGTGTCAGCATGATGGCAACACTCAGYTTTTGTTAAAATTAAGGTTAGTATTTGGTGTACACCAGAAATCAGCTAAGAATGATGTCACTGTTATCCCAAAGTTTCCTAGGGAATATCATTAAATGGAATATTATCAGGAATATGTTAATGAGAATGGAGAAACTTCACATCCACTTTATTTTAGGGGAATTTGGATAAAGAAATGAGGGATTTTCTTTCAATTCTCAAGTTTCAGCCTTGCAAAAAGCTGATATCATTCAGCATAGTTCTGCAATGATTTATAATGAAGATTATGTGAATTTCAGGAATCTTTGGTAGAGAATGCTCAGAAAATARCTAATAAAGTGATGCAGAAATTGAGGAGGAATTAACTATTTGTAAGTGTTCAGCTCTGCTGTACATTATTGACTCAAGAGGTTACCAGGGAAATGGAAATTTGGGAAAATAAAGATTGAATTTAAAAGGAAAAAATATATTTGAACAGAACTCTTTCAAAAAATGACCACAGAAATTCAATTAGATTAAAAAACAGGAAAAAAAATCAAGATTCTTGGAAATCTGGGAAAAGGCTCCAAGCACTGGAATAACAATTTTTGAATAGCTCCAAATCTCCATGAATTCTGAGACCAAAAATGAAGCAATAAATGGCAAAAATGAAACCCATCCTCCCATATTTTCAATGCAAAGGTCTCAATAAGCAACATCAACCTCCTTTGTATCAGACACCTGAAGGTGAGGATGGAGCAATATTTCAATAATTTGAATTATTCAGCCCGAGTTCCTGTGCGGGAGKATGTCAGAACTGTAGCAAGATTGCAAATTAAACCCATAAATTATGCTTTTGTGCCAAAGTAGTAATCATGTGACTGTACTATTTTTAGACCCTTGGAATTTTTTCTCCAAGTGCCCCTTTTTCAGCTGTTTATTGAATTACGTAGCTCTGCTCAGCAAATRCCCTGATGAAAACACACTTCAGGTATTCAAAAATATATGGGAACAATAAAAATCAGCTCTTCAGACACCTCAGTGCAAACCCTCCTGCCTTATTTGGCAGAAATGGAATAATATTGGAGAGTCTGGARTGCCTCTGGACCCTGAAAATCTGATTAATCTCTCCATTAGCAGATAATTACTTACTAATTGAATGTAGAAGTATTTGGAGAATTTGGCCTCACTATTTTATTMGAGAGAGTTTTCTCTGTTTTCTAAGAAAAAAATAAAAAAGGATGCAAAAGTTCAAGGATTTTTTTTAAAAAAAGTGATTTTAATTCTTTTAAATGCCAAATGTTTCCTTCTTGCTGTAGCAGAGATTTATTAGTTATGAGTTTAATCATTTTTAAATCAATCTTGATGAAGATTTGTATACATGACCTTTCCTTCTCCAGCCCCTTTTTCTACTCACACTGCTCTGAGTCAGCTCTTTCCTGAATTCCCCATTTGATTTAAAAATATTCTTGCTCAGCCTGCCATCAAAACATCACCTTTGTTTTGGTATTTAAAACCTTTGCAAGCAGMAAGGCCCACAGAAAGTAATTTTTAATGTATTAATTAAGAGCAGGACAGGGGATTGACATGAAAATGAAAAAATCCTGACCTTTTTCCTCACTAAGGATTAGATTGAAGGTGGCTCTGTTCATCTTGTTCACTCCAAGCTGGAAAAGAATCAGTTAAAACAAAAAATAAGCAATAGTGASCAACACACCCCACTAAGGACATTAAGATTCCAATATTAAATGACTCTTAATTATTTCTTTATATTTATAAACACTTAGAAAGMTTTCTTAGGATAAATGATGGAGTAACTATTTCCACTTCTTGTTTTGTACACTTTTCATTTCTATCAAACATCACAGCGTGGAAAAAAGAATCTAATATTTAAGAAACTGCCAGTGGATGATTTCTTTTTACAAAATCAGCCTTACTCCATTTAATCTGAATTTTGGCAACACAAATGATCAAAATTGTTGCCTACTTTTAAATAAAATTTTGTGCTTCAGGAGTGTCTGGCTGCCCCAACCCCTTCAGTCAGATTTACTTTTCAGCAAAGCCAAGGTAATTMTAGCCCACTAAAAGGAGCAAAGTGCCTCAAAGTTGGTGTCTGTGTATTTTAGGGATGAATTCTTACATAACAATGCTCAGATGTGTTCACACCATCACCTTAATAAGGATAAATTTCCTTGGCCAACGAAGTGAGGAGTGGAGCTTGGCTGCTGGGAAATGAACCAGCTGATTTTAGGATAAAGCATTCCCTGCTTCAGAGCAGGGCTGGTGAAACGTTCCTTGGAGGGGATTTGCCAAACATGATACATTTATTTTATATATACATATATTTTATATATATATATATATATATATATATCCAAACATGATGACATTTATTTTATATATACATATATTTAATATGTATATTTATTTATGTTATTATATCCAAACAAGATACTTTATTTTATATATACATATATTTATATATATATATTTATTTATGTATTTATCCAACATGATACATTTCTTTTTTTAATGCTCAGTAAGGTGGTACCTGCTGGTGATGCTCAGCTCTGCCCTGCCAGGAATCCCTGGCTTTGCTCTGAAAAATCTGATTTTCCTGCATGAGGAATACCCCCAAAGCAGGCAGAAAAAGTTTGGTTCTCTTCAGAAGGAGCTAAACAAAAGGGTGAATCACAGTCAAGAGTAAGAGAATTCTACCAGCTCATCAAAGCAGGGAAAAGAAAAATGAGAGTAAGGCACCCAGAAATTAAAAKCATGTGGCCTTTAAGGATGCAGCACATCCAAGAGTTGAGAACAAAGCACCAAAAAAGATAAGAGCCTGGAAAATGCACTGCTTCATCCCAGCTGAAGGACAATCTATATCCCAACTCACAACTCAAACAGCTCCTCATTCTCTGACAGGGCTCCAAAAACAGCTCTGGAATTGCCTAACACAGATATTGAGGATGTTCTGCTCCAAAAAGTGAATTATTGGGGAAATGTGGGCAAAGAAGCACTCGGGCAGCTCTTCATCACAACATATTTAACTTTGGTGCTGCAGGTATTTATTTCTCATGTTCCTCAGCAGGAACTCCTGGACTCCAACTTCCAAAGAACCCAAATTTCCCTCTGTTTGAAACAAAAGCTTTTCAAAGCARTTTATTTAAGAAAACAAAAGTCCTTTGGTTCATTTTTACTGCACACTTTCAACTGAAAGGTGCTGGTCATGGCTGGAAAAGGTTTGCAGGGAAATGAGACAAACTGAATCCCAGAATTGAGGTGACAATTAAACTGAGGATGTGAATGAAGAGGGAGAGCAAKATGCTCAGCCCATGGCCAGTGGGGAAGGTCAAAATTCCTGACATTTTTTTCTGGAAGCTCTTTCTTTGTGTGTTTTTTAAAGTTTCCTGACAGTGATAGGTAAAATATCCCAGTTTTCCATCCATATTTGCAGTCAGATATGAGGTTAAACAAAAAAACCCTTGGCCTGTTTTCTCTTTCCATCTCTCCTAAATTACACGGTGCAACCTGAACTTGCTTTTTAGATTTTGAGGTTTTTTTAATTTACAGAGCAACCCCCACCACTGCTTTGATAAAACCCTCTTATCTCTTTTTTCTGCCCATCCTACAGTGTTCCCTTTTTTCCTACAATAAACAAACCCAACCCTTTCAGCTGTTCTTTAAGAGCCCTGATTTCTAAATCTGGCACGGGTTGCTTGCTCTGCTTTGCAATCCTCTGGCTAATATCAATTTAAATGACATTCATTTCTTAAAATTTAATAAATAAACATCAAAATTTATTTTAAAATAAATAAAGAATAAATATTTAAATATTTTTAATATTATTTTTATAGTATTTTTTTTAATTATAGGGGTAGGTCCAATATTGCAAAACTRCTCCTGCCTTTGATCTCACCAAAAGCAAAGACACACCAAGAAATTCTGGGATATTTTTAAGGAATGAAGAGATTCCAATGGAAGGAGAATCCCAGAATGGCTGGAGGGACCTTAAAGCTCATCCAGGTGTCCCATGGGCAGGGACACCTTCCACTACCCCAGGTTCCTCCATCCTGGRCTTGGACACTTCAAGGGAAGAGGAATCCACAACTTCTTTGGGAATTCTGTGCCAGGGCCTCACCACCCTCACAGAGAAGGAGAGATTGACATAAAATTCCACCAAGGAATTTTGGGAGCTCTTGTGTCAGCTCTCCCTAATCAGGGACAGCTCTCAATAAAGGGATTCCAAATGAGTTGTGACCATCAATGATCCTGTGGGAATGCTGCACACATCAGTTCAGAGGGGATCAGACAGAATTCCACATTTCATCTGAAGAAAAAAGTCCTGGTAAGAATGCAAATGTGTTTAAAATCCTTATTTTGATCCAACAAATATTGTACAGTGACTCACTAAGATGCCCAACACTACATTGTAGATGTAACTTCATTTAAAAATAAAACCACACACATTCCTTCAACTGGGCCACTTCAGATTAGGGATCTCTTCAGCCTTTTCTGGAGGGATTTAAAAAAGCTTTGGAGAAATCTTAAAGCTATGGAATTAGCCTGGTATTTATAGCTCCGTTTCCAAGCGTGTTCTCTGAGCTTCCTAGGACGTTCCTGRTCCCCATCTGCTGGTTGTTGACATGGTGTAACCTTGTATTTTGATCAGGAAAATCTAGAAGAATGAGAGCATTTGATTTGATGTTGTGCTGGAGAGGCCTGGCTCCACCTCAGGTAGCTCCACTTTGCTCCTCCACCACCACCCYGGGCAGGAATGGTGCTGCAGATTTTCCAACAGAGAACTGGAGTTCTATTGTTTGATTATGTCAAAATACATTACRCCCAGTTATGACTAATGCTCCATCTGAATCACAGCAGCACAAAATGGTGGGTTTTCCCCATTAAAATGCTGTGCCTCACATGCTGGCTGGATACAAACTCCTAAACTGAGGTCAGGAAAGTTTTTTCTTTGTTCTCTTATCTAAAAGTCCATGTTTGGGTGCACTGTCTACCATGCACCAAGGCATGAACTGCTGAGCTGTTTACTTTTCTACTTCAGCACCATAAAATGTTGAAGATGCCTGATCTTCTGTTTGTTTTTTTTAATGTTGCCTCAAATATTTTGTCTTAGAATTTCGCTGCCGCAGGGCAGAACTACCAAAAAAACCAAAAATTCCAAAGTTTCCTTAGAATACTCACCTACATTGCTTCTCATGGTCTTGCTTCAAGTTATCTTGGGGATCTTTTAGGGTTTTTAGAATTGCTGCTGCACTTTGAGCTTTGCTCTAGACAGTCTCCTGTGGTGCTCTCGATGATGGGCTATGTCCATTGGGGCCAGGTCCTTGCCTCCCTCCACCCCTCATGTGAGGAACTCCTGCACCCCACTTACATCTGCTGAGATAATCACAGGGTTTCAATTAAAACAATGAGCCAAAGGTTTTAATTCCACTTGTCCTGATTGCTTTGTAAGCCCCTACACAATTGCTCTGTAGTATAAACAAAGCAAGATTTGTTTCTAAGGAATGGCTTTGACTGGAACTGAAGATGCCTTTTGAGTTGAACTGATSCACACAAAAACCTCCAGCTAAAAACAAAAAGCTGAGTTTTGGAGCTGTGATACTGCAAAAGGCCTTGGTGAGGTAGAAGCCTGTTGCTTTAGTCTGGGGTGTGTATTCTACTTTTGTCAGAGGTGGGGCAGTTATCCTCTGTTCATGGGCAGTTTTCTTTATCTCTTCACACCAATCCTCCCTCCAGGAGAGCTCTGCTGTTCATGGGCCATTAATTATTAATTATCTGCTGTTCATGGCCATTAATTATTACATATCTTCTGTCCATGGCCACTCAGTGTCCCTGCATGGCTGATAAAATTCCATCATCCCATGGGGAGATGCTCCGCCCAGGGGAGGAGCCAAGCATTCCTACCTGGATACAATCTGAGGTTTGGGACAGCACAGCAGCCTTTGCCCCCTGCATTGCAGAGGAGCAGTTTCCTGCTGCCCTGCATTCCCAGAGGAGCAGCTTTCTGCTGCCCTGCATTCCAGAGGAGCAGCTTTCTGTGCCCTGCATTGCCAGAGGAGCAGCTTCCTGGCTGCCCTGCATTCCCAGAGGAGCAGCTTTCTGCTGCCCTGCATTGCCAGAGGAGCAGCTTCCTGCTGCCTGCATTCCCAGAGGAGCAGCTTTCTGCAGCCCTGCATTCCCAGAGGAGCCCAGGCCCATCTCCAGCAGCCCTGGAGCTGCAGAGGAACTCCCCCTTGTGCAGGATCCTGGCTGCAGCAGCAGCACAGCTGGCACTGCAGGAGGCTGAGCCCCATGGGATGGGCTGTGCCACCCCTGACACACAGGGGCAGGGCATGGTCTGACTCTATCAGTATTTTGTTTTCTTTTTTTTTGTACTATTACATTTATATTCTTAATTTTCCTAGTAAAGAACTGTTATTTCCTATTCCCATATCTTTGCCTGAGAGACACTTAATTTCAAAATTACAATAATTCAGAGAGAGGGTGGTTACATTTCCCATTTCAGGGAGGCTCTGCCTTCCCTAGAAGACTCCTGTCTGTTCAAACCAAAACAAAGGTCCACCACCAGAAGAAAAGGAGGTTCCTCTAAAGGCCTCAAGAAATCAACAGCAAGGCATCGTAAGAATTCATTTCAATGAATAATCTGATTTTGAATTTATCAAAATTAAATACCAACAATAAACTAATGATAAAATTATCTGTACTGAGCGTATGGAAATGGACTTACATAGTGACTACAGAATTTGATTTTTGTTTTGTTTTTTTTTTAATTCCATGCACATCCCTAACAATAAACTTCCCAAAAAGTTGCAGGAATCCACTGATGAGCTATAAATGATGGGCTATAAATGAGTCTTGGCTCAGGTACAGGACATTGGTGAATCCCCAGCTGAAACAGGAGCTGTTGGATCACAGAATCCCAGAAGGGTTTGGGAATCTGTTCTAGAGACCCAAGCAAAGTTCTGCTACATTTTTGTTAAGTGTGGAACTAAACTAAAGTTCAGTTACTGAACTTTAGGGCCTTTACGAGCTAACACAGTTTCTTAAGGCACTTAAAATGTATTTCTACTTATTTAAAACTACAACTTGCACTTAAAACTTAAACCTACACTTCTACTCATATCTATGTGGCTTAACATAATCCTAATTTCTCTAAAGGCTTTAATTCAACTCTTGCATTCACCCCTCTCTCTGTGGAACTCAGAGAGGCTCACATTCCAACAGTTTGGGATGGAAGGGACCTTAAAGATCAGCTGATCCCAGCTCCTGCCATGAGCAGGGACACCTTCCCCTGGTCCAGGTTGCTCCAAACCCCATCCAGCCTGGCCCTGGCTCGTTGTTCCCTGTAGGAATATAGGGAATGGCTCATTATTCCCTGTAGGAATATAGGGAATGGCTCATTATTCCCTGTAGGAATATAGGGAATGGCTCATTATTCCCTAGCACCTGCCTGCTCCTGAGCCCTTTCCATCCTCCCTGTGCTGCTCCAGAGGCCTGGTGCCTCCAGCACTGATTCCCTGCTGGAATCCCTCTGACCCCCAGAGGAGCCTGCCCAGGACTGGAGGCAATAATTTGGATTTTTCCAGAGGTGYAATGGATTGGAGCTCATCAGGTTAAAGGCACATCCCAAAGAGTTCATGGGGACTTTAAACCCTCAGATCCCAGAYCCTGAGGACTCGGCACAGGCACAGTTGGGCATCAAATTCACAAGAATTGGGCATTTCACATTTTTCACCAAATAAATCTTCATTAAAAGCAAATGCAACATCAAGGATTTTTGAATCCTTCAGCAAACGGGAAGAATTAGCTCTGATTTTCAAACCACCTCTTTGGAATCTCTCTGAAAGCCATTTATCACCACAGTGAAGGTCTGGGTTGTTGTTAAAACCTTCTCCTGTCACAGAAAACCATGACAGAAAATGGGACAAAAAAATTTCACATAAGCCAAACAAACAGGGTGCAGCACCACCCTGTGACAACAAAAGTCACCAAGTGCACTGGCTGTGAAACCAAATACAGCACTTCCCATGGTTATTGYAATATCTTAATGAAGTTGAGAAGCAAACCCTGCAGTTTGGCTTCACTGATTTCATCACTATCCCCAATTTCACTGAGTTCTCAATTGATCTTCCCAATTTCAGTGCAAAATTAGGGCCCAGCATTTTGTAAAAATGGGCATTAATGACTCTTGGTTGTCTCAAACTGCATTTGCTAACCTGGCAGAGCCTTTCAAGAATGGGTTTTTTTCACATGCAAACTACTTAAAATAAAAATMATTAACTCTGTAAAGTCCTTCCCCAACCAATATGACTTTATAAATTACAGCCTATAAATTATGAAGATATATTTAGATTTTCTTAAGCACAAGGACACTAGAAAATATCAATGTTTAGGCTCTGTAGAGGGTTTACCTGTTTTTAATACCCTGCATTAACAAGGAACATTCAGTCCATAGATATTATTGAATATACAGATATTACTGAATGGAAGTATTTCAAAACACAACCATTTTATGCAGGTTATTCATATAATTATAATTTATCTRCACAGTAACAAAAACAGATAGAAAGATGGTATAACCTACCATTAAAGAATTTGCATAAAAATGTGTTTTAGACCATAATTCCACTATGGATGCAACATTCTTCATATAAAATTATACATTAATGTTTAAACACATTGAAAGGTATTGATCAGAGACATTTTTATGAAGAATTCCCCATGAGCACAGAATGCTAATCACAGCAACCACTGTAAAACTCTAATTTACTGGAAACAATTCCAAGAGATGGATGAAAGAGCCCAAGAATAAAACCTAAAGTCATAGCAGGGCTTAAAAAATCTGGGTCACATGGCCAGTGCTGGACTGGAGGAGCAGCAGGGAAAGGAGCCTCGAGAAATCCACAGCAAGGCATCATGAGAATTCATTGAAATGAATAATCTGATTTTGAACTGATCAAAATTAAATAGCAACAACAAATTAATGATAGAATTATCTGTACTGAGCACATGGAAATGGACTTACACAGTGACTACAGAATTTGGGATTTTTTTGTTGAACTTCCCAAAAAGTTGCAGGAATCCAGTGGTAAATTTATTTCTGGGGGAGACACATCTGTTTTTCAGAGCCTTTTGCTGTCTCCTTCCTTTGTGAGCTTCCTATTTACATAACAAATCTGTGCTCACAGATTAAAAAAATCCTGTCCCCATCTAATCTCTCCAGATACAAACAATATTCTTACAACTACAGTATTTGGAGGATCTAAAATTAAAGATACTTTTGATGAGTAAACATAAAAAAATACCAAAATCTGTTATTGTTGTAAGAGCAACAAACTGAACTTTTTAATTGTGTGCTGTCACAAATGAGTAAAAAGGAGGGTGGCAGTCAGCCAGTTCTCTTTTTACTTTAGCTGTGTTTTAAATGCATTTCTTCTAAATCAAACAACTTGATTATTGGCTGTTTCTTATGTTATTTTTCTCATTTACTCTGTGGCATAACTGAAAACCTCTCCTCCCAACCAGTTAATTCCAAATTAGAGCCATGAGCTCCATGCTGGAAAATAACAGCAGCAGCTTTTGTTTGGGAGCATCCAGTTCTGCCTGATTTTCTTTACAGTGTTTGTTATTTTGTTAAGGGAAAAAGTCACACAAAATTATATTTATTAATTGCATTGTCTTTCATTTCAGAGAAATCAGAGAACCCCAGACTGGTTTGGGTGGGAATGTGTGGGAATCAGAAAAAACAGAAACTTCCAGAGACACTGAAGAGTTTGATCTACAACCTTAGATTGATGTAAAAATACAATACACAGACATGAAGCAGAAAAATAATAAACTTATGTTTCTATAGCTGTAAGAAAAAATATACCTTAAYTGAGAAACTACTGATAAGATGGTGAAGGGTTTGTAATGTAGGGGCGTGGTTGTATAGACAATTACAGTAATTGTAATTGCAATTAAGTAAGCTAAGAGTTGAGGAGTTGTAATAGAAGTATATATATATATATATATATATATATATATATATATTTTATATATATATACATATATATATATAATTACAGTAATTGTAATTGCAATTAAGTAAGCTAAGAGTTTAGGAGCTGTAATAGAAGTATAGATATATGTATATATATATTATATATATATAATATATATATATATATACACACATATATATATAATTACAGTAATTGTAATTGCAATTAAATAAGCTAAGAGTTTAGGAGTTGTAATAGAAGTATAGATATATGTATATATATATAATATATATATACACACATATACACACATATATACACATATATATACACATATATATATGTGTGTACAAAAGTAACAAAACCCCATTATATGGAATATTTATGGACCCCATTTTATTCCATTATATGGAATAAAAATATCCACAATGCAGTAAAAATAAGTAAAAGTAATGAGTTGAAAAACCAAAATACACCTTGTAACAACTGTTCATGGAACTAGAAAATTATCTATTACCTTGTAACAAAAAACCTTATAACTACTTTAAACTATAACCAACTACTCTGAAATCCCACACCCTCCAAGACTACAACAATAACAGGAAGGGACATAAATCCCATCCCATCCCACACCTTCCACTGTCCCAGGGTGCTCCAAGCCCTGTCCAGCCCAGCCTTGGTCACTCCAGGGAATGGGAATCCCCAAATTCAGGAAGAGAGGTAGGAGAGAACTCACCCACCTGAAATCAGGAAGACTGGTGGGTGTAATCCTTTAGGATTTGGTGCTTCTGGGAACTTTTGGGAAGAATTAGAGAAGTGCTGTTTCTTCAAGTCTTGGTGGTTTTTGCCCGTTTTGTTGTGATAAAGRCTCTTCTTCCTGCAAGAAAATACATGTTGTGCTAAAGGGGGATTTGCAAAAAGGGAAATTGTTCCTAAATTCCCTCTGGAAGGATCTCTGACTTCACTGCCCATGCACACAGAACCAGGAGAATTCCCCACAGTCCAGGTCTGGCTCTATCCTCCCCTGCTTTACACTTGTAGAGAATTTAAAAGCAGAGCCCACACGGCTGGAGAATGGAGAAAAGGACTTTAAAAAGASATATTCTTGAGAAGATCCACCACAAAATTTCAGAGAACTAAAATAGCAAAAAGACGCCCAGTTTTGTTTATTTATACACACATCTCTTTTTATATACACTCACACACATGGACATTTCTATAAATTAATATAACAACCCCCAAAGMAGTTTAGAACCCTTGAAAGTAGGTTACAGACTTGTGGACTTTTTTTTTTCCCAAATGCCTTGTAGATTTTCCCCCTAAACCAAGCAGAATTCTGTGACTTGAACAAGTGATGGCAAATCATGACCTCGGTCTATGCAAGGCCTTATATTTAATTTTATTCCTATAGGTGGCATAAAAAGTGGGTGAAAATACACATTATATACATGATTATGCCTGGAGTAACCACAGGGCTCACAGGATTTTCAGGTTTCCCTAACTCAGACTCAGTCCAGGTCTGGCCTAAATCAGGGCTCTGCTGTCTGCTCAGCACAAAGCCTGAAAACTTGGATTTTTTTCTCCATTTCCCTGGAGTTTGAGGGAGTTCCTATGGAGGGAATTCCTGAGGTGCAGTCCCTCACTCTGTCAGAGGGCACAACTCATGCCTGTGCTCCTGCTCCCTGAGTCCCTCCTGGATCAGCCCAGGATTTGTGTATTTCTCTGGATTAGTCTTAACCCAGATCCTGCCCTAATCCCCGTGGCTGCAGGAATGCTTGGGCTGCAGCAGCAAGGGGTGGCACACGGACAGCAAGGAGAAACTCCAAGTGGAAAGAGCAGCAGGCACTTGGAGAAATCCAGGATGTTTGCTCTTTTTATTTCTGAAAATTTCTTCTGTGTTCATGGGAACATCTCAGTGTATTTGTGGTTTAAATAAAAATAATGTTTATTTATTTACAGCTTCCTAATTCTAAATTTTAACTGTTACAATGCCAAAGAGCAAGGGAAATGTCTAAAAAAATCTGAATARCTGACTATTGTTGGCAACAATAATCCTGCTTCCATACTGATTAGAATTCCCATCTATTATCTGAGTATTTGCTTGACATGGTATGTGGAGAAAATGAAGTTAAAGCAGAACAGATGGCAGAAGGAAAAGGAGAAGCAGCTATCCCACCTTCCAAGGCTACCTTTGCAGGAACATATGGCCTTTCCTGGGCTTGTGTACGACAACAAGTTGGCCAGATGAACAGAACTTCAAAAATGAACTGTAACTGCCTAACACCACCATGGACCACGTGAGCAACATGAGAGCTCAAAGAAACWCCCAAAACCAGGCAGGTCTTGCTGAGAAGTTAATTCAGCAATCAGCTGGAAGGCCAACAAATTATCACATTGCTTTGACTTCTGTGATCCATTGTTATAAATATACCACACTGCTGTAMTTCCTTTATGTATGTGATACATACATAAGGCTAAGGTAGTGACAGGTTTACTTTCCAAATGTGATATATAGATAGAAGGAACACTTTTCAGAGGTTTGGCAATGCTGTCATTTGAGTGGTTGTTGCTTTGAGCACACAAGGTGTAAGAAGGGATATTATCTATTTTTTTGTGTCTCCAGTTACAGGAAAAAAAAAATAAAAAAAGGAGTTTTAATTTGCAAGAGGAAAAAATATCAGACATCAGTTGAGTCAATATTTCAYTCCTATAAATCCTGAGTAGCTGATACCTCTCCCTGCAGTTTGAACATTCTCCACATCTTGATGAAGCTCATACTCAAGATTTAAACCTGTAAAGGCTGGAGAATAAAGGTCTCTCCAACAATCACACGTCCCAATTTATTTTGGTTTTCTCAAAACATATTAGAATTAAATCTGATGAATAATTTACAAATTATTTTCATTCATCTGTAACACAGCACTTTGAAAACTTGATTTGTTTCCCTCAGCCCCTTTGCATACCTGGTGTACAAGCACTGCTGTTTTCTGGCTCACAATGGAAATGTAATCAACTTTTCTCCTTCACTGATCTTTAATTTAATATAGAGATAACCAAGAAACTGATGAGAGCTGAGAAAAACAAAGAATTTGAGYTCTGTATAATGCCAATTTGTCTTTCCTCCTATTTCTCCTATGTTGCTAAAAGTACAAAAGAATGAATTGCTAAAAAAATCAGTTGTTACTACTCCATAGTTACAAATAATTGATTTTTTTAACCCCAGAYTGTTTGGGTTGGAAGGGACCTGAAATCCCATRCAGTCCCATCCCCTTCCCCAGGGCCACCTTCCACAGCTCAGGGTGCTCAGGTTTGCTATTCAAGTGTTTCTACGTCAGCCTTATCATAGGAAATATAAATATCCCKCAAAAAGTGAAGATATTTGGTAAAACAACCCAAACAGGAGAGAGAAACAGTTGTCAAGTTTGTCTCCCAGCCCAGTGTCCACTCTTTCCTCCTGCTGCTCCTGTCACACACTGCTGGTGACACCTTGGGAGGCTGCCCTGGAGCAGAGGCTGGGCAGAGTCCCAGAATAAAGCAGGGATTCATTCCAAGGATCTCCTCCATGGATCCACCTTGGGCAGCACAAGAGCCCAGCCAGGGCTGCACCCAAGATGAACCAAAATGGCCCCAAAATGCACGAGCGCTCCCGGGGTCTCTCCCTGGSATCAGTTCTGCTCCATTTGCATCTTGCACTTCATTGTCCCATTCCAGCTTTAGCCCAGGCACRCCCACCCTGCTTGTTTTTCTCTCTCCAGCCCACGGTGTTTGTGCTCCTGGGCTGAGATTTGGATCATTTGTCCTTGGTGCCCAGCTGGAGCAGGAATTGTTTTGTCTCCCTGCTCTGTGCACAGAGCTCAGCATCCCTTAAACATTATCCCTTTTACACTGAAGCATCACAGAACCTGAAACACAGAAAAGTCAAACCTGAGGCATCACTGAAACACTTCCTCCATAGGAAAAGTTAACTCAATCCACCAGAATATCTTCATTTCTACCTCCTAACTCAGATTATTTTATATAAATATATTTGTGTTGACCCCAAGATCAGAACTTTTCCCATTTCTCCACAAGGTACACAACTCCACCAATGTGGAGGTGTTCACAGGGATCCCAGCACGAGGGAAGAGATGAGGATCTGACTCCATGTTTCAGAAGGCTGATTGATTATTTTATGATATATATTATCTTAAAATTATACTAAAAGAATAGAAGGAAGGATTTCATCAAAAGGCTTGAAAGGAAAGGAATGAATGATAATAAAATCTTGTGCCTGACCAGACAGTCTGAGACAGCGGGACTGTGATTGGCCATTAATAAGAAACAACCACACGAGACCAATTGTTGAAGATTGCAAGGCAAGATGTTTTCCATTACCATCTGTATGGCAGATTACCTTTGTCAAGTGGGCACTTTGCCTTATCTCTCTCTTTGAGTGACCACACTCACTACTCCCTGGGAGGGGACACTGCTGATAACAGACTATTGAATGTCACTGCATGGCTGATAAGAACTATAACATCCCATTGGGAGATGTGAGCCCAGAGGGAGGAGCCAAGCATTCCTACCTGGATATAATCCAGAGGTTTTTGAAACACCAGTTTGGCTTTTTCTCCACGGGATTTCCCAGAGGAACAGCAGCTGCCTCTTCCTCCACTGGATCTTCAGAGAAAGAATCCATCCTTCTCTACAGATCCCCCTGCTCCAACAGAACCACACCTGATACTTCAGAGGGCTGCAGCCACATTTTCAATCAGACTGCCCCAACACCCTGACCCACAGGTGTCAGGTTGGGTTCTGACTCTGTCAGTGTTGTTCTAGTGGGCTGCATTGTTTATTTTATTCTTTTTTTTTTCCCTATTAAAGAACTGTTATTTCCTGCTCCCATATCTTTGCCTGAGAGCCCCTTAATTTAAAATTATAGCAATTCAGAGGGGTGGGGAGGGTTTACATTCTCCATTTCAGGGGAGGCTCCTGCCTTCCTTAGCAGACTCCTGTCTTTCCAAACCAACACACCAATCACAGATGCACCTGTTGCATTCCACAGCAGCAGATAACCATTGTTTACATTTTGTTCCTGAGGCCTCTCAGTTTCTCAGGAGAAAAGATCCTAGCAAAAGGATTTTTCATAAAAGATGTCTGTGACACACCAAGACCTGGATAAAGACACCCACAGCATGAGAAGAAGAAAAGGATACCTGGYCTTCCAGAGGAATCTCTTCTCCCAYCTCCAAACTCATTAGGAGAGAAGAAATTTCATGCAGCAAGCACACCAACAGTTTGTATTTTTGCCTCATGACACTTTATCATCACATAATAAAGTGTCTTCTTTTAGACATGACATGATGCCATTGTTTAAAATTAAATCCTCCCCAAAGAAAATAACATAAACTTCTCTAAACTCTGTTACTTTTTACTTCAAACTTCTTGGCACAAATCTCCATAACTGGCAAACCTTTATTATTTTAAACTCTCTTTCAGGGCAGATGCTGCCATGGGAGCAGAGAGGAGACTGCTCTGGATTCCAGCTCCAACTGAAATTATCCTGAAGCTGGAAAGGCTGAGAAAATTCCCAATGAATTTCCACAGAGAAGGAATTCCATCCATCCCAGTTCCAACCCTGCCTGCTCTGTCATTGTCACTCCACTCCCTCCAAGCAGTTCTTCCAAAGTGATGCTGCTAATTAGCACAACTAATTGCCCAATGCATTGATAAAAGTTATCAGGAAATTATCTGAATAATCCCCAGGCCCAGGGCTCCTACAGCAGAATTCAGTTTCTGGAATTCTGATTCTATTCTCGCTCAGGTTAATGGATGGTTCCCCAGTGAGTTTAATAGAATTCACACTGGATCACTCCTGAGTCTCTATTTATATAAAAATGCCCTACTATTTCAATCTGTTTGATAATTTTAAAAATATCTCTCTTATTTATTCAGAAATAGAGCTCAAAATTCTATCAAAATTTAGCTCAGGATTGAAAGAGTTTTCAGAAAGCTTTGAGAGATTTTATAAAGTCTGGTTTTAAGGTATGGAACTAAATAATCAAATATTCCTCTGATTTTTAGAACTATGTATCACAACAGCACTATGGCCAAATAGAAATATTAAATATTATTAATGACAAATGTACCAAATGTCACTGGGGAAAAGCACAGTAAAAACAAGGATTTAAAGGTGTCAAAATGTCTGACAGCAAATCAGCAGAAGGAATATCTAAATTCCAGATTTTTAAAGTTAAATTGAGGGATTTACACATCAGCYGAGCACACAGAGGAAAAGGATCTGAGAACAAGACTTTCAGTAGCAGTCAACAGACAACCTAAACATAAATTTGCTTTTTTTATTTCATGATTTTATATTAAGTTTTCTCTATGACCAAAACATTCCCCTTTCAAGCTAAAGGAACTTCTAATATACAAGAAGTTGAACAATTTTAATTGCTTTGCTAAAGTTAGCTAAAGAATTAAAATTGATATTAATTTAATAATTAAAATAATAGCAACATTAGATTAATAATTATAATAACAATAATTTTAATAACTAAAATATAAGTGCAATAACATTAAAGCCTTACCATTTTGTATGGCTCTAAGAACAGTGACCTGCAAAATGTCAATTAATGACTGAATTTTTTCCTCCTTCACAGAAACCACAATTAAAGTGTCCCAGTTCCTTCATTCTCAGCCTGTTTTTTTACACTTTCTGGCTTCAGGTGTAATAAAAAAATGAAGTTTCTGACCCCTGAAGCTTTGTTTCCTCTCCTGTACCTGCAAACTTCCCTAATTCAAAGGGCCTGGCAGGAAGGGGTTAAGGGGAGCTTCCAGATGGAGACTCCATCTCCCAAGGAGAGGCTGAGCAGGGAGAAAAAACTTGAAATTTCTCCAGAACTGATGGTTAGTTTTATCTTTTCTTTTGGTTGGGTTGGGATTAAATGTGTGAGATTGTATCTTTTGTTTGGATGCAGATGTTTATTAGCTTTTATTTTATATTATAGTTTTATAAACTGTGAGTTCTATAGTATTTTATGTTAACAAAATTAAAAAATGTAGTTGTATTTCTTTTAAAGGTTGTTTAAGGATAAATTATCTAATTAAGAAATTATACTTAAATTATTTTTATTTTTAACTTAATTATTTGTGGTTGGTAATGTGGACTTTATTATTTAATTATATAATACTATTTTAACTTATGAAGAAGGTGAGGAAGAAG
>NDFG01000795.1:99651-140291 GCA_002167245.1 Sporophila hypoxantha
TACTAAACTGCTTTTTGGAAGTGTTCTCTGGCACACTGCAAATCCTGGTGTTTTTAACCACCTAATGAGTGATTCCTTCAGGGATGACTCCTCCTGGAAAATCACCTGTTGGCAGCCTTGGCACCTTCCCTGGGATGGGCTGGGCTGGAATTCCCAGAGCAGCTGGGGCTGCCCCTGGATGCCTGGAAGGGTCCAAGGCCAGGCTGGAGCACCTGGGACAGTGGGAGGTGTCCCTGCCCATGGATTGGGATGATTTCATGTCCTTTCCAACCCCACCCATTCCATGATCCCATGCCGATGTGGGATGTGAAGCTTTGGGATTCTCTGCCCAGCCCTTGCCAGTGGGCACAGTGAAAGCTCACGTTGGTGTCCTGCTCCCAAATACCCACACAGAACTCCCCASTGAAGGGAAACCTCCTGGGGAGCCACAGGCAGAGCTCAGGGGGACCCCAAAGGAGATCAGGGACATGAGGAAAGCTCTGCTCCCACCTCCCAAATCTCTCCACGTGTTTTTGGACTGGTTCTGGTGAAACAACAGCAGCTGAGGAGACAGTTTGGTTCCTGCAAAGCCAAAGGCCTTCAGTCCTGTTGAAGATTGCATGCAAGATGTTTTCCATTCCCATCTGTATGGCAGATTACTTTTGTCAAGTGGGCAGTTTGCCTTATCTCTCTCTTTGAGTGACCACACTCACTCCTCCCTCGGGAGGGGACATTGCTGATAACAGACTATTGAATGTCCCTGCATGACTGATAAGAACTGCAGCATCCCATTGTGAGATGTGAGCCCAGAGGGAGGAGCCAAGCATTGCTACCCCAATATACCCTGAGATCCTGGAACACCTTTTTGGGTTTTTTCCCACAGGATTCCCCAGAGGAACAGCAGCTGCCTCTTTCTCCACTGGATCTTCAGAGGAAGAATCCATCCTTCTCTACAGATCCTCCTTGCTCCAACAGAACCACACCTGACACTTCAGAGGACTGCAGCCACATTTCCAATTGGACTGCCCCAACACCCTGGCCTACAGGGTGTCAGGTTGGGTTCTGACTCTGTCAGTGTTGTTCTAGTGGACTGCATTGTTCATTTTATTCTTTTTGTTTGTTTGTTTGTTTTTCTATTAAAGAACTGTTATTTCCTGCTCCCATATTTTTGCCTGAGAGCCCCTTAATTTAAAATTATAGCAATTCGGAGGGGTAGGGAAGGTTTACATTCTCCATTTCAGGGGAAGCTCCTGCCTCAGCAGACTCCTGTCTTTCCAAACCAAGACAAGTCCTGTACCCCTGTGAGAATCCATCCAGAGGTGCCATATGAAACACCTACTGAAAGCTGTTTAAAAATGAAATCACCCTAATTAGGCAGCCAGCAGGCCCTCCCACTCTTTATCAGGTGCTTAGGAAATGTCAAAAGGAAAAAACATCCAGGTCCTGGAGATCACCAACCTTTGCAGCTGAAACCACAGAAGACCACGCCTCTGAGTGAAAAGGAGATAAAATCCAAGTTTTTCTAATGRTCAAAGGGTGCCTTGAAGGTGTCAGAGGTTTTCAGCTGTTTTAGTGCATTTTCTTTAGAAGCACAGATCAGCTTTTGGGTTTACTGTATTATTTACTTTTCAGTCTTGAAAGCATCAACTCAGCATTCTGAGCTTTCAGAAATATTCTGTTTTCTTCTACTGTCAGGCCTTGAGCTGCTGTGGGCCAGGACAAACTCCAGATCCATTTGGAGAAATCCAGATGTGCCACAGGTTGTCCCACCACTCACTTTTGTTGGCCAAACCCTGAATTTAGTAATTTATTAAACTTAAATCATCAAGTTGCAGATATTACATCAAGATCCACTGATAGAAGAATTCATGCTTGTTTTCTCTAGACCTTCACAAGGAAACCTCATCAGAAACACCTTCAATATTTCTTAAAAATCTTATTTTTTACCTTTTATTGGAGCTACAGAATCATGGAAATGAACAACAGGGATGGTTTCTGCATTGAGTGTTTCTAGATGAGTTCAAAGGCAGGCAAGAAGAAATTTAACTGGTTTGSAATCTGTGTCCTAGAGCTCATCTTGCAAAACCTGAGTTACCTAGATGTCTGAGCAAGCAGAAGGTCAGGTAGTGAATGAGAGGCCCTTCCAGAATGCAGGAATGGAACACTGAAATTCAGGATGGAGCACTGAAATTCAGGAATGGAACACTGAAATTCAGAATGGAACACTGAAATTCAGGGATAGAACAGTGAAATTCAGGGATGAGCAATGAAATTCAGGAAGGGAACACTAATTCAGGGATGGAACAGTGAAATTCAGGAATGAACAGTGAAATTAGGATGGAGCACTGAAATTCAGGAATAGGACACTAAAATTCAGGAATAGACACTAAAATTCAGGATGGAGCACTGAAATTCAGGAATGAAACAGTGAAATTCAGGAATGGAACACTGAAATTCAGGAACAGAACACAGAAATTCAGGAATAGAACACTGAAATTCAGGAATAGGACACAAATTCAGGGATGGAACAATGAAATTCAGGAATGAAACAGTGAAATTGAGTCATTACAGAGCTGTGTTTGTGATTCTGTTGATTTGGACATGTAACAGAAATGCTTTTTCAGCTCTGCCATCAAGAATCAGGACTCCAGGATTCAGCAATTCCAGCTGGACAATCCTCAATCTGTCTGCTTTAAAATCACCTTTTTGTCATCACTAAATCACATTGASTTCACTGCTAGAAGACACAGTTCAATCCTAGATTCATATTTTATAAARTCCTTTTTCCACCTAAACAAATAATTTGCCATTGTGCCAGTCCAGCAGATCTTTTGTATGTTGTGGTTTGGGGGTTTTTTTTCCTCCCTTTTGAAAATTGTTTTTAAAATTTCCCACTCTTGYAGAGTAACACTCAAAAAAACTTAATCCATGAAGCTTTTCAGAACTACAGCAAGAATATTTCCCATTATTGTAGATATTCCATGCACTTGAATCTAAGCAGGAATTACTGCAAGGAGCACAGCCCTGCTGTTCCAACAAGAAGGAAGAGTCTGTAATCCCTGCAAGCTCTCCTTGCCCCCCTTCCCTTCATCCCACTTTTCAAGTTCACTTCCCAGGCTGAGGGGCTAAACTGCTTTCAGCTTCTTACATCCTCCTGGATTTAGGGATTGATCACAGAGGGGGAACCAGACCCTTCTTTCCTTCCAGCCTGCAATGTAATCKCCCTGACCTGAACCCAAAAATCACTTATGGTTTTAGTTCTTCCTCCAGAATTTCTGCACAGTGGGAGAGGACAGACAGTGCTGGAATTCTGTCCCTCCATACCTGGAGTGCAGGCTCTGAATTCACAGCAATGCCACTGATCTCCCTCACAATTTGGTGTGMAACTATTGATTTGGGACAGCACAAGCCTTACCTTAACAAATGTTTCAGCCTCTGAAAAAATCTCTGTTTAAAACCTATCACATGGTATCAGTAATTTAGGGGATAAAAACCAAAGCACATCAGGAGTGCAGCTACAAACGTAGCACTTAATAAATCAAATTTATGCCACAGAGCCAGAGCAGGAGGACACTGGGCTGTGCTCCTCAGCTCCCTGACTGGGAGATCATTTCCACACAAATGCCTTGCACAAACTCTTCCCAACTGGATTTGTTCTTCCTTTCTGCAAGAAGCACAAGAAAAGGCTGAAGCACAAGCACAGCTGAGGGAAGGGCACAAGGAATCATAAACTGAAACAAGAAGCAAAAATACAGTTAGGCAGGATTTAGTATGTATAAAACACAGAAAATACCTCAGTCCAGATCACAGAATGGTTAAAGTTGGGAAAGAGTTCTAAGATCATCCAGATGAGAGGCAGAAGATGAGGAATTTTATATAAAATGCATTTTGTTGCTATTGTGGGTAATTAWTATGGAAACAGTTTTCTGGGTGCTGTGCTGAGCTCACTGTCAGTGCCAGGCTCTGAAACAGGATCAGGGAGCTGTGAGCAGGGCCTGTGGAAGGTGATAGCCTGGGAGCTGCAGGGAGGCAGGGAACAGGCACTGGGCTGCCTTCTGAAATTCACACAATCCCACAGGGGATGGAAACTCATCCAGTGCCACCCCTGCCATGGCAGGGACACCTCCCACTGTCCCAGGGTGATCCAAGCCCTGTCCAGCCTGGCCTTGGGCACTGCCAGGGATCCAGGGACAGCCACAGCTGCTCTGGGCACCCTGTGCCAGGGTCTGCCCACCCTCCCAGCCAGGAATTCCCAATTCCCAATGTCCCACCCATCCCTGCCCTCTGGCAGTAGGAGCCATTCCCTGGCTCCTGTCCCTCCATGCCTTGTCCCCAGTCCCTCTGCAGCTCTCCTGGAGCCCTTTTAGGAACTGGAGAGTCACCCTTCCTTACTCTCCCTTGGATGCCTAGAAAAGCAAAAGGACCTGTCTGGGGCAGGAAATCAAATCCTGCAGGGAGCAGATCCAGAGATGTCAGACACAAGCACACAAGCCATGCCCAGTGAGGGCTCCACTCCCATCTTCACTCCAGGTCAGGTTTCCCAAGAAGTATTCCTGGTTTGAAGGATTTTCTCATGGATGAGCCACACTCCCCTCTTCACAAAAGTACTTGAATATTGATGCCTCAGGTTTTGGCTTTTSTATMTTTCAMGTTCTGTGCTGCTTCAGTGTAAAAGGGAGAATGTTTAAGGGATGSTGAGCTCTGTGCACAGAGCAGGGAGACAAAACAATTCCTGCTCCAGCTGGGCACCAAGGACAAATGATCCAAATCTCAGCCCAGGAGCACAAACACCGTGGGCTGCAGAGAGAAAAACAAGCAGGGTGGGAGTGCCTGGGCTGAAGCTGGGATGGGACAATGAAGTGCAGGATGCAAATGGAGCAGAACTGATCCCAGGGAGAGACCCCGGGAGCGCTCGTGCATTTTGGGGCCATTTTGGTTCATCTTGGGTGCAGCCCTGGCTGGGCTCTTGTGCTGCCCAAGGTGGATCCATGCAGGAGATCCTTGGAATGAATCCCTGCTTTATTCTGGGACTCTGCCCAGCCCCTGCTCCAGGGCAGCCTGCACAAGGCATCACTGTAACTTTGGGCACAAACCTGAGCTCCCAGAGTCTGTTTTTCCAGGGATCAGGTCTGTGATTCCCATCTCCTGCTCTGGGCTCATCAGCCTGTCCTTCTCCCTGTCCCTGCAGCTGCAGCCAGGCTGGTCCTTCATAATTATAAACCATCTTTAAGTGGAATTTTAGCTCRACATTCCTGCAGCCCAAATCAAAACTATTCATGGAGAATGTGTAATTTTGTATTTTAAATACGTTTAGATGGGACCATCATGATAATCTGAGGGCATTGGCCCTCCTGCAGAAACATCTGTGTCAAAGCAGGGACTTGTCCCCTTCTCTGGTCTATTTTTAAAAGCTTGAAATGTATTTTAGATTTTAGATCATCAAGGAAATGCAATTTAAGACGAATCAGAAAAATCAGTTTTATGTATGGACTAGTTCATAATTATAATTTCCAGTGAAAAGACATTAGAAAAAAGCCTTTTAAGTACRAAGAAAGAGAAAAACCAACTGAATTATGGAAAAACATTTGGTGGGAACCCCCAGATTTTATACCCTCATGCTCAGGAAGGTGCCTGGCTCACCTTTAAATGCTCCCAATCCTTTCCAAGAGGAGACTTTGTTAGAGAGCTGGATTTTACAGGATTGCAGAGCTGCAGAACAGGGCTGCCCACATGACTTCCTGACATGGAAAAAACAGCCAAATATTGCTAATTTGACTTTATTGGTTTTAAGCAGCCTGATTAATAGTTTTTAATCACCTGAATCAGGGATTTGCTAACTTGCTTCACTGGAAGATAAAAGTTTTGTGGTTTCCAGTGAGTTTGGYAGTGCCCTTTACAGGAACAAAGCTCTTTCTCTCCCATCAGCAGTTCCCAAGAACTGTTTTCCAGGGATCACAAGCAACTGAGTAATAAATATTAACCTGATGAAGGCATGTGCACATCATTGTGATGCAGCACTCAGAGGCAGTTCACTCAGCTTTCTGCACTTCAGGTGGTGTTATAAGGCAGAAAGGTGTGAAGAAGCCCAGCTGAAGGCTGTGTGTGCTGGGGATACACTGAATTCTGTACTCTGAGAATACAATATCAACTGCAGGCTGCTCCATGAGAACTTCARTGAACACAAAGAGGATCCTCCAGTCGGAACACCCACGTGTCAGACTGTTCCTGAGTGCCATTGTGCCTCCTGTCACCTGCTCATTTGCCTGCAGGATCTGTCCTCTGRAAATGTCACTTGCTGCCACTCAATTGCTGAAATTGTGCTGCAGATAAAAAGAAAACTTAAGGGGAAAAAAAAAAAATAAATATATATATAGGTCTGAACCAGCATAAATGTCTGCACTGGCAAAGGTATAAAACTTCCAAATAAGAATTAGCAGCATAAAAAAATGGTGTTGGAATTATCTTGAGGAGGTMAAATATACATTATAATACCTATAATATTTATGATTTTCCTCTGCTGCCTTTTATTGAAGGGGCACCTGTGGCCAGGTTTTGCTGTTCCCTCGTTGGGACAGGAATGAACCAAGAATTCACTCCTGGAGCTGATCCTGATGAACTATTTATGATCAAATCACACAGAGATTCACCAGTGAACTCCCATTTATGTGCTACAGAAACAAGAGCATTTTGTTTTCTAACACCTAAACAACAAGCACCTCAAACAGATTCCTGCTGCCATGGAAAATTCACTGGGATCTGTGTCCTGAACAGCTTTAGTTCCTGCATTCAATCAAAAAAAGAGGAGATATTTTAACTTTTGATGAGTTTTTCAACATAAACTTGAGTTTATCTTCCCTTTCCCTAAATTCAGCTGTTTTGTCCCCCCCACTCTCAGAGTGGCACCAATAAAGTGAGGGTGATTTGGGTTGGGTTAAGGTTGGACTCTGGGACCTTAAAGGTCTTTTCCAACCCAAACAATCCCCTGATTCTGAGATGAAACCTCCAAGAAATGTGATGAATCCTTTGAAGTGATCCAAATTAAGTTTGGGAGGCTGAGCCAAAGCCAACTGTGGCAATTACTGCCCCACCTTGGTGAGAATCTTCCCCTCTCAGGAATATTTTTCAGGAATGTGGTAAAAAATAAAAATAACCCTTTTTGTGTGCAGCTCTGGAGGATCACCACAGGTTTGGAGAGGAAGAGAGGCTCCTTTCTTCAGAAACTTGCTGTGTTTGATTTTAAAAGCATCCCTGGTTTTAATTTTCAAGCATTTCCCTGGACTGGGATCCTTCTAGGAAAAGGCCAGTTGAGAATCTCAACAATGATTATGCTTTCCTAAAGCATTTCCACACATTTTTCACCATGATTGTGGCCCTCCAAGGATGTGAATTGACAGGAAGGGGAATAGAAAACAAAACTGAAACACCAAATMAAAAAAAAGAATCCATTCACAACCTTTCAGGCCACCTTCATGTAAAAAAAATAAACTTRTTTTAGGTTTTCATTAACAGCTACATTTTAAATTTGCTGCCCTGAGCTTCCTTTTGGTTTTTTTTTTTTTTTTCAGAAGGAATTATTAAAACAAAAATCAATGATCTGAGTTTGGTTTGGTGGTTCAACAGAAAAGAATAATTTGGTTTATCTTAAGTATTACACTATACATTCTTCTTTTAAATATCATTTATAATTACCAAATAATGACAGGAGTTCTTATCTGTTGTTTTAAACCAGTAGCCCTTTCAGCAAAAAGATGTGACTTTCACTTCACAGAAATTTCTTGTGATATTTCAGGAAAACCCAAGGATGGAGATATGGAACATTTTCTACTACCACAGACTGAAATAATCCAAACCCTCAACATTTTCTGGAGATATCCCAAGAACCTCAAAACTTTCTGGAGGTATTCAGGTTCCTGGGGTTGTASGAAGCCAATCTTTAGCTTTGCTAAGAAAAATTACCTATTAAAAAAATTAACTGTAACAATTTTGCTATTTTTTAATGAATTTTAAAGAGAGAGGCACTGCAGGAMTAGAAAATCTTGCATTACTTAAACATTTAACTTTGAWATTACAACRAAATCTCTGAGCTTGATTAATTTGGTTACAATAAAAGGAGTGTTGGGAACATTTCCTTTTGTTCAGGGTGCCTGCTGCTCCAATTTTTCAAAATGAAAAGCCTTTGTAGTTGGTTTTATTTACAATATCTGTGTAAGGAAAAATTCAAAATGCCAGCCCATAATTCAGTTTCAGAAGGAGCAGCTGGAAGAGAAAGGGGGATCATGGAAAGCAAACTTCTTGCAAAAACTTGGCAGAAGTGGTACAAAAATTTCTGCTCAGGCAGAGAACAACTTATCAAATCTATTACATTTCAAATGTACTTTGAAAATTTGGCTCGAAAATGCTCCTAAAAGTTGTGATATTAAAGAGCAACATTAGCAAAAATGTCTTTTTTTTAAACCCAAATCCTTAAAATAATTTCAGTAGGAAAAAAAAATTCAAATGAAGTAGGTCTCCTTTTATTAAATTTAAGAAGGTAGAATTTGTTTATACCTCACTTTAGAGAGAGCACCTTGGGATTTCACGAACTTCCAAGCCTTTCATATGGAAAGAAGYGAGAGCGAGACAGAAAATGGATTGTTCTCAGAAAAACATCAGGCCTTCAGAAAAGYGAAGTGGGCTCCTGCTTTTAATGACAATTCAGGAAAAACAGGCTGAGGAGAGAAGTGCTGGGAGCCAAGGCTGCCTCAGGATGAGCCAAGCCCAAAGCCTGGGGAGGACAGGGTGGGAGCAGGCCCTGACCAGAGCACGGGGAGCACAGCCAAGGCTCTGCAGGGGGATGGAATCCTGCAGCTGGCCCAGGAATGGCCCAGGGACAGCCAGGCTTGGAGCTGGGGATGGCACAGGGCACTGCATGTGTCTGTCCCTTAGAGCACAGCACCGCGTTCCTCCCAATTCACCTGGAATTTGCCATGTTGGAAAAGATGGACAGACGCAAAAAACCCTGCTCCGTCCTCACAGGTGGGCAGTTACTGGGAGGTTTCCCTGTTATTAATGCTGGATTTGCCCCCAAAACAAGGAAAATCTGGAGCTTCTGGAGAGTCCAGAGGAGCCAGGAGCTGCTGCAGGGCTGGAGCCCTCTGGAGCCAGGCTGGGAGAGCTGGGAATGTTCCCCTGGAGAAGGAGGCTCCAGGCAGAGTCAGAGCCTGGCAGGGCCTGAAGGGGCTCCAGGAGAGCTGGAGAGGGACTGGGGACAGGCATGGAGGGACAGGAGCCAGGGAATGGCTCCCACTGCCCGAGGGCAGCATGGATGGACATTTGGAATTGGGATTTCCTGGCTGGGCTGGGATTCCCAGAGCAGCTGGGGCTGCCCCTGGATCCCTGGAATGTCCCAGCCAGGTTGGATGTTGGACTTTGGAGCAGCCTGGGACAGTGGGAGTGTCCCTCCACAGAGCTGGATGAATTTTAATGTCCCTTCCAACCCAAACCAACAAACGTTGGCGATTCCTCTAAAACCTGTTGCTAAAAGGCACAAGAAAGCAGAAATTGTGAATTCCATCTGCAGGGAAAGGCCTGAACATTTCTGAGGAAGGAAGGATTGAYCAATTAAAGGCAGCGGATCACTGGTTAAATTCCATTTATTTAATGGAAGGGTTTCTATAGAGGAAAATTGCAATGTTATCATATAATTAAAGATAATGCACYAGGTCTGAGTGGGTGAGGCAGGGTCAGGAAGGTTTGGGAGMATTGGACTACACAGGAATGTGGATTCCATCCAGAGAGCCCCTGCTTTTAAAAATAGATCAAATGGAACAGCAGCAGTGGCTGCAATACCTGCACAGCTGTGAGCACTTTAGTGGGGGGYAAAAAAGAGTACAAAATACAAGTTAAGATGCTGAGAATGAGAACTAAATGTTTTCTTGGAGTTCACTGGAGCATCCTGAGGTTTATCCACATGTACATATTAAAACTTTCAGGAAATAACCAGTACAACATGAACCTTACAGAGAAAACTACTTTCCCTGCCCCAGTTTTTCACATAGAAAAAAAAAGGTTTTTCAGAACCCAAACACAGACTTTGATAATTATTCCCCCAAAACATTTGGTTTTCCAAATGGTGTCAATTCCCATTTTAGAACAAATGGAAACATGCAAAGGTCTATCCTGGAAGGGAAGAGTGACAACAACACAAATCAACCCCTCAATAAGGCAGAGGCATAAATAACCTCTCTTGTCTTTTAAATGGAAAAATCTTCCTTTTGAGGGTCAAAAAAATCCCCAAACTAAGGGAAAATGAAAAGGGAAGAGAACTGCCTTCATTTTCTTCCTTCATTTTCAAAGACTCCACAAATGACACACTTAATTTGTGTGGGCTAACACAGCACTTCCAAGAATTCTCTATTGATGCTGCTTCAAAATAGAGATTATATATGTGTATATATTATACATGTATAGAAAGATCTGTATTCTAAAGCTCTGCAGAATGAGCCCTTTCCCAGCAGATCCTGATTTGACTAAAAGGAGGAAATTAATTACAAACACTGAGCAAACTTGGTATTTAAATCAGTTTTAACCGTGCTGCACCAGAGCATCACCTGGGCCTCAGCATCCTAAGAACAGCAGAGGTTGTGTTCCTCAAATTCCCACCTCCTAAGAGCCACCCAAGGTTCAGATTTCAGAATTAAGGAGCTTATCCATGAATTTATRCCTGCCCTTATTCAAGAGCATTTTAGAGGCTTCACTTTGAAAA
This sequence comes from Sporophila hypoxantha, assembly GCA_002167245.1. NCBI lineage: Eukaryota > Metazoa > Chordata > Aves > Passeriformes > Thraupidae > Sporophila > Sporophila hypoxantha. Next base: position 110,375 of record NDFG01000795.1, read on the forward strand.
GCCTCAGCTCGAGTTGGTGCCTCCAGAAGTTSAAAACTGAAGCTGGAGCCTCATTTTGGACCTCTCTGCTAAAGCAAAGAAAAGCAAATATGTAAATTCCCAGTGAATTCAAGTGCCCCATTAAGAGCTCAATTATATTCTGAAATGATGTCTTAATTGGTTTGCTCATAGATGAGCTGTACTGCTAACCAAAAATCTACTGCCATAATCAGCACTAAATTTCAGATATTGCCACACATTAAATTAACAGCAGATAATGAGTGGGAAAATTAGCTCTATTTCCATAATAGAAAAAAAAAAGTCCCATATTACCTATGGTGTTTATAGAGAGTTAGTTTCAAAATAGGAAAAAATGATCCAGAAACAAAACTCTCCTGAATATCCTCACATTTCTTTGGATCATTTACTAAAAATAAATAATACAAGCAGAGAAAATAAATGGCACAGGACACATCAGATTTGTGCTTTCAATATTTCATTTAAAGAAATCATACTTCTAAAATTCTATAGAAATTTTCAAGAGATTTACCACTGTTTTACCCTTTTTTCACCAAATTTTTGTCRTTTTTAGCATAAGCCCCATCCTCAATTACTCTTTAGATTTTAAGGCAGTGCTGGTTCTCATCAACACCACAAAAATATTGTAACTGATCTGCAGGTCAAAACACTCATGAGAAAAGAAGAATAAAGGAAAACATTAAGAATAAAGAAAAACATTGAATGCAGGAAAAAAAAGAGAAGCTAAGGAAGGACAGATATTCCTGTAACTAAAAGGAGGAGAAGAAATTCAGCTCTTTCCATGGATATTTATTATTTTTCATTTCAGAATAAATTAAAATTAGTATTAAAAAAGGGGTTAAAATCTGGCAGAGTGGTCAGATTCCCAAATTTCAGCTGCTGTTCAATTTTGAAGGTCAAAACCAAACTTATTACTTTGAGATAAATGCATAATGTGGATTATTTGAGTTACCTTTGCTGTCTGAAGGAAACAGATTTCAGAGATCTTGTCTGTAAATGATATAATCTTCAACAGTGCTGCCTCCAGCGACCACCATCGTCAGCAAGGATCTGCACAACAACACCAGAGCACAAAATCAGCCAGGAGAGCTWAACTCTGCTTGATTTATTGATTCAAAAGGCACAATTTAATGCAAAACCTGAATTTAGGAGCTGCTGTTTAAAATAAACATCATAGGAAGGGATTGGTCTGCTTGAGGAATATGATAATTATTTTGCATTAATATATTTAAAAACACACCTAACTTGGGGAACTCACTGTTATACCAAAATACAACAGCAAGGGTCCCACGAGTTAAAATTTCAATTAAATAAGATTACAAATTAGCATTGAAATGTGACATATTATAAGCACTAATAGATTATGAAAAGTTAAACCACCTCCCTAGGCTGAAATTAAAGGTAACTTTGAGACAAGGTCACTATAAATGCCAGTTATGATTTTAAAAAATAAAATTACTCAACAACATAACCTCAGAGCACAATTTGTTAGTGCTGCTTTCATATCTCAGCACTGAAGCTATGGAAAGATAAATATAAAAAAAAATTCAATCACTAGAAAACTCAACAGGCCCAAAAGTTTTTGTCTTGTAAACAATTRTTCTTTTTCACTCAGTCAGTTCCACTTGGTTTAGACTTTCTAAGAGCATGGAGGAACCCAGGTCTAAGCAAAGGAAGACCCTCCTGAGAAAAATTACCTTTCAAACCAATTTCTGCCACAAACCAGCAAGTTATGGAATCCCTCCATGGACACTCTGCTCCTTCTAGAGCTTCCAAAAATGTCAAATCCTCACAGAGGAAATAACTCCCATCAGTGTCTGAATAAAACTGCCACAAATCTGTTCCCTCTCCTTCTCCTGCAGACCTGAGAAAGGACCTGGCTGTCCCTGCCCAGCTGAGAATGGAGGGGTCAGCCTGGGGAGAARATCCCAGACCCAAAATGAGCCAGGGAACTCCTAAAAAGCTGCTGGGCAGGCTCTGGAAGTGACCCACAGATTGGTGAGGAACTTCCAGATATGGTTCAAGGTGGGGTTGAGGGGTAGGAGAGGAATGGAAAAAGGTTTTTTTCATAATTGAAGGCTCAAGGAYGACTTGGTAGTCACAAAGTTTCTGTGAAACAGGAGGTGAAAAAGATTTGGMGATGAGCTCAGCATCACTGAACAGCCCAAGCCAGGACACCAAAGGTTGGTGCACTGAGGTCCAAGAACGCCTGGAGGTGGCACTCAGGGCTCTGGTGACAAGGGGGGGACAGCCACAGCTTGGACTCCATCACCTTGGAGGGCTTTTCCAACCCCAAATCCACTAAACCCAAACCTCTAAACCCACACCTTGTGCAGCCAAAACCTACAACCCCTCAGAATCAGGAGTAGTTAGGGTTGGGGAAAGCCTCTGAGATCACCAAGTTCAACCAGCACCACTTTTTGACAGCTCTGTTGGATTGGTGCCCTTTATTTGGCCTCTAACCCAAACCTGAGCCTAACCCAACAAAATCCAAGGAATAAACTGGTACAGAAGCCCAGGCAGGACCCAAAAACGGATTCCTTTAATGAGTTCAGCACAGCAGTTTGGATCAGTGGCTCCAAAGAGGAAAGCCCACCTGCAAAAAACTGGGAAATGGATTGAGAATTGGAGTGAAAAATGGCATTTTAAAGGGAGAYCACATAATATGGAGCAGCTCTGGGATGATGATGAAATATTTCATTGTGCCACTTCAAACAGATTCTGTTTGGAGTCTSCAAAGTGGTTCTGAGTCTTCCCTTAAAATGACTTTGTTCACATAATTTGGTGCTGAGGTTTTCTATCAACTGTGCTTCAAACTTCCCATTCAGTTCTTAATCTCCCCACATTTTTTTCAGTGCCATGAAAAGATCTGTATTTTATTTTTTTCCACTGACAAGTAAATCATTCTCACGTTGCCTTTTGTGTTAATAGATGATATTTTCTGTTTTCTTTGTGAACTGCACAGCCACAATCCAGATATTTAAACTCTGCTCCCACTGCAGATGTTATTTCTGATCAGATTTAATCATCACTCTCAAACAGAACAACTGCAATAATTGTAAGGGTATCATTAATTTTGTTCTCAAAACCTCTAAGCCTTCTCCAAGGGCTTGGAGCATCACAGCASTGGGAAGAAATTTCTTCTGTGTTTAACCACATCTTCCAAGGGAAATCTGCTGAATTTCTTGGGACTTGTTCATTTTGCTGAATGACACCCGAGAGCTTCATTTTTTCTAAATCTGATTTTATGATCATCACCCRAAGACCAGGAGGAGTCACTATGACCTCATCTCCAATTAATGGGAATTTATTGATGGKATTAAATGTTTTCTGTGATTTACTGTGTTGACTCCTGTAAGACATTTGATACACAAAGACAGAATRCCACAGAATCCCAGGATGGTRTGGGTTGGAAGGGACCTTAAAGCCCATCCAGTGCCACCCCTGCCATGGTCCCACTGTCCCAGGTTGCTCCAAGCCCTGTCCAACAGATCCCTGTGGATCCTGGACACCCTTTCCTGGTCACCATGGCCCAGGAGTGCCTGGAATTCCTCTGTGCTGCTCTTCAGGTGCTCCCTGTTCTTCTTTTTTAAATTTTTCTCTTTTTCTTCTGTTCTCCAGCACTTTATTTTGAATGTTGTTCCTCTAAATATCCCAGAGTATGAAGAGTTGGTTCTACAGGATTCTGCATCCTAGTCTGGTGCCAACCCACCAAACATATGTCTCTGCTCAAATGGAAGAAACTGTTTTGATTTCTCTTTTTTTTTTTTTGAAATTTCTTCCTGGATTGGGGACAAAACATTTCTTTAGATACAACTCAGCATTTAGTATCTTCTGAGATATGAAACTTCCTATAAATTTTTGTTCATTTATTCCCATGCAACAAATTTGAAGAAGCTCAACTGTCTGAATACGTGATYAGAATTATTAAATGTTCAAAAATTCATTACTAAATCAAAATTAATTTAGAAATTCCTGCTTGGGAGGGTGGGGAGGCCCTGGAATGGAATTCCCAGAGCAGCTGGGGCTGCCCCTGGATCCCTGGAAGTGCCAAGGCCAGGCTGGATGGGGCTTGGAGCAGCCTGGGACAGTGGGAGGTGTCCCTGGGCATGGCAGGATGGACTGGATGGGCTTTGAGATCCTTTCCAATCCAACCCATTCCAGGATTCCATGATAATTCTTCAATCTCAAGAGTGACAAACATGCCTGAGCTTCCTAGAGATGTTTAGGAATGAAAAGAAACCCATCAGCTCAGACAGGTGCAAAATCTCACATCATTTGCTGTTAGATAAGGGAATATTTGGGATGCACCACCACAGAAACACTCCAAAGCCTCTGCAATTTCCATCAGTTGTTGCCTCTGGGAGGTGTTTTTCTTGTTTGTGAGAAAAAAATCCTTCCAGTCACATGAAAATTATTCCACAGCAAGATAAATGCAGGCAGGAAACAGCAGAATTTTCGATGCATAACACAATCTCTGCACACAGAGTTAGGAAAAGATTTTGTTTTTTGCTTTTTTTTGTTTTTTTTTTTTTTTTTGTAGTGGGAAATGCAAAGGAGCAGCAGATTGGAAAACACTGRAGGGATCTCTGTATTTTCACACCTGAGGGTGCAGAGCAGGAGCAGGAGAGGAGCAGGAACACGCAGGAATGAGCAGGGCTGGATTCTCCTCCGAGCTCAGAACCCAGCTCAGCTCCAAAGCCACCCCTGGAGAAGAACCAGCAGGAAAACACGAGTGCTTTCCTTTTTTTATTGCACAATCATGCTGAAAAGGCTGCCTCAATCTTTCTTTGAAATGAATAGTTTGAAGTGAGAAATAAATAAAGCAGGTCAGATTGTTTTTGTCAGAGATGAGCGAGCAAGGACTAATGAGATCACATGACAGATGYGTCTACTCCAGGATTGTCCTAAGGAAGAATTCCATCCTGCTTTTCACTGCTAGTTACCATTTATTGACACCAAGAGAACASAATTTTCTAATTACCTTTAGAAAACAAGAAGATATTTTAACTCAAAGTAGGATTTTAATTTTAATTTTACAAATTTCACAGTATTCTGGTGAAGGGCAGGTTGGGGATGCTGTGCTGTACTCTGCACCTGATACTTGTCTCTATATTTCATATTTAAGTCTATCTTCCATATTATATGTAAGTATTAAATGTACATAAGTATATCGAATAAAAAATGTGTTTTCTCCATGTAAATACACAACATTCTACTACAGGCAAAATCCCAGCACTACCAAAATTTAATAGATAAATTTAAGCCCAACTCACATATTACATTTAATTATTATATGTAGATAAGTATATCGAATAAAAAAAGTCTAACTCACATATTATATTTAATTATTATATGTACATAAGCATATAGAATAAAAAAAAATGGGTTTTCTCCATCTATACAGACAACAGATACTTTATTTTTACTACAGGCAAAATCCCAGCACTGCCAAAATTTAATCTATAAATTTAAGTCTAACTCACATATTGTATTTAGTTATTATATGTACGTAAGTATATAGAATAAAAAATGTCTAACACATTATATTTAAGTATTATATGTACATAAGTATATAGAATTAAAAATGTGCTTTCTCCATGTAAATAGAAAACAAATACTTAATTTTTTACTACAGGCAAAATCCCATGCTACCAAAATTTAATAGATAAATTTAATATTTAAGTCTAACTCACATATTATATTTAAGTATTATATGTACATAAATATATAGAATAAAAAATGTGTTTTCTCCATCTGTATAGACTTTATTTTTTACTACAGATACTTCATTTTCTACTTCAGGCAAAATCCCAGTGCTACCAAAATTTAATAGATAAATTTAAGTGTAACTCACTTAAATTTATCTATTCTATAGATATTATATAAATATTATATATTTATCTATTATATATTTAATTTATCTATTATATATTTATCTATTATATAGATATTATATAAATATTATATCTAAGTATTACATGCATATAAGTATATAGAATTTAATATATTTTCTCCATGTATATGTATATTTAATATATTTTCTCCATGTAAATAGACAATAGATACGTCATTTTTTACTACAGGCAAAATCCCAGCACTACCAGAATTTAACACATAAATTTAATAATTAAGTCTAACGCACATATTATATGTAAGTATTATATCTACATGAGTATATAGAATAAAAAAAATGTGTTTTCTCCATGTAAATAGACAACAGATACTTTATTTTTTACTACAGYCAAAATCCCAGCGCTACCATAATTTAATATATCAATTTAAGTCTAACTCACATACTATATTTAAGTATATACATAAGTATATAGAATAAAAAAGTCTAACTCACATATTATATTTTAAATATTAGATGTACATGAGCATATAGAATAAAACAAAAGTGTTTTCTTCATGTATACAGACAACATATATTTTATTTTTACTCAGGCAAAAACCCATAGCACCAAAATTTTTGAGAACCAAAATATTTCTGGAAGAAATAAATCCTCCAGACTTCAAACAAGACACAAACTCCATTAGAAAGAAAATCCCATCTATCTTCAAACATGAATATTCCATTTTCTTCCTTTGCATTACTCCTAAATGCTTTTTGAGCCAGCTGATCTCTCCTTTAAAGCTGAACAGAGTAAGGAGCACATGGATGGAGAGCTGGGAGAGAAGGGAGAAGGAAGGATCCAAGGAGCTCAGAAGCCCTTCCAGGACCTGAAGGGCTCCAGGAGAGCTGCAGAGGGATTGGGACAAGGATGAGGGACAGGAGCCAGGGAATGGCTCCCACTCTTCAACAAGACACAAACTCCATTAGAAAGAAATCCATTTATATGCAAACGTGAATATCTCAATTTTCTTCCTTTCTGCATGACTCCTAAATGCTTTTTGAGCAGTCGATCTCTCTTTAAAGCTGAAACAGGTAATAGCACATGGGATGGAGGGCTGGGGTGGAAAGAGGAGAAGGAAGGATCCAGAGAGCTCAGAGCCCCTGGCAGGGCCTGAAGGGCTCCAGAGAGCTGCAGAGACGGGACAAGGCCGATGGACCATAGCCAGGGAATGGCTCCCACTTTGGGTGGGATTTTGGGAAGGAATTCCTGGACTGAGTTCACTTCCAAGACTCTTCCTTGCTCTGAGAAATGCAGAGATGGAAGAATCCCCCATTGATGGAAATTGAACAGGGAGAAGTCAGCTCAGTGCCACGCTAAGAAAATGATCATCCCRGGCAAAGTAGGTCACAGGAGTGAGTAGTTTACTAAATATAAACTTTCTTTGTAGTCAGGCAACCACCGTCAGAGTAATGAGATTTACTCATATTTCACCCAAGTGCTCTCTGCACTCAGCCTCATTAAAATAACCACCAAGTGACCACTCACACGTCCCTCACCTCTCGGGGACACAGCAGCAAACTCAACAATCCCAAAATTAAAAAAAAAAAGGATTTTGGCTTTTTATAATTTCTGTGTATAAAAAAAAACCCCTTTGCATCTCCACTGCTGTTCACCCAAACATCTCCTGTACCCAAAAATACCCTCTCAAGAGGAATTCTCCTCCCAAGTCACGTGGAGGTGACAGAGCCTTACTCCACTCCCACAAAACCCTGGTGGCACAGAGAGTTTTAGTGACCTCCTCAAATCCCTGCTATGCTGGTGACACACTTGGAAGGGAAACACAAAATTCCTGTCAGCTCCAACCCTGCGAAGAGCCAGGCTTCTCCCAAAAATGTGAAACCCAGAAAAATGAATGGAAGGGTGAGAACACTCCCCTGTTGTTTATTTTTTTGTGTGTGTTTGAGGAAGAAAAGAGAATAATATTTTTGCAGCCGTGCTAGTATCAGTGTGTTTATAACAGGATGTTCTTCCTCTGCTGTTTGGATGGTTCCAAAAATATTCCCCTCTGGTTTGTGGCAGTGGCTGTCACCCTGACAGCGTTTGCTGCCTCCAGGGCAGGCTGTGTCTGTAACAAATCTGCACAGGCAACTGATGCCACACTCCCATTTTGCTAAACTTAGAGCTAAAAACTGAAGGGGATGAATTAAACAACTGTGGAGGCAAAGCTTTCATTTCTGGATGGTTATTTCCTAGCAGGAAATGTGTTTAAAAGCTGCAATGATGGTGCAAGTTGGGCTAAAAGTTCTATTTTTGGTGGGTTTTGAGACAACTGCACGCTGACATTTACTATTATAAAATAATTAATGCTCCTGTGCTTTCAAACACTGGGTACCAGGAATGATGACATGGAATCAAAACCTGAAAAGAGGACACTTCACTGCAGATAAAACACTGACATCTCTTCAGAGACTTCCTTTTAAACAGGAAAAAAAAAAAAATGGCAGTGTTGAGCCTCAGTTGTTTGAAGAAATATTCTTCTCCTCCAAAATGAAATTAGAAACATTCAGAAACCCAAAATGTTGTAAATTTATGAATGTATCAATCCGTGGTTACGCAGCCAAACGAAAAAAATGCATCTCTTCAGATACATCTCTTGGTTMATTTTCTGGCTTCTTCCAAGGACAGAAAAGGCAATCAAATGCAACAGAAAAATTGTGTTAATTGGCTGATCTTATGACAATTTCCATTCAACAGTATTTTCCTGTTCTTTTCACTGAATTATAATCATTCAGCACAAAATGCAGAGTTTTAGACCACGTTTCAAGCAGTTTCTGCCTGGTTTTGGGCACTGCCTTGGCTGGGGCTGCCCTGGCTCTGCARTGCTCCCTCCTCTCCTGGATATTTTAATTTATTTTACTGCTGTCAATGTTTAAACAATAAATTTTGGTGTCATTGGAAGGGTTTCCATGAAATCACAAATATCTTGTTTYTTTTTAAGGAAATAAACCTGAAAGTAATTCTAGAAAAGTATTTCTCTGAAATCTGAGAGTAATAATTAATAATTTTCAGGAGTKTTTTCTGCATTTTAATTTCAATATTCAGTAAGAACTGTGTCTAATTTCCCAGAGCAAGAAATGTTTTTTTGGTGTGTATTTTAACACCTGCAGTTTTACAAAGGATTTCTCTTTTGATGGAACTCTTGGAAACAAATTAATTCATAAGTGCCTCCAAATCCCCCAAGATTTAACAGAGGAATACTTCTTTATATATCAGGGCATGTTCAGCATCAAACTGAAATCTAGGAAAAGACTTAATGTAAAATTAAAATGTTTTTAATCCATGTATCCCACTTTTCCAGGCCTACATTCACACAKACCTATTACTCCACCTGCCTCCCCTCCATCCTCATTTTGTAAGGAACACCCACTGAATATTTAAGTTTAAAGTATGGGTCACATTTAATATTTTTTCCTTCTCCATTAACATCAGATTTATAGCACTGCCATAATTACAATGCTTTTAAAACAAGCCCGTACACAAATATCAAATTCTGATTGATTAAAATCAGGAACAAGGAATATAATCTTCCAAAACTTCATTCCTTCCTTTGGCCAAACTCAGATCAGCTGCTCTTTAGCTGATGATTTAGGAGCATCCACAAATGACATCAGGAGCACTTTAGTTACACCAATCTAATTTAATAAAAAATACCTTGAGAGATGATTGTGTTACTAACAGAAAGGAATTTATCTCCCTTTTCAGCTGCATGTGCAGCTCATACAGATCAGCCCCTGCAAATCACTCCTGGAAACTTCACAACACTCCTCAAATGCAATCGTGGACTTTTTCTTAATAGCAAATTTATTTGAAGCCATGCCCATATTCCTTCCTTGTGAAATAAAGATAAAATCCTATTTCCTCACAGCTCACTGTGCTGCCTGCTGGAAAAGCAGAGGGTTTAGGCACATTAAAGAAAAAGTCTTAATAGGTTTTTGCCCCTCTTTATTTTTTATTAAAATAAGGAAAAACATGATTCTGGGTGGACTTCATAGTTTTCTTTCCCAGCAATCTGTGCTTTCCAAAGCTCAGGAAGCCACYAGGATTCCCACTGGCACAAATCCCTGTTTAAGGCACATTCAGTCAAAGCTCTGCCTTTACTCTGCCATTCCTTCTGATATTCCTGCCCTTATCAGCTTTGTCTCCATCATTACTCTTTCCATCTTATCTTTACTAAAAAGAAAACCTTGCAGGGGAGCTGCCTGCTCCTCTGGGGGCTCAGAGAGGCACCACTATCACTGAGACATCTCCACAACAGCCACATGGACAATTAAACCCACAGCAGATAACAGCAGAATTCCTTCCTGCCTGCCTCAAATGAGGGTTGGAATTTTTTTGGGGGGGGGAGAAAACGACCTTGTTCATTTTTCCAGCCTTTTTCTGGAGAGCCACAATTGTCACATCCCTGTTTGTGTCACCAGGAGGAAYCACCAGGGCTGTGCTGGCTTCACTCCCTCAGGATCCCCATGGATCAGGGGATTTGTCTGATTTTTGCCTCTTCCCAGTTTGGCTAACTGTGGAAAAGCTGTTTGGATGAGTGCTGGGGTTATGGAAGTAATGGATAACACAGGCTGCTCTCCAAGAAAAGGAAATTTGAATTGTGTCTGCATTGCKATAAAACATCCCAGGACAGCAAGGAGGAGTTTGAGCCCAAAGATAAAACTGTGGTTTAAATGTAAAAGTTTCTTCAAAGTTCTTCATGTTTTAAAATCTTTTAGCTTCTAATGGTTATTTGGGATAGGTAGAAGACTGGAAATACACATGTGGGAAAAAGAAAAATGCAAAGGTCCAAGTAAAACAAACAACTCCCCCCCCAAAATCTGAACCTGTTGGAGATTTTGTAGAATCCATCTAAATCATCCCTCCCAATAAAAACACAGAAAAATCTCTTTTATCTGCTCCATTTCTRTAGCCCACAGAGACACCACCACAAAAAGAGGAGGTGTGGAGAAGGAATAAATGGGCAAGAGGAAGGTAATGGGCAGAACTCTGTCCAACAGTTTGGCTGCTGGAGAAAAAGGCAAATTATCCTTTCCAGGGAAGTGTTGCCAGTTTAARTCCTCAGTTAAAACCACCAAAACAATTTTGATCTGCAAGAATTTTATGCCATGAGAGATAATACTAAAAGTTTTCAAGGAAAGGCATCAAAAGCTTAGCCAAGGGGTATCCATGTCAAAATAATGATATTGTTCAAAACTTTCAGCTATTTGACCCATTTGAAAGTTTWAGTTTGGGTGGTTTCTTTGCCACCCATAAATACACACCCTCTTTTTGCTCCTACAGAATGATTCTAATTCTAATCTCAAATTAATTAATTCCCTGCTGGAATTGTRATCCAGATCCTTCTCATGGTAAATAAAGCATCAGCATTTACAGGCATTACAAACAAACTAAAAAAGCAGAACACTCCTATAAAAGCTTGATTTCTTCCCATCTTCCTCTCTTCATCTCAACCTCAGCTTAGTTTTTACTCTTATGCTTTTCAACTTATCTAAAACTAAATCCTGAACTGCCCCAATCTCTCTGTTCCTACAAAGTCCCCCTGAAATGAGTGAAGGAAATTCTTTACTACAATAAAGATTTCTTCACTATAAATAGAATTCTTTACCATGGAGAATTAAAGAGCAGAATTCTTTACTCTGGAAAATCAATCCTTCCCTGGCAGGGTGGGCAGGCCCTGGCACAGGGTGCCCAGAGCAGCTGGGGCTGCCCCTGGATCCCTGGCAGTGCCCAAGGCCAGGCTGGACACTGGGGCTGGGAGCAGCCTGGGACAGTGGGAGGTGTCCATGGAATGGGGTGGGATTTAAGATCCCCCAGGACCCTGTGTGTGGGAATATTTAAAATGAGAGAGTTTTGGGAAAGCTGTAAAAGGTAGGCTTCAGAGATAGAACTGTGATTAGAGTTTAAAGTAATAGACATAAGATTCGTTAACAGAAAAATTATATAAGAAGTAGAAAAGTAAAGATAAATAGAAAACTGGTCTGTGTATTAATGTTTGTTTAGAATAACTCTTTAAGTTACAGAAAYGTATATTTAGCAAAATATTAAGAAGTTCCAAGCTTAAATATTCTAAGTTCTAGCAAGATATTWAGAAGTTCTAAGCTTAATAATGGAGTGTATTAACAATTTGTGTATTGTATTTTAAGGTTTACCAATCCATCACATCTTTTATATTCCTCATTCTCCCACAATTCAATCATTTTAAAATTTTGACCTAAGACCTTAAAACCAGCTAGACTTTTTCGGACAATAACTTGTAATTGCTATCAAACATAACTTGTGCCCTTTAAGCTCAATAGACTTTCACAACTTGTTGTAATATAACAACACTTAATACAAGCAAAAATACTACTGTCAATATGCTTTTGCTTTGTGTGATTGGTCAAAAAACTTTTAAAGGAAGTTGTGACACCGAGTTCTTTGTCTGCAGCCTGGCATGTGAGCGCTGGCATCTTCCCATTGGCATCACCATGTCATGAGAGTGATACTGAAAAATACAACAGCTTGAGATGCATTCCTCAGCAGTCCTGACCCATCTGTGATTTTACACAGCCCCCCAGCCACCKAGACCTGTGGAACACCCCAGTGCCTGGAGCTGCTGCAGGTGTCCAACACCCCCAGAGCCCCACAGACTTGGTGGAGCTCCGTGGCATCCCCACAGCAAGCCCAGGGATGCTGAGGTCCACAGCCATGCCTCAAAAATGTGATGCATTCTTTTGTATACCCAGATGAGATTCTTTTACACTGAGTGGTTAAGCTGAAGGAAAGAAATAGGAAAAAAATGAAAAAGCAAACCAAACAAAAAAAAAGAAAAAAGAAGGGTCTTTGTCCCAGAACAGTTTTCTCCTTGCTTTCCTTGGAAGAATCATCTAAAAAGCCAAGAGTGCTGCTGAATGCTCTTCCATGAGATTTAGTCTTTATCTTCTCTTTCTCCATTTCACTCTTRATTTCCAGCTCCCCAGCCTGAGCATTTCCCTGTTATCTTCCCCTGTTTACAATGTCAGATCCACAGAGGCTGTTAAACCTTGTCCTGCAATTCCCCTCTCTCCCTCTTTCCATGCCATTATTCCTTAAGAGACCAGACAAAGCACATTCAGGTGGCTTTGATAAATAAGGCAAAGCAGCATTTTAGCCCTGAAGTAGGAATCCTAAATCATGTGGCTGGAATCCCTTGGAGTGAGTGTCCATGCAGACATGGCCATAAGTCATAAACCAGTGACATCCCTTCCAGGGCATTGCACTGAGCTCCTAAAATGGGATATTTGTGTGTCCAGCACTCACCCTGTGATCTATGAGCCTCTGGGACTGAAATTGTAAAAAAACCCAGGTATTTCCTTAAATCTCTGATTTTGGTAGCCTGTGAAGAGCAAATAATGAAAGCAGGAATACACACTAAATAATCAGATATGAAAATATACATTGGATATCAGCAGGACAAAAATCTCATCTCAAAATCCTCTTCACAGAAAGTCTAAAATGTTTTTTGCAGTGTAAAGCTAATATAGAATGATATGGTTTCATAYGAAATCAACCTAGATAAATGTTTATGTGTTTGCAGATAATCCTGCCATCCAAAACCAGTGTGATGGCAAGAAATCCAATGAATTCTTAGATGAAGAAAAAAATAATTAGCACAGAGTAAATGCAACTTTATGACTGATGAGAAACCGATCCCAGATTTGTGCATTTTCACATTCACTCCTGTTCCTGCCCTGCTCCTCACCCCTCCCCAGCACTCAGCACCAGGAGCTGAGCCTTACACCTCATTTCTTGCTGTACTAATATCATCTTAACTTTTAATTAACTTTTGCTAACACACTGAGGCCAAAAGGCAGGACAGAGGTGGGGCCCTGGAAACCCTGGAGTGCTCCCAGGCCAGAGTGACCCCCCTGTGCTGGGACTCCTGCCCAAAACCTCGTGACTCCTGTATTCCATGGAAAATCTACATTTCCTATGGGCTGGGATCACAGAATGCACCAGCTGGAAAGGAGCTCTGGAGGGCTCCAACCCAACCTCTTGCTGCAGGGAGGTCCACCTTGATCAGGATGTTCAGGCCGTTATCAATCCAGTCTCACATTCCTATAAAAGCACAGATTTTAAAACTTCTCCAGAGTTTTTATGTTCCTTGTACCTAACTGGAATCTCTTTTTTCCCAAGCTGTGTTCCATGCCTCTCCCTGAGCACCTCCAGGACACGTCTGTCCCTGCCTTCTCCACACCCTCCAGGAAGAAATGCACTTTTGTGATTGCCCCTCCCTGGATGACAACCAYCTCTGTACCCTGAGTATCACCAAACCCACACCTCTCCTCCACATTCATCTTCCTGACAGAAAACGGGCCCCATTTACCATGGAAATGAAACAGAAACATGCAGAAAGACTGTCCACGAGGTGAACAGGGGAAGTTTAATAAATCTSCTTAAATCCAATCAACAGCTCCATTTAGACATTTCAACTGCTCCTTCCCCTACTCACAGCAACTCCACCTTAGCACGCAAACAATTTTCAGCCAAACTGCCAGCTCAGCAGGGGAAGATTTAAATCTGGATTTTCTTGTCCRATAACTTTTCATTTCTTGGTTGTCAAGGCCTGAGATATTCTGAATTGTGCCTACTGTAGGAGCAAGAGATACTGCCAACAAATCTTAATACCTCAGCAAGATTTTCCTTCTTTCTTTTGTAACATAAGGAAATATTTTTCAAAGCAAGTTGAGTCCTTTTAGGCAGCTGAGGTCACAATGTCAGTTTGCTGTTGAGTCACTGCTTTCTGCTAGGAAAATGCACAGATTCCATGGATTTCTTAGGAATTCTATCACTTAGTATAAATAATGCTGTAATTTAATCATCATAACCTTTGGGTTTAATGTGGTTAGAAGGCAAAGTTGCTTCCTGGGTTAACTTTGTGCTACCTGGACAATTCCCCTTTTCTGCAACACTCATTTATATTTAAAAGCTTTGATGAGATGGATAATTCTTGGAGTATTTTCTCCAGTTRAACAAGTTTCTAATGTAAGATTCTATCACAAAGATTCATTGAATTACTCCACAAGAATGGCACTGTTCCTTGCTGAATGGGAATTCCCCGTGGAAAACAAGGGAGTCTAAAATAGCTCCAAGATGGAAATCTCTCCTCTGTCTCGCTGGCTGCTCTCACCTGCCTCCTTCCACATCCCCAGCATGCACTGAACCCACTCCAGGCTCCCTGAATAACCCACTCCAGGCTCCCTAAATCCTCCCCCAGGCTCCTTTCCCAACCTTTCCCATCAGATATTTCCTCAGTGTCTCAAGGACAGTGACTTGCCCAGAGTGGCTGTGGATTCCCCATCCCTGGAAAAGTCCAAGGCCAGGCTGGACAGGGCTTGGAGCAACCTYGGGTAGTGGAAGGTGCCAGACACAAAGCCCAACAACATGAGACAGATTGTTATCTTAAAAATTKGAAGTCTTATTAATTTATTTTTATGACTTTTCTCCCCCTCAAAGCTCCCTCTTCAAGCTTTGCTCTGCAGCCCCAAATCCATCTCTTCCCCCTGATCAGAGTTTGGGCTCCTGAAATTTCTTCATCCCCCCAAATTAAATCACAATAATCTTCCCCTCTGTGTTCCCTCCACTGGTGTGAGTTCTCCTCCTCATCCCTTATTTTATTTATGTCAATAAGAATCTTATAAACTAAAAACACAACTCTCTCATTTTAGCCTGGTAATAATTCCTSACATGAGGAACCTCCTGACCTCCTGCACCTCCAGCTCTCCTGTCCAAACTGATTTGATCTTCTGGCTTTCATCTTCTCTCACTGATCCAGCTGTGCCACAGGTGGAAAAGCTGAGATGTGCTCCATTCCTACTCCTGCACAGGCAGCATTTATTTCCTTCCATGGAATTGTGGGCAAGCTTGGATCAAACAGGCACTGGGCTCTCACTAAAACTGAGCAACAAACAGAACACAATTTGCAATCTAAATTTTACTATTGCATAAGTGTAAAGCATAAAAAATATTCAACTCAAGTAAAAGATTTGTGTAGCAAAAGTATTCTTGTGCAAAGCTTCACTCAAAGCATGATTTGAGATGGAGTCATAATCTTTAACCTCTGTGTATTTGAACCACTAAATTTTAAATTCTGGACTGTGTCCTCAGTTAAACTCCAAGAGCCTTTAAGGAAGACAAAAAATTCCCAAAGCACAACAGAGAAAAGTCAACACAAAGTTTAGATCCCACAGGGACTATTTTAAACTTAATATTTCCAAGATCCCTCTTTTTGGGGTTTTCTTTGCTGAAGAAGTCATGAACTGCTGCTGCATTTGGGAAAAGAAAGTCCCTTTCCATGAGCATTTAAAATCAACATGAGCAGTAAACTTAAGGGAAGGTCTGGTATACACAGAAATTAGAGTCCACAAAGTCTAAAGATGACAAAGAAATTATTTGCTACAACTTTTAGGGCAATTATGGGGACTGATAATTGCATTATTTACTATTTTGAGTGATTATATATCTTAGAGATGTTTAAAATATGTGAATATGCAGATTGTAAATTTGCGCTTGAATTTGCAAATAAGAAAGCAAATAAATGGAAATAAAGACAATAGATATTTATTGGTATTATCAGGAATATCAAAAAATAGGTAAAAAATAACTGAAGTGTTGAAAAAATTGCAAAGTGTGTTCAATGTTAAGGCTTTGGGCACAAAGRGAGCACAGGACACTGAATAAATAAYGAAAAAWGTTACAAAGAGGCAACAAAAAAMATKATCTYGCAGGGATATTGAGTTGAGAGTAAAAACCCAAATGAGTTACAAGTCTAGACAAAGTAACTATTTAGAATATTTACAAAGGTGGAAAGATTAAGGGCAGATTCTCTGTAAGTATCTTAAAAATGAGCTTTAAATAAGAAGAAACTGTAGCAAAGTGACCAAAACAGTTCCATAAAATGCTGCAGGAACAGGTGAGGGAGGAAAGGGAACACCAGGAAAAAGGCAAACATTCCCTAAATCCAGAGCAATCATTCATGTCATTCATCAGCTGCTAAAAAGCTGTTGGAAACTCAGAACTGTTCTTCAGAAGAACTAAGGAAATTCCAAACCACAAGCTCCAGGGACAAACCCCCATGGAAAACAACCACACAGGAAGGAGCAGGAGTTTCTTTAAGGAGAACATCAAGAGATGACAACGTGCAACTCCCGCTGGCCTTCCACCGCCATTCCAGGGAGTTCCATCCTTGGAGCCACACTCCATGGAAATTCCAGCAGGAGACACCCAAAAGGATGCAGCAGAGCCCCAGGAATGGCTCATGGGACAGGAGGAATTTGACATGGTGGAGATCCTTCCACTGTGATGACACAAACGCATCTGGGCGGCCGCGATCGCACCGGAGCTACGGATTCCGTGGTTGGGATCACGTGGAGACATCAGGGGGAGCAGAGCAGGGCTGTCAGAGGAGTGGATGAARCACAGCTCCAGCCAGGCTGAGCTCCACAACAGCTCACCCAACTCTGCACAAAGGGAAAACCCAGCTGGGAATGGCACCTCCAGAAGGACACTGGAGAATCTCACTCATCAACCGTTCCCAGTGTCCACATCCCAGCTCAGCCTTTTCCTGAACAAAACCATCTGAGAATTCCTGAATTAGCCAGCTTGAGAGTCTGCAGTTGTTTAGAGAAATATGAAGATTTTAATTAAAAAAATAATCAGGATTAATAATAGTAATATTCAGCAAATATTCCTTATTTGCTGGTGAGTTTATGAAGGATCTATCAGGAATCTCACATGGCATCATTTACTTGTGGAGGGAAAAATYAAGGGAGAGAGAAGGTCAATGTACAGCCAGTGCAGATGGACTTGATTTAAATTGTACTTCATTTAAATGCAACCTCTCACACCTGCAAACATCAGAATARACTCATTTGTATCAGCACACTGTAACCCAACAGCAAAAATAATGTAACATTGGGAATTACTTTGTGTCTAAAGAGTATTAAACTGCAGAATCAAATATTAATCTAAAAATGCTTTAGTTGACCAAGAATTCTTGACTTTAGCCAATGAAYAATTTAATGAAATTAACTTAGATTTCTTCTAAGTAAATATTTGAAATCTGGCAATCTATTTGTGATTGGCAAAACCTTATTTCCATCCTGCAGGAATTCTTTTCAAAAGGTATTGAGAAATGGTGTCAGTTTTCAGGATGCTGCCCTGGACATTCTCTGCTCTGCACCACCACACCTTCAATTCCATGAACACAATGCTCAGTTTAACTTTCAAATACAAATGTTTGGAATACAAAAGTTGGCAGTGAAAGGGTTGGGTTTCCTTGTTTGCTTTGTGACCTTAGGTAATTTTTGAAGTGTGGACAAAGCCATCAGAACATATTTAGATACCCAATACCTTTTCATAAAATCCCAGAATTATTCAGGTTGGAAAACAGCTTAAAGATCATCCAGTGCAAKCARTGCCACCACTGCCCCATGTCCCCAAGTGGCACATCCACATGGTTTTTAAATCTAGGGATGGGGATGGACAACTCCTTCCATGAAGGAYTTTTCCTCAATATCCAACCTAAACTTCCCCTGAACCAACTCAAGACCATTCCCTCTTGCTCCTTGGAAGGAGAGGCCAACKTCCASCTTTTATGAGATTGCTCCAACATTCTCTAACATTGCCACTTTTCAAATGTCATCCTATGTGAGGAGTTAAGGGCACARTGATTTTAGACACCAAACACTGATTCAGATCTATAAAAATGGAAATGTTTATGCAGATGCATCATGTACCGTTTATTTTGATATTACACCATAATTAAAATCATTCAGCTCTATGAACCAGAGCAACCTTCATCAAAATCTCAAAGTTTATTTTTTATCTAGGAAAGGYTGAAGCTAAAATTACCCCATCACAACACTATGGGTCAAAACTCAACCACTGTCCAGAACTCCCTGCTCCCAAATTAACATGATTTTATAGGAGGCAATGGAAGGACATGAGTGGTTCTGCCTTGGAGATGGCTGGATGAAGCCCTAGGATTTTAATCACAGATTTTTCTTCTATCACTGAGTGTTTTAATGACTTTTAACAGACAGTTGAGCAGCAGAACTGAGGTGATATCTGTAGGCTAAATCTCTCTTGGCCTGCTGAGTGCTGACTGGGCTGTCTGCCCTGAGCTGGGATGGATCCTCATCCTGGGAAGGTGTATCCCAACAGGTTGGATCAAATCATCCAGGAGTCCTGGAAAATGCCCCATTTTAATTTGCCCAAGCTTGCTGGGGAGAAGCCGGAAGAAAACTTCAAGATAAGCAGGGCCAGTGACTGCACATCATTTTTTGCACATTATTTTTGCTGCTGTTGACTTTGGGTTGCAGCAGCACCTTCCCAACAATGATCCTGGACTCCCTGCTGGACAATGAGGAGGTAAAAACCCAACACCCATCASTCAACTTGTGCTCCACAACTAGGGACCACATCATAGAAATGGTGGGGTCTCTACATTTACCATGGGCAAAAATGACAGTAAAAACAATCTCAGTGCCACTGGGGGGTGTTTTGTTCCTCTCTCCCTGTAATTTTTGTTTTATTCCATCCTATTGGTTGAGAATTTAAATAACAGAAAAAATCTGGTTTCAGACTTGAGGTCCATCTCAGACACCTGCAGCAGATACCTTAAATTGGCATTGGTCCCACAATTGCTGCCTCCATGAAGAGCTGATGGGGTTTTTTTTAGGGAATGTTGACTTATCATCTATCCCTTAATTAGAGGGGAAAAAGCTTTCTAAATTCTGAGGGCTGTTCCAATTGTACTCAATCTAAACAGGATCRCATTTCAATTTCCCATACTAAATTCCCACATCCCTTTTAGAGRTGCCCAATTAAAGCTGCATAGAAAGATGAGTGGCCTCAAAATGGAAGGGGAAAAAAAGSCATTTTTAATGATGCTTTATCATCAGTGATAAATAGAACTARAAAAATAACTGTTTGGGCTACACACTTAATTGTGTAACATTTTCTACTACATATTTTCACCTGCAATAGTTTGGTTTCTTAAATCAGAGGAAAAAAAGGGGTTTTTTTCCTCAATTCAACTTGCTGACTGTAAACACATAGAAGTTCAGGATATTCTTACTTTTTCCTTTTTTTTAAATCCACCACTATTCCCTAAAAATATAACACACAATGAGAARGAGCCATCTTAGCTAAGATCCTGAATGCTAAGTTAGAGAAGAAGTTCGAGCACTGGAAAATCTTGAATATGGCATTAAAATCTTTAAATATGACATAAAAATCCTTAAATATAACATTAAAATCCTTAAAAATAATATTAAAATTCTTAAATARAACATTAAAATCCTTAAATTTAGCACTAAAATTCTTCAAGATGGCACGAAAGGAAGTTTAAATGAGCGTTTCCCTCTGRGTGCTCTAACAGGGCTGTCTGGGCAGGTCAGTCACTTTTAAGGCTCAACCATGTTTTTCTTCCCGTTGCTTCTCAGAGAATTCAGTGAAAGCTGCGTTCTGCATTAATCCCTGAGCTGCCACCAGCTGCCAGCCCAGCAGCACCCCCATCCCCACAAACCATATGGCCCCGAGCGAGGCCCTTTCTGCTCACAGCTGCTGCTGCGGCACCAAAAGGCCCCCGGGGCTGCCAGGCTGGCCAGGGCTCTGTCACCAGGGCCAGGGGCCACCTGGCATGGCCAGGGGCACACAGGGGGGTGCTGGGCACAGGGATATCCCTGCTGGGCTCAAAGGTCTTCCCAGGATAAGGGACACAGGGCTCTGCTCATGGGGAGCTCCTCTGCTCCGGAGATTTTTTTGATGTTGCTGCTAGAGGATGAATGGGTTCTCTTGGAAGTTCACAGCTAAAGCAGCCTGAGCTCTCCTTGTCACTTCCTGGGGCTGTCAGGCCTYGCAAAGGTGTTGGGAAAATCCTCTCAGCTGCAGGTTGGGAATTGCAGCAGCTGCTGCTGGGCTGTGCTGCAGCTGAGAGAGGAGCAGGGCTGCAGGCCAGGGCAGGGGATGTCACTCTCTGTCCCCTCAGGTGAGACCCCACCTGCAGAGCTGCCCCAGCACAGAGATCCCAGCACAGGAGGGACCAGGTATGATCCCAGGTATCATCATGAGCTTCCAGCTCTGGGGTGTCCAGAGGGAGCTGGAGCTGCTGGAGAGAGCCCAGAGGAGCCAGGAGCTGCTGCAGGGCTGGAGCCCCTCTGGAGCCAGGCTGGGAGGGCTGGGAATGTTCCCCTGGAGAAGGGAAGGCTCCAGGGAGAGCTCAGAGCCCCTGGCAGGGCCTGAAGGGGCTCCAGGAGAGCTGCAGAGGGACTGGGGACAAGGCATGGAGGGACAGGAGCCAGGGAATGGCTCCCACTGCCAGAGGGCAGGCATGGATGGGATATTGGGAATTGGGAATTCCTGGCACAGGTTCCTCCATGGCTGCTCTATCCCTGGAATGTCCAAGGCCAGGCTGGACAGGGCTTGGAACAACCTGGGATAATGGAAAGTGTCCCTGGAGGGGGCTGGAACAAGATGATCTCTAYGATTCCTTCCAACCCAAGCCATTCCATGACCCTACAATAATTCTYTGACTWYGACACTTTATTCCTTACAAAGTTATGCAGAGCTGGAAGACAAATCTGAACTGCTGTCTCTTATACACATCTAGATGTGTATAAGAGACAGTAGCTGACCTATCCCTGGAATGTCCAAGGCCAGGCTGGACAGGGCTTGGAACAACCTGGGATAATGGAAAGTGTCCCTGGAGGGGGCTGGAACAAGATGATCTCTAYGATTCCTTCCAACCCAAGCCATTCCATGACCCTACAATAATTCTYTGACTWYGACACTTTATTCCTTACAAAGTTATGCAGAGCTGGAAGACAAATCTGAACTGTTCATGTCAAACAAGGCACTGCACGTAGCGCTGAGCCTTGTCTTCCTTTCATCTAAAAAAAAAAAAATCCGCCCCAACAAACCCCAAACAAATCATGTTGGAACTTCTCTAATTACAAAATCAAACATGAAATTTCTCCTGTGACATTTTCAATACTTGCAATGATGAACTCCTGTGATACACACGGAGTATGACAGAAAATCATTCTGCAAGTTCACAAGTGATAAGCTCCCACCCTTTTTGGCACGTCTCAGCTCTGATAGCAGTCAATTTTTTCCTCATTATAAATGGGAAAAGTAAAGATATCACGCAAAGGCCACTTAAAAGCAAAACAAAATAAAGGAATGCAAATTTATATTGGTGTTATACAAGTGCCAAGAAAGCTCTGAGCCTGCTGATCTTCTGTTTATTGCTCGCATGTTCTGCTCTTTGCCTCAGCCGTGTGTCTGCAACACTGAAAACTTCAAAAAGTGTCTTTTAAAAGCTGACTTTGAATCCTTGCGAGCGTGAGTCAGACATAATTTACATGGCTGAAATTTCACCGAGCCACTTGGAAATTACACCACCACAAACCCTCGTCAGGGAGACTCGCTCGCAGCCTCTGCCTGTGCTCAGCTCCTGTAATCCCGAGCCCTCTCCCAACAGGAATAAATTTCACATTCTATTCAGAGTGACGCAGGGCTGCCATCAGTCACTTTTGCAGGCACAGATGCGGGAGGGTGGGATCAGGAGGGGAGCACAGGGGAAGGAAGTGAGAGCGCTGGGAATCCGGCTGAGCCGCGCGRGCCCCGGACCTTTCACCACGGACCATATGCTCCCCTGGCATCCCAACACGTCCTTAACAACCACACAACCTTTTCCCACACTCGTTTTGTGCAGCCAGACTGCTCCAAACACACCTCCTTTTTTCAATTAGCCACGCAAACATGGCAGGGAGCTRGCAGACCCCCGGTGCCTGTTAATGACGCGCCGAGGGAAAGGGCTGCGAGCTCCAAAACAGCTCCCACTCCTGCCACAGCCACTCCAACACGGGGGAGGCAGCAATGCTGCCAGGTTTGGACTGGGAATCAGCAAAAATAACTCCACTGAAAGGAATCCAGCCCTGGCACAGCTGCCCAGGGCACTGGTGGAGTCCCCATCCCTGGAGGGGTTTAAAAGCCGTGGGGATGCGGCACTTGGTGGCTTTGGCTGGGAATGGTTGGACTCCATGTCTGAGTCAGCCTAAACGATCCTGATTCTGTTTTCCAACCTAAATGATCCTGATGCTGTTGTTCTGACCATGTTCTTCCTCTTCTCTCCCAATGCTGGAAGGATTTGCAAGGTTGTCTCTTCCAGTCATTCTCTCTGAGACTGCAACATCGCTCTCCTTACCACTGAACTCAGGAAGCACCAAAAAGAAAAAGAATGGTTGGGACGCAATGGTCTGAGTCCAGCCTAAATGCTCCTGATTCTGTTTTCCAACCTAAATTCTGATTCTGTTTTCCAACCATAAATGTCCTGATTCTTGTTCTTCTACCACGTTTTCCTCTTCTTCCCAATGCTGGAAGGGATTTGCAGGGTTATCTCTCCCAGTCATTCCTCTGAGACTGCAACATTCGCTCAGGAAGCACCAAAAAGAAAGGAAAAGCTGTTTGCAAGTAATAAAGACAAAGAGAAAGAATGGTTGGACTCGATGGTCTGAGCCAGCCTTAAACGATCCTGATTCTGTTTCCACCTAAATGATCCTGATTCTGTTTCTTCTAACCACATTCTTCTCTCTTCCCAATGCTGGGAAGGGATTTGCAGGGTTATCTCTCCCAGTCATTCCTCTGAGACTGCAACATCACTTGTCCTGCCCACTGACATCAGGAAGCACCAAAAAGAAAGGAAAAGCTGTTTGCAAATAATAAAAGACAAAGAGAAAGAATGGTGGACTCGGATGGTCTGAGTCCAGCCTGAATAGATATCCTGATTCTGTTTTCCAACCTAAATGACCTGATTCTGTTTCATTCTACCACATTCCTCCTCTTCTTCCCAATGCTGGGAAGGGATTTTGCAGGGTTATCTCTCCCAAAAGCTGTTTGCAAATTAATAAAAAACAAAGAGAAAGAACTTCTATTCTTCTCCAGAGGCTCCACAACTCCCAAAAAGTCCTGGAGATGTGTCAGGGATCCAGAGCCCTGCAGGTGAGGCACAGACAAGAATCTGATGACAAATTCTGATTTTTTATTTTGTTTTTGAGAAAAGCTGTTCTCACACTAKGATAAGAATGCATGATAGTTACCTGTCCAGAGAGGAAACACAAATAAGGGATATTTGTAAAGGATGAGCTGACTCTGAAGATTTGAAGAAGGGGCAGAAAAAGATAGGTTTTTTTCCTTTTTAAAGCCCAGCTGTGTTTTATGATCTCCTGTAAGGTAACAACTAGCACAGCTCTCAAKCCTGGGCAGACTCAAGTTCTTCACCTGAGCACTGTTCACTCCTCTGACAAACTCAAAATCCACTAAAAAATTACCAATTCTCTGTCCATTGGAAAAGTAAAGGGATATTTGGGCCACTTTTTTTGACAAACCTGGATTTTGAGACTGTTGACTCCCCATTTTCCTCTTTTTACTTGAGTTATACACATCTATGTACAATTTACTTTTACTCAAAGACCAAAATTTAAAAGATGTTAAAATCAAAAAATCAGTCTAATTCAGTATCCTGAGCACCAAAGAAGTTTTCACTAAAACATTAATTTCTAGAGATGCTCAATAATCTTATTTGAGACTAATTTTTTTGCTTACTSTGTTGATACCTGGTATTATTTAGACAGCATAGTGACAACCATGAAAAACATTCTGCTTTRAAAGTCTTTTCATTAGATTTAGATCCCAGTCATTAAAAAAAGTCTCCTGAATTGTCCTTCCTTACTCTATTTGTAGCACAAAAATGCAAAAGAGCAGTAGAAGTTTCCCTTAATATTTTTTGCTGTTAATTCCTCTCATGAGTACAGTGATGTACATAATGATGGTGCTTAATTATTGCCTAAAATCTTAATTTCCCCTGCCCTTTATCAGACCAATCCCTGTTTYTACTTTTAGCTCTGCCCAGGTAATTTCACATGGTGAATTTAACATTTCATGAACCCACAAAGCAGCATGGGTATAATCCTGCTACCTCCTGAATCCATTTCAAAATTCCCACTAAATTCATCTACAAGTTCCTATTTATTACCCAGACATGACAAATGGCAACAGGACACGCCTACCACAGAAGGCTCTAAAATCCCTTTATTTGACTATAATTCAGGGCACAAGTAACATAATCTTATTTTCAGAGYCCACAGCAGGAACAGATTTCTAATCCCAACTCTGCCACTGACTTGAGCAAGTTATTTAATCTCTCTCTCAGCTGCCACTTGGCAAATGACATATTTTTTCTTTGCCTCTTAAGTACAATGAAGATACAGCAATAGATACAGCCTTGAAATCATTAAAAAAAAAAAAAAAACAAAACCCAAAAAACCCAAAGTACCACAAAAGATAAAAACCAAARCAGGTGCTCTGAAGGTATCATAAAATAATTACAGCAAAGAAMAACAACCTAAGGATATTCAGAAGTGAAGCTTCCCTTCCTACTCACAGATTTTTCCAAACGGTATAAAAATCGAGATGTTTGTCTTAATGTTCACATTGCCTGAAGGAAAAAAAAGAAAAATCAAACCCAAAAAAACAACCTTACAATTTTTTTTCCTGCTGCTGCTTTGCCATTCAGGGAGGTTTGAGGCAGAAGCACTGATTCTGTTTGTATTCCTGGAACTCCAGGCTGCTCTGGCACACATTTGAAAGGTTATCTTTAAAACCAAAAGAGTTCAAAATTGATCTTTTCAAGCTAAAATATACTCGTGCATGGATGGGGCTGATGTTGCACTGTTTAAAAAGAGAGAATGAGCAAGTGCTGGTGTTGAAATTCTGTTCACAGAGCTCTGCCCACTTGTGTCTCCTTCCCTCCTCCCATTTTTTACCTTCCCATGGCCAAGGCAGCCCTGGCATCGCCACAGAACTCAGCCAAGATTATTTTTGTCATGTAAAGTATCATTTACATAATGTCTAATTAAGCACGTGACTCCAGCSAAGAATCCACATTCCCCCTCTCCAATATTCCACAAAAAATCTCTCCCCAGCACCTCCAGATCATTTAGGAAAACTTACAGTCGATTTATTCCGTGTGACACTGGTAAACAAATTAATGTGGGATTTAATTGCTTTGTCTCCTCAGCTCGGGCTTGCTTTTAGCAATAGTTATCTGGAATTATTATCTACAAAGAAAATAGATTGTAATTGAGCTTCTAAAACTGATGGTGGTTTGAAGTTGACAACTGTCACCATTATTAATCTGAGTTTCACTTCAGGGGAGAAGAATGCTTGATCAAGTATTTCTGCAAGGAAGGCTGCTTTTCTGCTGTCTCATGTTTCCTGCAGTATTGTACTCACATGCAGGGTTTTTTTTTTTTTTTTTCCCAGAGTTATTTATTTATTTATTGCATTTGTATAAACCACTCTGTTTCTTTCTCCCAAAGCAGACCAGAAATCCATCTTTAAGCAACCTTTTTTTTTTTCCCTAGTGAAACATAAAATAATCAAATCTCTGCAACACCTGATCCATAACCAGCACCGAGAAACAAACAAAACAACTGAAGTAAAAAAAAWTTCCTTAATCATGATTATACAATTCCTACTGCCTCAGCAGTATTAGCAGAGACCATTAAAAAACCCTAAATACAAATATTAGTGTATAAAATAGCAATAACCCATCTGGCTTGCGTTAGCTAAAGCAAAGTTTGGATGGTGGAGAGCTGAAAAATGATGACAACATGAGCTATGCACTCCTGAAAGACCTATACATTTCCCAAATTCCTATCTGATTACAACATATCTCACAGCTCCAGGAATRCCACACACAAAAACCCCTCTTCAGGTAGAAACCACCACTCTGACACTGCCTCTCTGAAGCAGCTTCAGCAGGATAAAAATAAATAAATTTGCATATTTAAAACTGAAGATACAAATAAGGAACGAATGTCCCAGCCAGGACAGAATTAGCTTTTAAATTCTGATTTTCACCTGAAGGCCTTTTCCCTTCCTATTTTGAGATTTACAGCAATAAAATGCATTGAAATCTAGAAGTGAAAGTTTCTTTTCTTTAAGGAGAAGAACCCATGCAGGCTGGAGGATGGGAAAGGAAGTAGGCAAAAAGAAAGATGTTTGGATATTTGCCAGTGTGAATATGAATGACTTCAGTAAACCTTGGTTATTTTGGACTAGAAATGTTTTCTCTTTTTAGGACATAATGACCATAGCCTGGAATTACTGTGGATTAGCCACGTGGGCATGAGAAATTGCTTGGGAATTGCACTGGGGAGGAGGCCAGGCAGGGATGTGASGATGCTGGCCATGGAAAAGAGCCCAGCTCAGGCTTTCAGACACTCACCTATGCTCAGGTAATGGCACCACTGACATGCTGTAATTAAATATTTGATGAACACAGGCATCCACGCTCATTTTCCAGTTCCTAAACCCAGGAAGTGCTGCCTCTCAGCAGCAGGCACAGCAATAAATCCCTCACGTGTTACCAGAACAGCCAAAGAGCCTTTAACACTGGATGCCCCCGTACTGTCCCTGCTCTGGGGTGGCTGGGGAAGAAAGGAGGGACAGGGGAGGAAATCTCACGRTCAGGTGTGGCTGGCTGAGCCAAGGCTGCAGTTGTGAGGGATGGACAGACAGACATGACCCAGATTCCCTGTCCCCAGCCCGGCAGAGGCAGCACAGAGCGAGCGGCTCCAGCGTGTCCCAGCCTGTCCCTCTGCAGCTCCTTGGGGCTCAGCCTGCTCCAGGCACACTGCAGGAATCCCAGAGGCTGCAGGAACCCAGCTGAGGGGAATTTCTGGCCACTTCCAGGCCAGCACTCCTTGCAGAGCCACTGGAGCACTGAGATGAAGAGATCTGTCCCCTAAAGGCTCATGGCAGAGCTCCTCTCTTCCCATTTCCTTTGGAGACCTGGCTCTGCTCTCCATGAAAAAGCACAAAGTGACTGGCAGCTTTTTCATTTTCTTCTTTCTTCTTTTTTCTTCTTCTTTTCTTCTTTCTTTTTCATTTTCTTCTTCTTTCTCATGGAAGAGCTCCTCTCCCCATTTCCTTTGGAGACTGCTCTGCTCCCATGAAAAAGCACAAAGTCACTGGCAGCTTTTTCATTTTCTTCTTCTTCTTTTTTCTTCTTCTTTTCATTTTCTTCTCTTCTCATGGCAGAGCTCCTCTCCTCCCATTTCCTTTGGAGACCTGGCTCTGCCCTCCATAGAAAAGCACAAAGTCACTGGCAGCTTTTTTTCTTCTTCTTCTTCTTTCTTCTTCTTTTCATTTTCTTCTTCTTCTCATGGCAGAGCTCCTCTCTTCCATTTCCTTTGGAGACCTGGCTCTGCACCCCATGAAAAAGCAAAAAATGACTGGCAGCTTTTTCATTTTCCTTCTTCTTCTTCTTCTTCTTCTCTTCTTCTTCTTCTTTTCTTCTTCTTTTCATTTTCTTCTTCTTTCTCTTATTCTTCTTCATTCTTTCTTCTTCTTCTCCATGGCAGAAGCTCTCTCTTTCCCATTTCCTTTGGAGACCTGGCTCTGCTCTCCATGAAAAAGCACAAAGTCACTGGCAAGCTTTTCATTTTCTCTTCTTCTTCTTTTTTCTTCTTCTTTTTTCTTCTTTTTTCATTTTCTTCTTCTTTTTTCATTTTCTTCTTCTTCTCTCTTCTTTCTTTTTTTCTCTTTTTCATTTTCTCCATGCAGAAGCTTCCTCTCTTCCCATTTCCTTTGGAGACCTGGCTCTGCTCTCCATGAAAAAGCACAAAGTCACTGGCAGCTTTTTCATTTTCTTRTTCTTTTTTCTTCTTCTTTTCTTCTTTTCATTTTCTTCTTCTTCTTTTTTCTTCTTCTTTCTTCTTTTTCATTTTCTTCTTCATTTTCTTCTTCTTCTTTTTTCTTCTTTCTTCTTTTTCATTTTCTTCTTTTCATTTTCTTCTTCTTCTTTTTTCTTCTTCTTTTTCATTTTCTTCTTCTTTTCATTTTCTTCTTCTTCTCATGGCAGAGCTCCTCTCCTCCCATTTCCTTTAGAGACCTGGCTCTGCTCCCCATGAAAAAGCACAAAGTCACTGGCAGCTTTTTCATTTTCTTCTTCTTCTCTCCCATCCCCAGCAATGATCCCACACCTAAGTGCTATTTCCCACTGAAGGATTGTACCAAAATGCTGAAGCCCTTTCCTTAAAATATTAAAGTGCCTGGGCCAGAAAAGGCAAGGAGAGGGAAAGATAAGGAAGGATGAAACACTCTTCTCCCTTTAAAGTTTGGGAAGTTTATATGGGAAAACTGAAAATGCAAACTTCACTGCTTCTGAAGACATCACTGGGACACAGCTCTCCCAGTTTATTTGTTCTGTCATCTTAATGTGAAAAASCCCACAATGAGCCCCTGTGTCCATGAGAGACACCACTGCAGAGCCAAGAGCATCCTGCTCAGGGATTCTGCATCTCCACCTCAGCTGCACTGACTCAAGCCTGAATCCAGTGGCACTTTTGCAGCTTCCAAAGGGATTACAACATGATACCAACCACCCCATTTTAGTTCTTTGATAGTATGSTGATGGTTTCAGATCAGACACACCAGGTATTAAAAAGCAGCCGCCACACCATGAGTTTCAGAAAAGGTTCTGGCACAAAGCTTCTCTGGGTTTACAAACTCAGCTTCCTGACACACCTGCAGTGTCTGTTTCCTTCCCAAATTGTTGGAGGGTTGTGAGAAATTCATATTTCTGTGTTACAGAMCACTGAACAACTGGTGACTGAAAAGTCTTGGTAGGATCCAAATGGATCTTGCCAGGGATTGCTGATTTGTGACTGGAGGTGTTCACAGYGGAGGTTCTGCACCAACCTCAAAAAAACTGTGACATTCTTGCACCTGGGCTTTGCTGATAAGGGAGGGAGGAGGTGGCTGCCCCCCAGCCCTGTGACACCTGCACAGGTAAGGGCAGGACCCTGGGCAGCACCAAGGTGTACAAAGTCATGGAATTGGGTTGGAAGTTGGGCTCTGGGTTGGAAGGGTCATCAAAGCCCATCCTGATCCACCCCCTMSCKWMGYKKYGG
>NDFG01000795.1:140316-282220 GCA_002167245.1 Sporophila hypoxantha
CKYSCRMGSCRTGGGCACTGCCAGGGATCCAGGGGCAGCCACAGCTGCTCTGGGAATTCCCAYTTCCCAATGTCCCATCCATSCCWGCCCTCTGGCAGTGGGAGCCATTCCCTGGCTCCTGTCCCTCCATGCCTTGTCCCCAGTCCCTCTGCAGCTCTCCTGGAGCCCCTTCAGGCCCTGCCAGGGGCTCTGAGCTCTGCCTGGAGCCTTCCCTMCTCCAGGGGAACATTCCCAGCTCTCCCAGCCTGGCTCCAGAGGGGCTCCAGCCCTGCAGCAGCTCCTGGCTCCTCTGGGCTCTCTCCAGCAGCRCCAGGTCCCTCTGGACACCCCAGAGCTGGAAGCTCKTGATGATACCTGGGATCATACCTGGTCCCTCCTGTGCTGGGCCCAGGGCTGGGGCAGCTCTGCAGGTGGGGTCTCACCTGAGGGGACAGAGAGTGACATCCCCTGCCCTGGCCTGCAGCCCTGCTCCTCTCTCAGCTGCAGCACAGCCCAGCAGCAGCTGCTGCAATTCCCAACCTGCAGCTGAGAGGATTTTCCCAACACCTTTGCCAGGCCTGACAGCCCCAGGAAGTGACAGGGAGAGCTCAGGCTGCTTTAGCTGTGAACTTCCAAGAGAACCCACTRCATCCTCTAGCAGCAACATCAAAAACTTGTAACAGGTACAGAACTTCAGACACAAACAGTCCTGCAGAGCTTCTTAAAGGSAATAACACAAATCTGTATCCTGGGCAATAAATGCCACTGCASGCTGGAGGATTTCCATCCTGCTTCTCTGTGGCTTTTAATTCAAGTTCTAAACTAAAGTCAGCTTTTTGTTCTCTTCTGTACTTTCTTAGAACAGGCAACAACAACTTTCTACCACTTACAATCCCCACACAACTATTTTGCTGTATCTGAACAGAGCTACCCTTGGCAGGAATGTTTTAATCTGTGGGTGGACACCCAGCCATCATTCTGCACACACATCCTGGTTTCAGAGAACTTTTCCCTTAGGTTTCTTTTGCAGTGAAAAGCTTTGGGTTTTAGAAGGAAGGAAAAAAAAATCCAAATTGAGACAAGCTACTTAAATGCCAGCAAAACTTCCTGTACTGGGGAGAAAAAGACAGAGATGAATAATCTGTCTGTAAATAATCCACACATAAAATAAAAAACGTGATACTATCACTCATTCCTTGACTGGGGCAAATGGGAAATTCTTTCCAGCTCCATCCCAGAAGTCCAGGAGATGTTTTGTGTGGCCTAAGGTCTGTTTTCCTGGACACACACTTCCACAGCACCTCCTTCCAGGTCCAGAGCAGCCTTTCATGAGCTGCTCATCAATTGCTAAACCCACGTGCATCACGTGAGGCTTCATTCTGCACTTGCTGCTGAACAGAGCAGGCTCTGAAGGAGGGCACTTCACAAAAAGCACAAATTATTTATGAGTATGGATCCTGTGACTCTGGCAGAACACAACTGTACGGTGAAATATTCCTAAATGATACTCTGAAATGCTCCAGAGAGAATTCAGACACATCCACTGCCCCTTCTCCCCAGTGTCCCAAACAGCTGTAAAAAAATCACCAGTTTTTAGCAGCACATTTCTGTTTTCTCTGGAGGAAGGGAAAAGATGAGTATTATTTCTCCAAAATCCCCTTCACAGATGAACCCAAACTTAAATAGCAAAGTGGCACYTTGCTGCCTGCCAAGGTTTCATGCAACATTTTACATCCAGTTTTGCACAACTTCTGAGCAAACCCCCAAAACAGTGACATTTATCCCCACCTGATGGATTCATGCACTCTGTATTTCACAGGTTATGAAGAGCCAGCATGCCAGGAGCAGAGAGCCTGCACACCCAACACTGTCACAGTTTGCTGCAGGAACCACTTCCAAGGATTGGGAGCTTCCTTGCAAGCCAGTGCTGCCCTTCCCAGGCAGAGCCAGCCCCAATTGCTGCAGCAGCCACTGCACTCYATTCCTGCACCCAGCTTAGCCCCAGGAACACTGAACTGCCAGCCAGAGGTGGAGCTTGCAGCAGGTTGGTTGGCAGCTGATGGTTTTGCTAATTCATGTAAATGGTGCTAACCTGATCGTGGCTCACAGCTGGATTCCCATTTGGAATATGGCAGGAGTTTCACTCCCACTGATGTCTCACCCCAGACCTGGTATCATCAAAAGGTGAAGTAAAATCATGTACAACAAACAGGTGGTTTGGATTAATGATTTTTGCACAAATGGGGGTGTTGTGTGTGTAATTTGATATGTTAGAGTACTACAATGGCCAGGATGTTCCAGCTTTTCTCTCTGCTCAGTATTCCCTGAACCTTCTAATGCTAAAACCTTGCACTGCTCAAAAGAGCATTTTCCCACTTTGCACCATCTATAACCATCACCATAACGTGCCCAAGAACTAATAAGGCTAAAGACAAATCTATGGCTTTGGGAGAAACACCAAAAAGAAGCATTTTTTACTGAAAACACAGCTAGAGGCTGATCAAACCACCCAACACCACCAGAAATGTTTCTAGAAASTGGGGAGCCTCTTTTGCAGGGAAATGACAAGTGGCTGCTCCTCCTCTTCCCATCTCTGCTACGAGGAGTTGGAAAGGTTCCTCCTCGATTTCTAAACATAGCCCTGGTGATCAGACTCTGCAMGATGGGTTGTGAGCAGGACAGGATGACTTCAGACTGCAACAGCACAACACAGGGCAAGTCCCAGCACTCCTCAGAGCCCTCCCTAAGGTCACCACCCTTGGGGACACAGCCCAAGAACCAGAGTCACTGAGCCTGAAACACAACCAGAAGAGAAGCAGCCAGAGCTGCTGTAAACTTGATTATGACATGGAAAAATAGGAGAAGGGACTTCCAGTTTATAAACCATAACATTGCACTTCTGAGGAAACAAGCTGGATGTCCAAAGCATTCATAAAACCAATAGTAAAGCTATYTTCCTGATCTTTAACAACTAAAATGGACTCCCAGCAGAGCAAACAACAAATATCTACTTATCAGTGGGGTTRAGGAAGCTTGCATTTATTAAAACCCCCTAGAAAACAAACCCCCAAAATGCCCAACCCCCAAACTCGATGTACAGGTCTAGCAYGTATGACAGCATATTTCTGTGAACTCCCAGCTCCTGTAACCCTGCCATGCTGTAACTCAATAGTGCCAGGGACTCTCGGTGTCCCAGGAGCCTGTGGCCCAGGGGACACTTCTGGTGGCCCATTAAAGCAGGATGACCCTGCAGCCACTTGTGTTTGTGCTCCTCACCAGCTCTGGGCAGCTTCTGCTGGCAAAGCCCAGTCCCAGTCCAGCYTGCTGCTAAACTTTTGTTCGTGTCTCTGGGGTTCAGTGGAATTCCTGAGCAGAGTCGTTTCCTATCCCTTTGTAATCCCCCATAAACAGCTCAATCATTAACAGCATTAACAACCTGTGTACCACACAACAAACCCTTTATGGCCTCCTCTGCTCTGCCCTGCTGCTCGGGGCTTTTCACCTTTTCTGCTTCTCTCCCCGTCTTAGGGCACTCCAATTCTTCTTTCACTTGGGGGTGGGGAAGAATTGGAGTATTTTTCAGTTGGGAGATAAAAAGAACAAAAAAAAAAACACCTCAAAGAAAAGAAGCCCCAGTCCTTTTGTTGTGCTCAGACTGATATTTTGTAAATTCGGTCTGCTCTCCCATATTCATTCTGGCCTTAGAATCCAAAATGGTTAGAGATAAATGTTTCTTCACAAGATGCTCCCAACCCCCTACCAAATATTAGATATCACTTACTTAAAAATAGAAACTAAGGTCTAAATTGGTAAATTATATCATTGATCCAGGCCCTTTTATCTGTGCTAGGAAAGCTGTAGAGTATATGAATTTAGTGGAAGTCTCAGTGCATAAGAAGTGACTATTCTGGACCCTTAGTAGAATGTGTCCAAGGGWACAATTTWACATCAATTTTTCTTTTCACTGTTTTAACTATGAACTCATCAGTGGACAAGAAACCAGAATATTATCCCATGATAACTTCTGGTTACTGGTACTTCTGGTTCGTTTCATGCTTTGTTATTTATTTAWTTCTTAATGCAATGCCATTTTAAGTTTTGGAAGAAGAATCAGGGAACTGCACCCATCTCACCTCATTATTGAAGGGTATCAGGGTTTCTAACACCAGCATATAAAAAATAAACTTACAGGTCATATCCTTGCACCACACTGGGCTGGCTCCTTCTAGATCTTCACACAAAGGAAAAGTATGACCCTAAACCATCTGGACTGACCCCATCCCATCAGAAAAGCATCCATGTCCAGCAGCATCTTCAGACAAATTAAAAAAAATTCAACAATTACGTGTCCATGACTAACCCAGGGAAGCCCATTCCCTTCAAAGGCAGCTTTCCCTCAAGATGCAATTGTTCTGCTCATCATTTCTCAGCCAACTGCTCAATAAGCTGCATATTGAATGTGAGATCTCTAATGAGCGTCTCCATGACTGCAGAAATGACAACTTCCCAAAACAGGTCTGATTCCCAAACTGCTGCAGTCTGGGTAACATTCACCTGCTGTCAGGCTGCTGAACGTTTCTCATTGCCCTGCCTAGACACAGGACAAGTGGAATTCTCCCAGTCAGTCCCATGTAGYACTACAGAAACATTTCTCTAGGATTTTATCTCTCTGATTTCCCCTCCCTACCACAGTCAGTATCAAGCACCAGCCAGGCTAATCCCCTAAAAGAAGCAGCAATTTTCTGTGAGAATGACACTGCAGTGAAGGGCTGTGRTCCTGATCCCTGCCAGTCTCCCACAAGTCCCAACTGGCAGGGACACGACTGCTCTGAGAGCCTCSGTGGCTCACCTGGCTCCACCTCCCACCCACACCCTGCTGGCTCCAGAGGCTCTGCCAGCTCCAGGGATGGGAGCACAGCCCCTGGYTCCTGCTGGGAGGGAATGCTGCTGAGCTTTGGGCACACACCCAGCTCAGGGGCTCCCTGAGCTCACCCCCAAACACCCAACTCAGCTGGCACAAAGAACGGAGCTGGCAGAGCATGGCACGGACCCCGGGGCCAAGGGACCCCAAAATAATCCCCCAAAACCCACCCGGGACCCCAAAATAGGCACGGACCCCGGGGCCAAGGGACCCCAAAATAATCCCATTAATCCTGCCCATGTCCTTAGCACAGGGGCAGCTCCAGCAAAAAACTTTCTGGGTGCATGGAGAGCAGGGTGGGTGAAACCCTTCCCTGGGATGGATTCTTGTGCATGGAGACAGAGTGGGATGGAAACCCTCCCTGTGGATGGATGTCCATGGAGAGCAGGGTGGAGTGGGAAACCCATCCCTGTGTGGATGTCCATGGAGAGCAGAAGTAGGGATGGAAAACCTTCCCGTTGGATGGATGTCCATGGAGAGCAGCGGGGGGTGGGAAACCCTTCCTGTGGATGTGCCATGGAGCAGCAGGTGGGATGGAAACGCTCCTGTGGATGTCCCATGGAGAGCAGGGAATGGGATGGAAACCCTCCCTGTGGATGTCCATGGAGGCAGCGGAGGGAGAAAACCGCTTCCCTGGGGAGTGTCATGGAGAGCAGATGGATGGAAAACCTCCCTGGGATGGAGTGTCCATGGAGAGCAGGGTGGATGGAAACCCTTCCCTGGGGATGGATGTCCATGGAGAGCAGGGTGGGATGGAAACCCTCCCTGGGATGTCCATGGAGGAGCAGGTGGGATGGAAACCCTCCCTGTGGATGTCCATGGAGAGCAGGGTGGGTGAGAAACCCTTCCCTGTGGGATGTCCATGGAGAGCAGGGTAGGGTGGAAACCTCTCCCTGTGATGGATGTCCATGGAGAGCAGGGTGGGGTGGAAACCCTCCTGTGGATGTCCATGGAGAGCAGGATGGGATGGAAACCCTCCCTGTGGATGTCATGGAGAGCAGGGTGGGAATGGAAACCTTCCTGTGGATGTCCATGGAGAGCAGGTGGGATGGAAACCCTCCTGGATGGATGTCCATGGAGAGCGGTGGAGTGGAAACCCTTCCTGGGGTGGATGTCCATGGAGAAGCAGGGTGGATGGGGAAACCCTTCCCTGGATTGTCATGAGAGCAGGTGGGATGAAACCCTCCCTGGATGTCCATGGAGAGCAGGGTGGGTGGAAACCCTTCCCTGTGGGATGTCCATGGAGAGCAGGGTGGATGGAAACCCTTCCCTGGGGATGTCCATTGAGGAGCAGGGTGGTGGAAACCCCCTCTTGCATGTCCATGCGAGAGCAGGATGGATGAAACCCTCCCGTGGATGGATGTCCATGGAGAGCAGGATGGGATGGAAACCCTTCCCTGTGGATGTCCATGGAGAGCAGGTGGTGGAAACCCTCCCTGGATGGATGTCCATGGAGAGCAGGTGGGATGGAAACTCTTCCCTGTGGATGTCCATGGAGAGCAGGGTGGTGGAAACCATTCCTGGGATGGATGCCATGGGAGCAGGATGGGATGAAACCTTTCCTGTGTGGATGTCCATGGAGAGCAGGATGGATGGAAACCCTTCCCTGCTGGATGGTCCATGGAGAGCAGGTGGGATGGAAACCCTCCCTGCGGATGGATGTCCATGGTAGAGCAGGGGTGGGAAAACCCTTCCTGTGGATGTCCATGGAGGAGCAGGGATGGATGGAAACCCTCCCGGGGATGGATGTCCTGGAGAGGCAGGTTAGGGTGCGATAACCTTCCTGTGCTATGAGATGTCCATGGAGACCCGCGGTGCGATGAAACCCTTCTCTGTGGGATGCATCGCGAGAGCAGGTGGCGTGGCAAACCCTCCCTTGCTGATGGATGTCCCATGGAAGCAGGAGTGAGGATGGAAACCTCCCTGTGGAATGTCCATGGAGAGCAGGGTGGCGATGGAAACCCTCTCGTCGTTTGAGGAGTGCTTTTCCGATGGTAGTGGTCAGCCAGGCTATGGATGTTCAAAGACCCTCCCCTGTGGATGGATGTCCAGTGGAGAGCAGGGTGGCGTGAAACCCTTCCCTGTGGATGTCCATTGGAAGCAGGTGGGTGGAAACCTCTTCCCTGTGGATCGAGTCCATGTAGGAGAGCCAGGATGACGAATGGAAACCCTTCCTGTGGATGGATGTCCATTGGAGGCGGATGGATGGAAACCCTTCCCTTGTGGATGGATGTCCATGGAGAGAGCAGGATGGATGGAAACCCTCCTTGTGGATGGATGTCCATAGGAGAGCAGGTGGGGTGGAAACCCCCCTGGGGCATGTCCATTGAGAGCAGTGTTGGGATTGAAACCTCCCTGTGGATGGGATGTCCATGGAGAGGCAGGGTGGGATGGAAATCTTCCCTGTGATGGATGTCATGGAGACAGGGTGGGAGGAGCCCTCCCTGTGGATGTCCAAGGGAGCAGGATTGGGTATGAAACCTTCCTGTGGATGGATGTCCATGGAGAGCAGGATGGTATGGGAACCCTTCCCTCCCCCAAAACCCCAACCCATGTGTTAAATGTTAAATTACTCCAATTTATCTACGTTGCTATCATTTTTCCTTAATGCTACATTCCTTCTGAAAAAATTAACAATTCTATTAYGATGTCTACTTCAACACACTGAAATTCACTTTTTAACCTGCGTGCTCCAAYCTCTCTCACACTGCAGCTCAAGGCCTGCAGAGTAAAACGAGATCTAAAGCAAACCCAGCTCTGAATCAGGTTAAATATCTCAATTTCCTTCTTGCTGGAAGTTCAGCATCCCCTTCCCACCCCGTCCTCCTTAACCTGCTGCTGCCTGGAGATAATCTCTGCCAGGCTTCCCAATTGCTGACACAGGAACCTCTGTGAGCACACTGAACTACTTCCTTTTCTCCTTGAAAAGATTTAATAACCTACAACTTTCTTCCCTGCCCTACTTGGAGTCTATCGCTTGCTTCCCTCTCGTATCGAATCTGCTAAAATAAAATTTTATAGAGTGTCAATTCAACAAAGGCAAAACTATAAAGTCTGTTCTGACAGCTTCCTTTCTCCAAAAAATTTAATCAAAAAAGAGAAAAAAAAAAATCCTTTGCCCTTGAGAAGATGAATTGAATAGCCTTAGGTATTCTATAGCMGTATTTATGAAAAGCTTTTGGACACTAAAAGTCTCTACAGAAATGGGGAAAGTGTTTTGCTCAGGTCATAAAACTTCTTTTTTTTTCATTGCACAGAGAAAAATCTGCTGCACTCCACTATGAAACATCAGCTGACCTCTGGGAGAGGCACCAGCCCACAGGGAAGTGGTGCCTATGGGACAACAACCCCAAAACCCCACAAAACACACAGGGAAAGTAAGTGCTCCCCTAAACCTGAATAGATTTCTCTCCAGAAACACACAATGCTCTGCCCAGACATTAATTACAACTTTTTGTACCCTAACATTTAATATAATGTTATTACTATTATTATTAATTTAATATTATTATTTTGTACCCAAATATTTAATATTACTTATGGCAGCACCTAATCACAGGAAATAATACTACCAAAATATTTAAAAATGAAAGAAAGTATCATTTTTCTACATAAAAAAGTGAAATAAAGTWAAAATCARYCAAAAGTAATYCAAAGCTCCCTGGCTATGAATGAAAACAAAACCAGCTCTTTTAAACACTGATTKACTCKWTGAATTTCCCATTTAATATTGTYTACTGGAATGTTGCAGGAATTTTTTKTTTTGCTCACTTTTATCCAAAACATTTTCGTTTGAATTTAAAATTTAGTGTTTTAGAGTAGTCAGAAGAACTTGTTAACGAGCAAGATTGTGAGAGATTCATGCAGAACAGGTAATTTCACTTGGTTCAAGTCCCTCCCAGTCTGTCTGATGTCAAAGACTCAATTGACTTGTGTGTTACTATATAAAAACCTAAATAAAACCCCAAATCCTCTCAAATCTGGTTTAAAAATTATAACAAATATTAACATA
Organism: Sporophila hypoxantha; assembly: GCA_002167245.1. Lineage (NCBI taxonomy): Eukaryota > Metazoa > Chordata > Aves > Passeriformes > Thraupidae > Sporophila > Sporophila hypoxantha. The sequence continues at coordinate 149,229 of NDFG01000795.1, forward strand.
TTTTTCATCAGACAGTGAATCATTGGGAAAATGCATTAGGAACTCATTGCTGGTTTGCAGATAATTTCAATTCAGCTGATTGAACAAATCCCTTTTTCTTGCTTGTGACAGAACTAGAGGAGAAAATTTATTTGAAATGTACAGCTGTGGTAATTTAGWGAAAAAAGAGTACTTTGGGACAGGTTTGGGTTTTGGATTTTTTTTTCAGGTAGAACAGGAAAAAACATTAAAATCAAGTTTGTTTTTAGTGACCTCCAGCTAACCAGAAGCTAACACAGAATGGTATGAGTACCTTGAGTTTATGTTATCCAATAGAAATTAAARTCAGAAATCAAGTTTCTGCACTGATAAGAGGTCTGCTCATCCTAAATTACCACTTTTCTTTTTTTATTCTTTATGGAACTATGTAAAATTATCCCCTGTATTAGGTCGAAAATAATTTTTACAGAAGACAGTGACAAAAAATTAAAATCCCACATTGTTTTTGGTATTTTATACATTACAAGAATATCAAGGCTCTGGTTATGACTGGTGGATGCACAGAAAAACACTGTCCAATAGAGAGATACAAAATCCTTTAGTCACTCCTTGAGTTCAAAGGGATCAGAGAATKATTCTTAGAATGCAGATTGTTTAATGTTTACAAAATCAACACATCTGGCTCCTTCTTCTGCTGAGMTTCCTCCAAAAATTTAGTTCCTGTTTTTATTGAAATACTTAAGCACTGGAAAGAAACTGAGTTATTCAAGAGAAACTCCCTTTCCTCACTAAGCTACACTGAATTTATTTCATTAAAGCCCTGCTTCAACTCATTATCTCAAAGTAGAAAATGCTAAATCATATTAGAGCTCCTGTTCAACAGAAGAAACTTTTCTGGCTGCATTTAAAGGAAAAATGTTTGTCCCTGTACTTATYAATTCAGAAATATTTATTCCAAAAAAGAGGAAGATACAAGAAATTTAAAGACTAATTTTCYTATTTGTTAGAATTATGAATTTTTTTTGGTGGGATAAATTCCTAAGCCTTAAAACTCCACAGATAAAAGTTAAAATAAAGAAGTTCAATTCTCTACCAGAATGCATTTGCTSAAGTGTAAAGCTAACAAATGCTAAAATTTTTGGCAACACGTCTGCATTTCTGAATCATTAGGTAGTCAAACTATTTTTTGATTTTGCTTGCATGATGTTGGATTAGAATAATCCATATAAATCAGTGGTTTTCCCTGCCTAGGAATCCTGAGTTTGATGGCAAAAGGAGGCACAGAAAGGCAGGGAGGTTCTGCCAGASCCAGCAGAGCTGCCTTGGATGTGCAGCACTGGATTAGGATTGTTTACTCAGGGGACGAGCAAGGAGAATAAAGTCAAAGTAAACACAACACAGGCAAGGCATGCACAGCATTCCAGCCACCCTCTCCACACTGGGATGCTCTCCTAGGAAAACTCAGCCATGGATGGGCTGGGAGCAGAGCAGAACCAGGGTGGGATAAAGGAGAACCCAGCTCCAGGCATGGACTGAACTGCTGGAGCCTTCCCTCCTGGAAACCCAAACATCCAGGCCAAAGTCCTCCAAGATGTGAAAGCATTTCTGGGGCACTGATACAGGTCCTGATGATGCCTCAGGTTTAGCTTTTCTATCTTTGAGCTGCTTTAGTGTGTAAGTCTAGGTTTCATATTAGGGAATGGTAAGCTCTTCACAGAGCAGGGAGACAGAAGAATTCCTCCTTTAGCTGAGGACCAAGGACAAATGATCCAAATCTCAGCCCAGGAGCACAAACASCGTGGGCTGGAGAGAGAAAAACAAGCAGGGTGGGAGTGCCTGGGCTAAAGCTGGAATGGGACAATGAAGTGCAAGATGCAAATGGAGCAGAACTGATCCCAGGGAGAGACCCCGGGAGCGCTCGTGCATTTTGGGGCCATTTTGGTTCATCTTGGGTGCAGCCCTGGCTGGGCTCTGGTGCTGCCCAAGGTGGATCCATGGAGGCCTCCTGGTAAATCCCTACTTTATTCCTTAGCTCTGTGTAGTCTCTCTTCCAGGTCAGCCTCCACAAGGCATCACTGGTCTGAGAGCAGCAGMGCTGGCTGCCCAGCCAGGCCCGCTCAGCAGCAACTCCCAGCTCTTCCAAGTTGAGGCAGCAACAGTGGCAATATTATGGAATTATTTATACACTCACAYGCCTGTTTACTTCCCTTTTCAAATCATTCRGAGGCTGCTGGATGTAAAGGCTGTGATTAAGCAGTACTTTCTGGTTGATACTGTGTGAAAATATTCTTGATACTTGTGGCTACAGCGAGGCTGCCAGGTGGGTTTTCCCACTAAGAGTCATCAGCTCCCCTTCCCATCATATTGTGGATCCCAGGGCTGGAGCCAGGCTGGGAGAGCTGGGGGTGCTCACCTGGAGAGGAGAAGGCTCCAGGGAGAGCTCAGAGCCCCTGGCAGGGCCTGAAGGGGCTCCAGGAGAGCTGGAGAGGGGCTGGGGACAAGGCATGGAGGGACAGACCTGGGGAATGGCTCCCACTGCCAGAGGGCAGGGCTGGATGGGAGACTGGGAAGGAATTGTTCTCTGTGAGGGTGGGCAGGCCCTGGCACAGGTGCCCAGGGAAGCTGTGGCTGCCCCTGGATCCCTGGGAGTGCCCAAGGCCAGGTTGGATGACCCAACCATGGAATGGGGTGGAATGGGATGAGCTTTGATCTCCCTTCCAACCCAAACCACTCCATGCTTCTCTGATCTGCTCCTCTCTGTCAAGGCAAACAATTTACACACCCCCACATGCCCCTGCTCCCCACATTCCCCTAATTTTCCTTACAGCCTTGACTAACTGCCCCAAACTCCAGCTGTGCCTCATCCCCTTCCCTCCCTGCTGCCACCCACATCCCCCTCACTGCTCCTGACCACCAACCCCTCTCCCCAGGCTCTGCCTCTTCRGAACGTTTCCCCACTCTCTTCCTTCCTCCTGCAGCCCCGAGGCCCCTGCAGCAGCTTTCAGTTAGAGCCCTGCCCTCCCTGCTCCTTTRTGGGGAGCCAAACCCCCTGTTCCCCAAGCCCAAAGCCACAGAGAGCAGCAGGAAGGGTTATTATCCACAGGCTGCACCTTGCAGCTCCACGGAACTGCCCCTGCCCTGAAGCAGCTMCACCATCCTGTGCACAAAAATCAAAATATTTCAGCCTAGCACATGCATTCCCTGAAGTGTGCTGGGTTTTTTGTGGGGTGATAAACTCGCTGCCCCAAAAACACACAGACAATTCCCAGGGCAACTCAGAGTTAGTAACTTGTCAGGAATGTCTATTGGGGCACAATAAAGTAGGTGAGTAAAGCAGGAGTAAACAACACAGGAGAGTCTGTGCAAATTGAGGATGGAATAATTACGGATTACGCTGGACAGGATTAATGCAGAGATTAAAAAAACAGTAATTATTTGGGAATTTCTGATGAATATCCAGGTCCACAGAACCTAATCCCAAAATCCTACCTGCCTGTGAAGACCTCTGGAGCACAGGACAACCAACTCCCAACACTAGGACATTCAATAAAAACCTCTATAAAGAGCTTTCTTTCAAGACAACAACTGGAAATGCCTTAAAATATCCTCAATTTAATGTTCACCATCAGAAACAATTGAGTTTACCTTCARCACCATTGTACTGAACATTTTCCTATATTACAAATACATTTGACTACTATCTACCAAAACAAACTAAAAAGCATTTCATTTTTTCTATAAMTGCACAGAAACATTCCAGACTCACATACACCATCACAAAGTATTATAATTATTTACAATAATTAGCAAAAGCTGAATATTAACAGTTTTTTACTGTTTTTTTTTTTTTTGAATGCAATAACATTAAAAATGAGAATAATCTACTCCCAGCTGCTCATCTATGGGATAAATTTCTTTCAGGTTGTTGTATCTGTAACATCAAAAAAACCCTGAATAAAGTTAAACTTCAGTTTTATTTAGAATAGATCAATACTTGGAGAAAGTATTGATCAATTCTTTTTGATTTTTTTCTTTGAAAATTAAAAAAAAATGTAACAACAGGCCCTCCAAAGTTTAGATATTCCTTCTCTGACAAAGCAACAGTTATTAGTCTGATAATTATTATTTAACAAAAAGCATGCTGCTCTTACACATGGGAATACTTTTACTGGCATGTAAGTTCCTWTAACATAAAAATGAAAATTTAAAATATTGTCTTGATTTTCTGTTTAAGTTCCAGGGACATGCTCCTTCCTAAATTCTGCAGATTCTACATGTCTGCAGATCTTTAGCAGGACTCTTCCATCAAAGGACCTGAGTTACAGAAGATGATTAAGAACTGATTCATACCTGTGCAGTTTTTAGGGAAAGCAGCACAGGGAAAAGCCCAGGAATCCCCAGAGTTCAGGGAAGAAAGCTCCAGGTGGAAGGTGATCCCCCAGGAACCCAGCTGATGAAGGAGCTGCTCAACTTTGGGGGGAGCATTACTTTGTTARCAGTTTTGTTCCCCAAGACCTTTGTGAAGTTACAACTCATAAAAATTCAGATTTAGGGCTTGATCCAGCACCTAAGAAATTGATTAACATTTTAGCAGTGAAAACAGAATAGACATTTATATTACATTTTTTTTTCCTTGAAGATTTCATATCTACATATRTACTAGTAGAGTCTCAAGAGTAGAAACATTGGATAGATATTTCCAAAAATCAAAATCACTCACACCACAGTTTTTATACCCAGCTTAATGCCTGAATTAACATATTTATCAAAGAAAAGTGGGGTACAACAGCTCCAKGATGTCCTGAGAGTAACACAAGTTCCAGCAAAGCCCCAGCAGCACTGCCAGGCTCCAGCCAGGGCACCCTGCACAGATGGACAAGTCATTTTTAGAAATGAATCACGCTGCAAACCATTGGACTAATTTTAAAACAGAGGTGAGGAACCAATAGCCTCCAGCCCAGATATGGTTTGCTTCAGCTGGCCCACAGACACTGCCCTGCTTTATTACTTAATGACACCCAGGCAACTTCAAGGGGAGCCACGTGGCTTTTAAAAGGCTCCAACAACTCACAGATTTTTAAGGACATGGTCCTTAAACTCAAACATCAGCCCAGAGTTTCAAATATTACATGGAATTTCTGGGTTTAGATTTTGGTTCATTTTATTGAARGTTCTGGCTACCCTGAGCAGGTGGGATTTCCCAGCCTTCAGTGTTTCAATTATCTTAGCAGGGAAAAGCCAACTGGGCTTTGAGTTTGGACAACTCAAGGGTTGTGCTAGAAGGATTTTGATACCTGCTCTGCTATTTAGGACAAAACTTCCACTGAAAACCTTGAAGAGCCACAATCCCAAACACAGATGCCAGTCTGTCCAGGTGTGAACCTGAAAGGAAGCAGTGACAGGAATTTCTGGGGGCTTGGCTGTGATCCTCTCTGCAGCTCTGGCCAGGCTGGTTTGAGGCCACAGAAGGTTCAGCTCTCACTGGGAGATGTGTATAAGAGACAGGCTGTGATCCTCTCTGCAGCTCTGGCCAGGCTGGTTTGAGGCCACAGAAGGTTCAGCTCTCACTGGGCCTTTCCTGCCATGGCCATCAGCACCAACAAACCCTTCCACTGGGCTCCAGCTCCCAAACCCAGCAATTCACTCCCCTGGGACAAAATGTAGGAGGAAAAGTCATTTTAAACAGCATCTCCAAAAACCAAACCATTCCTAGCATCGCATAAATGGGGAAAATTCATCTTTTCTGAGCTTTCAAAGGGAGCTGCTCCTTGAGAAACGTGGGATGAGCCTTCCAGAAACAACTAAAAAGCCAGAAAACTTTCCAATATTTGCCATTCCAGGCAGGCACGTTCAGGAACAACAAGACAACACCACATTGCATCACCAACACATCCACCTCTGAAATCTGATCCAAGCCTCTTCCCCATAAAGATTACGAGGGAACAACGTATCCCTCTCCTGCCCCCAACCCCTWAAAGACAAAAGGAAGTTCTGTTCTAAAAAAACCAGCTCACTACAGACTCCTGACTACTTTGTTTCTTGAATCAATGATCTCATTTGTTCACTTTTGCAGTGTTTTCTTCCAAAAATAGCAGATACTAAAAAAATTCTTCTTATCTAGAGTTTGGATGAGAGGATCCAGCACAATATTTTTTTTGTGCTTCTCTTCTACATACAGTTAAAAGAAATAAAATTTATCTCCTTAAATTGACAGTGTGCTTATATAAAAAAATGAAATAGATGCATAAAGCTTCATTGCATCAGTCTRAAAAATAAAAWAAAAATTAAATTAAATTAAATAGATTAGGGACAAACACAACCAAAAATATAAGGCTTTGTTTATTATTTTCATTATTTCGTGTGTTTTGGTTAGACTGGAGCTACAGAATCAGTCTTACCAAAACARATGAAATTTGTACTCATTCTGTGGGCCCAGTCACCTATATGTGTATGAATATATTTATATATAGATATACATAGATATCTATATAAATATATATATATATATATAAAGATATATATATATATATATATATAAATATATAAATATTACAGATATATATAGATATACATGAGGTAGACAGGTAAAAGCTTCAAGGATGAAGACAAACCCAAACATTTCACGGATTTTGATCAAGCCTTTAATTTGTCACAACAGATAATCCTAAATAACACCTTGGCAATGATCTACCAGAGCTTAAAAACCAAGTCTAAAATTGGCCAAGAGAAATTGAATTTRCATGTTTTTCAACCATTAGGCAGCATGAATGGAAAATTCTGCCTATCTGTATTTCTGATATGTAGGCCCAGGTTGTAGCTGGCCAAATTTTCTCCTAACTTAGGCTGTGTTTGTTTCCTTTGGCAGTGGGGTACAAGGCAACATTATCTCGTGCCTTCCTTGATCTAAARGTTGGGAATATCACCGTTTGATCCAGCAGGATTTGTTGTGCAAACAATTGACAACTGTTCTGCTTCCCTCACTTGGGAATTTTCCTGAGCGAGGCCACGCTAGTGATGCTGCAAATGAAGGGCCCATCATATTTCAGATGCTATTTACATTTCAGATTACTCAGACACCAAAATAATTCTGCATTTAATGCCACTGAAAATGTAGACTAAGCAAAAATTATGACAATATATGTTTTTTTTTTAGTCCAAGCTTCAGTTTTACCTCATAGCAAAGTAATGAATTAATATATTGCTTCTATGAGTTTTGGTTATCAGATATTGTAGCAYGATAAGAATTMTTAAAATATTGCTAGCTTACTTTAAAACATTTTCTGGAAAATAAAAATATATAAAATAAACAGCACATTGAATTTAACKAGAGTAATAAATGAAAGAATAAAGGTTTGCTTAGAAACATAAAAAMAATTTTCAAGCACTTTACCACTTCATTTTTAAGCACATTTAAACCTCCTGAAACAGAATATTTCAGAAAAAATCCCTCAAACAAACAAGAAATGTATCTTGGGCATCTCCAGCTCTGCCAACAATTGACCCCAGAGCAGGATTTGTTCCTCAGTCATTCCCATGGGAGGGATGGGAGGCAATGGAGATTTTGGGGCTGGGAACACCTGTCAGGCTGCAGATAAACCCAGATGACCAACTCATTTCACAAAGCTCTATGAATAGCCATGGCAGGGCRCTCACTGATTCCTGCCTGCAGCTCAGGGCTCACAATGGACTCCACAGCAGCACTGAAAAGTTCCAATTAGCAGTTTTTACTATTTCTTGTAGATGCTCATTTATATATTTACGTATTTGTGTATGCAGCTAAACTCATTTGCATGTGTACTCATACACTTCTTAACATTGCAGTCCAAGTGATTTTGACAAATTTCACCTTGATTTAAAAATAGTACCAAGTCTGAACTCCTTTCTAGACGATTCATCAAGAAATAGAAATTGCTATAATAAAGAACTTGGAATTCAAAAGAGGGAAAGAGTCAGCACTTCTCAATTTCTTAACTGCTGCTTTTTGTTTTATTCCCTCTTCGCTTAGCTCCAGATACACAGAGAAAAATTAAAGCATCCTGAAAGCTATTTCCAATGCTCTTCCAAAATTTCATCCCTAATACCAGCCTTGGTTCCTGTGCAGGCCCATTTGAGACTGATTGAGCAGTATTATTGCACCTAATAGTTCCAAAAATAAATACAAAGAAAAGCCAATGAGAGCCTGTGGTTTCCAACGTTCAAGTAACTCTTTAAAAGAATAAGCAGGTCCTTAATGACATAAGAGCATTAAAAAGGAAATAAATGTATCCTGTATCTTTTTATTTTTGAAATCAATGGTGATTRTGATTTCCACTGGGACAGAACAAGAACCAACCCAGGGACAACCAAACAAAACTAAACCCTGAAAGAACAAACAGAATTCCCCGCTTCCCCAAAGTTTTGACAGGATTTTTGCAAAGGAAGCTCAGCCACTTTCAAAATGTGTGTTCCTGGCCATGAACACATGAGACTGAACTGCTCTGTGCCCTCTTAAGCCCACAGAGAGCCCCTGGGACATGAGTGGGGCTCCAGATGGGCACCAGGGGCCTCCCACAGGGAGCACCCACTGGGAGCACTGCCTGCTGATCCACAAACCCATGGTGGGCTCACACACTGATCTTCCACAGAGAAGGAACAACCATGAGGAACAGTAGGAAAAAAAAWAAATAAATCCGCTGTCAAAGKGAATGAAATGACCCAGCTGAATCCCAAGGCATTCCATCCTGGAGAGGACTGTGATGATGGCAGGATCTCCAGTGCTTTGGAACAAGGAGAAACACTGGTCCCTCCACAGCCCAAGAATGAAAGGACAGCAAGAAAAGTTCAATTCTTGAAGGTATTGCATCATAAAGATTCTCCTCAAACATCCGCCTCCCTAATCCAAATAGAGACCAACTCARTTGGCCACAAAGGAAGGAAGGCATGGCAGCAAACTCCACAGAAACATGATTAAAGTCAGGCCTAAACAGCATCTTCATGCTCAGCACAGCCATGGCAGGTCCTTGCTAACTCCAAACTATCRGCCCAGGAAGCCACTGACCCAGAATACAGCAAAATCATTATTAATTCTGTCRCTAAAGATAAAGAACTGGAAAATCTGCACCAAGTTTTCCTGAAAGCAATCAGCACCTGTAAATTTCTCAATAATAGCAGCAAAAAYAGCTTAGGAACCCAAATAAAAGGAAACTGTGTTGCCCTTTCAGTTACAGCTGTTGATAATTCACAATCTTTCCTAGCACAGGTTGAAAGATTCAATTCCTTTAGCTTCCAGAAGGCCCAAATTAGCCTGAGCCCCCTTTGTGCCAAGCAGAAATGCAGGAATTGCCACCCAGAATCCCAGAGGGCCCTTCCCAGCCCAATCCCACAGCTCTCCCTCCAGCACAGACTTGGCTGCAGGACTGGAGGCCTGTGGAAATGAAGGTTTATCAGTAATTTTATCTCAAGGATTTAAAGCAAGAAAAAACCCCTGAATTATTCTGCCCAGCTTCAGAATCCTGTTCAATTTCACTGTGTAACCATATTAAACCAAACCATAGGTACTTTCAAGCCCAAAACACAAGGAGATGGTTAAATCCCTGTAATAATTCCTGTATCACATCCCTGTAGGATGGGGAAGTTGGGGGCAGAGCTGCAGCTCTGCAWACACGAGGAATGTAARCCTGCAGCCACTGTAGGCTTCCATYTACAGAGGAAAGCAGATCAATGGGATCTCAGGCTGAGAAAAGCAGCAGTGTCATGAAATAAAATAATGAAATTATGTCCTTCCCTCCTGGACAGGCTTTTGCTGTCCAGCTCCCACCTGTAGTAAACTAAGAGGAGAGTCACATGTTTAAATCACAGGTGTTTATCCACAGATCTGGTAATTCTGGGGATTGACACTGTCYAGGGTTTGTCCCCACATGTTTAAACCCAAAGTTATTACAAGCAAAAAGAAAACTAACAGCAAACTATTAGCAAGAGCTCCAGTTATGGCTGCTGCRTCCAATTCTCCATCACAACATTGTCCAGGATCAATCCAGCTCTGGTCCTCTCCTGTTCCTGCCACCCCATCAAACTGTGGCTCTCACAAACTCTTCCCACCAGCCTGACCCCAAAACTGCTGCTTCCCACCAGACACGTGGGTACAAAGCAGAAAAGGGAGACAGCCCAGCGTGCCAGGAGAGCTCTTTCTTGTGGGCATCCTTCAGCATGAGGCACAGTGACACACACCATGCTGACCACCATTGAACTGGGATGCCCCTCTGCAACACACACTCATGGCCTACTCCATGGTTCTGCACTCAGCACTTAATAAACCAAAAAGAATAAGCCCAAAATAAACCAAAGCACTCCAACCGTCTTTTGGAAATTAAAGAGGACATAATTAAGCTCCAGAAACAAGCAGACAACAGCGATTTCAATATAAACATCCTACTTGTGTAGGGGACTGTCTCATCTCAACTTGGTGTTAATGCCCCAACTCTTACTTCTGGATCCTTGCAAACATCTAGAAGGCTTCCCCCAACATTTCCTCGAGTCCAGAATTTAGTTTGACATTTAAAGCCACCACGTTTTAACCTATTTCAGACGTCTGAACACCTAAGTTTCCCTGGAACCAGCAGAAAACATTGGTCAGGCCAGTCCACCAGCAGCACCTGACCACCACGGRGAGCGGGGATGGAGACACTCGGCCTTCCCAGCAGAAAGCCATGGAAAAACACATCCCGACATATATATCTGAACKAACCATTGACCAAATATAGCCGGGCACCACCGATAAACCCGGGGCTGCCACCAAACCCCATCCCAACCCCGCAAACACCAAGTCCAGCTCCTCCTGGACCGTCTATCCCCTGGAAGTTCAGCTCGGGAAAGGGTCTTTGTACAAGTGGTCTTTGTACCTTCACCACCGCAGGGGTTTAATAACTCAAACAATAAGTCAAACAACGGCCTGGAACCTGGGGGGCAACGCCGGGGCTCCCTGTTATCCCGGGAAAACAACACTTGGGGCACTCGGCCGGGGCTCAGCACCCACCGCACCACCCCGAACTTTGCCCGGCGCCCCCGCCACCATCACCCCCCTCCCCTGCCGCTCCGGAGGGGCCCAAAGGAGCATCCCCGGAGCATCCCCCGACAACAAAGCTGGGGCGGGGGGCGCCGGGAAGGGGCCCGGAGTGACAGGCGGTGCCCCCCCGGGGTAAACAGGGGGTAAACACGGGGTAAACAAACAGCCCCCCCCGCCCCGCCGCTCCCCCCGCACTCACCTCAGGGCCCCCGGGCGCAGGGAGGAAGGCGGAGACGCACACAAAGGGTAATAAAGGGGGAGGAGGAGGAGGGAGCGGCGCTCCGCGGGGCCGCCCCCGAGGGACGGGGGGGGGGTCTCGGTGTGTTTGGGGGGGATGTGGAAGAAACTCCCCGGCGGGGCTGCGGGGGGGGCAGCGACTCGGGGCCCCCCGCCCCCGCCTCGGCGCGGCGCTGCTTCGTGTCCCTTCAGCGGCGCGAACAACCGGCCGTCCCGCCGCCGCCCCCCCCCGCGCTCCTCCTCATCGCCGCCGCCGCTGTCGGGAAGGAGGAGGAGGAGGAGGAGGAGAAGGAGGAGGAGGAGGAGGAGGAAGAGGAGGGGAGGCAGCAGCGGCGGCCGCCACCGCGCATGCGCCCCGGGGGATCCTCGGAGCCGCGGGAGGAAGGGGGGGGAAACGGGGGAGGGGGGGGGGGGAAGGAACGACGACTTCCCACAGCGCCGCGCGCGCCGCTCCCGGAAACGGATCCGGGACAGGGAGGAAGGAAGTGGATGAGGGGGAGGAAGAAGGGGGGAAATGGACGGGGAGAAAGTGACGGGAGCGGAGGGGAGGGAAGGGGAAGGGAAGGAGAAGGGTGAGGGGAGCGCGCGGTGACCGTAGGGGGCGGTGCGCGCGGGGGCCGGTGGGAGCGGGGCGGGTCCCGCCCRCAGGTGAGGGAGGAGAGGGCGGGAAAGCGGCGTGAGGGCAGCGCGGGCAGGTGACGGGGGCGGGCAGAGGGAGAGCCAGCGTCTGTGCCCGCCTTAGCCTCAGCCTCAGCCTGCCGCCTCCGCCGGGAGGGACCTGCCCAGCTGCGGAGGATGCGTCCTCCCGCCCGCCCTTCATCTGCTCGGGCTCCGGCGTCTCTGAGGGAGCCGCGGATGCAGCCTGTAAGGAGGGTAACGGGGGAGCGGTTTCTGAGGGGAGGAATGGCTGCCGGGGGTGATCTCGGGTGCCGTGCGGGGGTGAGGTGAGGGCTGAGGGGAGCGTGCGAGCGGCGGTGGCCGCCCTCAGGTGACGGAGAAGAGGCGGGAAACGTCGTGAGGGGAGGTGGGGGGCCGGACAGTACCCCAGGACCCTCCAAGCCCTGTAGGGCTCCCCCAGTTTTCTCATGGCCCCTCTCAAGGTCCTTCCAAAACCCGCCCTCAGCGTCCCCACAGCCCCTCATGGGCCCTCCCAGGCTCTTTGGGGCCTCTCCATTTCCTCCTCGGGGTCGTCACAAACTCTCCCAGCCCCGAAAAATCAACCCCATGAGACCCCCCACCTTCCCCATTCCCACAGCCCTTCCCCAGATCCCTGCCCAAAGGGACACTCCCCCCCGACCCCCTATTCCTTTTCAGAGCATTCCCACACGCTCCTAGCCCCCATAAATTCCTCACCCCAAATCCCTCAGAACTACCCCCGAACCCTTCCCAGGAGCGCTCCTAAATCCCCCTCAAGACCTGTAATTCCCCCTCAAATCCCCCTCAGAGCCTCCCTCAGGCCTTCTTGAATCCCCCTCAGAACCCACTCAAACTTCTCAATCCCATAATGATCCTCCCCAAAGCCTAAAGGTTTCCCCTCAAACCCCCTCAAACCCCCTCTGGATCTACCCAAATCTCTTTAGGGACCCCCAATCCCCTTAGGACCCCTTCAAGTCCCCTTCAGAGCCAGCTTGTCCAGAGAGATGCTGTGGTTATTTTTATAAGCTGCACATAATAAACAAGGAGGGCCAGTTATTRCTGTAAAATCTTAATTGTTGTGTCTTAATCYTGTGRTTYTAGCTTGTTCCAGCTGCAGAAACATAAGGACATTATTTTAAATTCTCTAAAGCATCCTAAAGCCAGTGCTGTTTAGGAGAAGTGTGTAAATGTTAATGTTTTCAGGAATACATTTGAAATTATTTCAGTGTTTTGGCTCTTTTTCACTAGGAAGATGGACTGCTGCATCTTTYTTAGTTAAGAACAGATGTTCATTACAGTCCTTAAAAATGACCAACATCCAAYCACAGTTTCTGCCTGGGATTGTTTGGAAAGCAATGCTATTTAATCAAATGTTTATTTTCTCCAAAGATGAAACCTTCTGCAATGAGCAAGCGAAAGCTGAGGGAGAGCAGTGCAGAAAGTGCTGAGTGCATTTCCCAGGTCAGRTACATCTTTATTCATTCTTTTCTTTTCAACTTATGGAACTTTTCCACRCTCTTCATTCATGTCATTGCATTTTTTTCCCCTAAACCAGTTAGAAAGACTTGTACAGATCCTGGATACAATTMTTAGGGCACTAAATGGCTTTTGTATCTGTATTTCTTTCAGCTTCCCACCTGTTGCTMGCTTCAAGTGTTACAGTAATAATGTAGTAAAAAATTTGAAAGATGGTCTTGTGCTTTTGCAACTGTTTGTGGCCACAGATTTGCATAAATCTGTTTTTATCCATTTAGGCTTTTTAATCTCCTAGTTTTTAGGGTGAATCAGAACCCAGGTGACTTTTTMTAGCAGCAGGACAGCAGCTGCCAAATCAGTTTGTAGTTTGTTTGGTTTTTTTKAACCTTTATTTCTTAGTTTGTTTGGTATTTTTAAACCTTTATTCTTCTGTTTTCCCAAAGTTGCTCATTAAAAACTGCAATGCATCTTGCAAGGAATTACCCCTAGATCAGTGATTTCTTATGTAGTTTAATTGCTTTTTCTCCTTTTTATAATATTTATACCATATTCTGCRTCCTGCAACTTTATTCTTACTTTCAAGACACTTCTATCCTCGATAACAGTAAAAAGTTCTGTATTACAGAATATTTGTAACACCACAAAAGTGCTTAATTTACTGTTCTTTTATTGCTGTAGTTACATTGTTGGTAAATTCTGCTGTTTGCAGCCCCAAACATTTTTCCTGTGCTGTGTTACCTCCCTAGGTGCAGAAAATCTTACGAGAAAGGTTCTGTCACCACTGTGCTGCTGGAAAACTCTTTGGGATGGAGCAGCAGTACAGGTGAGTGAGCAGCTCCAGGATTCAGGGATTTCTGATTTAACTGCAGCAGTGAAATAACCTGCTGAAGTCAGATTTTTCTGCCTCTCTGTTTRACCAAATGATGCAGGTTTAAATGACTTCCAGCCTGGTGCTTCTAACAATTATTTACCTCAGATTTTGACAGTTTTTATTCAYCTGTTCCCTTCTGGTTTTGTCAGGCCCTGAGTTTTAGATTTCTTGTCCTTGTTTCTCATCTCTCATTCATGAAGCACTTTTCTTTTTGATACTCTCAGTGCATCTCCTAAGACTTCATGTAATTGCCTGGCAAAGCAAGAAGTTCAATTCTCTTGCTGTGGTACTTCATTTTGACTTCAGATTTTCTCCTCTTTGTTGGTGAATCTTAAAATTTCTGTGCCAACATCATGTTTGTTGAAGCAGAAACCCATATTTAAACTAATTCTGGAGCCATCCAGATGGGGAATTTAGGGTAAGGAAGAAGAGATTTAGTGGGACAATAACACTGTCCCAGTACTGATCATTTTACAGATGCAGATAACAAACATATATTTAAAGAACTTGTTTTAAACAATTAATTTTTCTAAGGCTGACTTAAATTAATTGGAATCACCTGATGTGAGCACAAGTTTTCATTACAAGAGGGACAAAACCAATTATTAAAACAGTGTGCTGTACCTGCAGAGCTCACATAGGCATTTTAGTGCTGTTATGAGGAAATGCATTTCTGTTCTGTCAGTTTTACAAAACAAGCCTCCCCCATTTATACTGGAATTCTGAAAAGCAATTTCCAGGCTGTGTCCTGCTCAATGTGCCACTGSTGGTGAATTATCCTGCAGGGAGAACACAGTGAGCTCCCCAGCTCTGATTTTCCCTTCCCAAGATGTGCCAGGGCTCTTGGCTGGAGCTGGCTCTCAAGCAGGGACCAAACCCACAAGTGTTGGCTGACTCCCTCACCCCTTCCACAGCAATAGRAGGGTGTCAGTATCCCATATTCCAAAAGCACATTTTTGATGTGTAAGATTGGGAATTGCATTATTGGGGTGTAAGCATTTCCCAAGCATTTGGGAATTGCAGGTGTCATTGGCTGCTATAAGCACTTTAAATGTGGTTTGAGGTGATGAGTCCATCTGCAGGGAATTTACAGCTGGGGAGGAACAGTGGTAGCACAGAAAGCAATCTATTTCTTAGAGAAAGAAATAATTATTGAGGTCTGTCCTCTCACGGCAGAGAATTGCAGAACTTTATGAATTAGTGATACTCTCAACTTCWGCAGGCTTTAATATTTTAAAGTATTTTAAGAGCTCTGATCACTGAGCCCTTTGGACTTTATTGTATTACATTTTGCATGCCCTGAGTGRTGGCTCTCAGAGCAAGCTGAACTGGATCGAGTTTGATTCTTTGAATTTTCCCTGGGGTTGGGGGATGSTGTCAGCTTTGAGGATTTCAGCCTGTTTCTGTTTTCAACACAGACATTTGCTGGAGCTGCTGAAAAGAACCACAGTGCACGGGGAGAGCAATTCCGCCCTCATTATCGGCCCCCGGGGCTCCGGGAAAASCGCGGTAGGAGCAGCTCCTGGAGCTTTGTGTGGCTCCAGCAGAGCCTCACTGAATCCTGGGAGCCTTTGCAGAGAGAATTGCTAATGGTCTGCACAAAAATTCAAAACATTCCAGGACTTTGGGTGGAAATTCTCTTCAGGAACAGCATGGAGAAGTCTGCTCCTAACACTTTGCAATTAAAGCCATGTTCTGATTACTCTTTAATTACCTGGTTTTGGGTTCTCACTGTAAAAAATGACAAAAAGGCATCCAAAAGCTCTAAAAGGAGTAGTCTGAGGGGTGGGTTTCTGTGTAGGCAGGGAATGGTCAGGAATATTGTTACCTGCCATGGAGCAGAATWTTTTTTGGTGGTTATGGTTTGTAAGTGTAGGTTTTGTATTTTAAGGGAATTCCCCTTAGCTGAGGCACATGGAGGGATGTTCCCTTACTTGAGTGTTTAATACTTCAACATTATTCAAACACTCAAGTCTTTAGTGTTTACATTAAATGATATGATGAAAAATTGTTGTCCTTTCAGACAGAATGTAAGTTAGTAAAAAAATAAGTTAGTATTTCATTGCAGAATGAATTACTTCCTTTTTATATATCAAGTGAAAGATGCTGGAGTAAAGAAAATCATGTGTGTGTATATTTATATATTTATATATTTATGTATTTATACTTGCACATAGGTGGGAGCTACAAATCTTCCTCTGAAGAAGCCAAAGCAAACAGTAGTTTTCCAATTTTTAAATTTAACATTTTCACTACTTACAGATATTTTAGTACAAGTTTTTACTAGTAACAAGTTCTTGATGGACACCGAGTTTGGGAGTTTTATAAGCAGCAGTTGGTGCAATGGTGCAGTTTGAATTTTGTCTTCCAGAAGAAAAGAATAAGAGTTTCTTTTAYGATCTAAAGCAGAGAGTTTCTTTCTACAGTAGCCAAAGAAGCCATGAAGCTGAATATGGCACCAACTCAAGAGTCAAATTCTCTCACATCTCAAATTCATAAAGCRTTTGGAATGAGGCAAAAGCCCCAGATATTAGCCCAAAAAATAAGTGACTGAAATAGCAGAGTTATTTTCCTTTCCCTCCCAGTTCAGCAGAATGAGCAAATGTAATGCCACAGTCATGGCTGGCGAATGCAAAGTTGTTGTTTTAGTGTTTCAGTTGGGAGATTACTCAAACATGTTCCCTGATGAAACCTTACACGCTGTTTCCTGTCCTATAATATCTGTAATTACATGTTCCTTGCTGATAAAAAATTAATCTTCTCARAGAAATTCTGTATTTTTTCTTTCCTAGTTATTAAATCATGTCTTAAAAGACCTCAGGGCAATGGAACAAGTGAGAGAGAACCTCTTGGAAGTCCATCTGAATGGCAAGTAAAGCATCATTGATCCAGGGCTCTGTTATATTCAGTTCTGTATTTTGTATGTACTGAGTGAAATTCTTGCTTTCAGCAATTTAGTCCAGCCTAATTCATGGACATGTTTGTCTGTGAGCTCCAAAGTGCCTCTCTTTGTGTTTCTTTATATGGAGGGAACTTCTGTGCTCTCAGTGYCAGAATTAATCCCTTGTCAGGTACAGGAAGCTCCTGTCCAGTCTGATTTTTGAAAAGGCAAAAAGCTCTGTAAGGCTGGCAAGGGAGAGAAGCTGCTGTTAAGTTTCTAGTGGGAGTGAAGGACAGCTGCCAGTTCTTCATGYAGAATCCTTTTCTTTCAGGGCTTCTGCAGACAAATGATAAAGTGGCCCTGAAGGAGATCACCAGGCAGCTGCAGCTGGAAAATGTGGTTGGGGACAAAGTTTTTGTGAGTGACTTCACTCACCCTGCAACACCCTGTCCTGGGACACTGGGGCTGTGTGGGGTGGAGCTTGCAGGACCTGCCTGGGCTGTGGCTGGGCTTCCCTTTGCTGATGCAATTTGTTATTTTCGTAAAATCCCAGCCAACTTCAGAGACGGGCCCAAAAGAGAAGTACCATGTCCTTACACAATCATGCTCCAGAAATCGAACAAACCTTAACTATTCCAAATGTTTTTCCCACACAGGAATTTACATGTAAATTATATATGTATTGCCTAAGCATAATTAATTTTCCCACATAAGTATCTCAAACTACTATCTATTCCAAACCTTAAGTATTCTCCTCAATCTTAATCTCTCAAAGTATTAACATATCTATTAGTATGTCCTTTAAGTATTAATTAATAGTATTCCAAAGTTTGTCCAATTAGATATAAGAGATTTATATGTATTCTCTGAAGTATTAATTATTAATAGTAATTCCTTAATATTCCAAACTTAATTGTTCCAAAGTTTTCCCAAAGTATTAAGTATTCTATAGTATTCCTTAAAGTATTAATTATTAATATATTCCTTTACTAGTATTCCAAACTTAAGTGATTCCCAAGTTACTCCAAGTAGTATTAAATTATTTATAGTTATTTCTGAAAGTATTTATTGTATTAATAGTATTCCTTGGATTCCCAACTTAAATTATTCCAAAGTTTTTCCAAAGTATTAAGTATTTATAGTATTCCCGAATATTAATAGTGTTCCTTAATATTCAAAGTATCTTCCAAATATTTCCAAAACTATTCTACTCTGTATTTCCTAAAGAAACTTTGTTCAGAGGGGTGGGGAATTTGGAAATATTGTTTTTAACATTTCAAAACAAAGAATTCAACCAAAAAGCAGGATCTTTAATATACTATCAACCCTTTTTTGGTCTATCCAAAAAGGAAGTCTATCCAGGCTTCCTAGAGCTCTCATTTTCCATGGAATTTCTATTAAAACATTTGCTGCTATTTCCCTTTTCCCACAGATAAACTGATTTACATGAGTACTGAACACAGTCCTTAAGAGAGTGACCAAAGTGCTTGAAAATAAATGTCCCTCCTTACCTGTAACTCACATCCAGAGGTTAAATTGGCTTTTCTGCCCCCTTGGTAGGGCTTGTGGTCTTCAGTTCATTCTTTCTCATCTCACCCTGGAGTGCTGCAGGGTGGGAGAATTCTGTACTGGACCAGGGTGGGCACAGCCATTCAGTGTTTTTGTCACAAGRGTTTGATGCTTCCATCTGTTCAATAAAGTTACAAATTAAACCCTGCACCCTGCTCCCTCTCAGTGGAACACCTTAGGTGGCACTTTTTCCATGTGTGTGGCTGGAAAATGAGGATGCAGCAGCTATTTCAGGAAGGATGGAGCTGCCTGTGAATTTAGCTGATTGCAGGCATTCTCCTGATCATTAATTTTTGCCTGTCTGAGGCAGTTTGGGGATTTCAGACTGGGAAAAGTGGGTGAATGTAGAGTTATCCATCATTGTTCTTGTCCTGAGGAGTTTATGGTTCTACAGCATGAAGTACCATTGGATGTTTTTGAAAGCAGAGTTTTGGAAGGGAATGGCCTCCATTGCATCTCTGAATTTGCTGTAATTAAACAATTCTGAGAATGACACTGCAAATCTATTCTGAAACTTCTTTKTTCTCTGTCTAGGGCAGTTTTGCTGAGAACCTTGCCTTCCTCCTTGAAGCTCTGAGGAAAGGTAAACACTAKAAACCCCTGTTGTGAAACTCTGGGTCACTTGACTGCAAAGTGGAGTTTTTTCTTCTACTTTACAGGTGGAATGAAGAAACTTATCCCAAAAATGTGTCATGGTTACAAAATAATGTAAAAATAGTTAATASTGATTACTACACTGAATAMAGTGWATACACCTGATACTGATATATACACCTGCTGTAACTTCTAAAGCTTGCATGTGATGTTAGCTGTGAAGGACAGATTTTTATCCAGATTGATGCTATTAAAAATGTTGTTTTTAAAATAAAATTGGCCAAGTCTGTGTTCCTTGCAGCCAGAAATGCTGTTTGGAAGAACACTACAAAACCTTCCCAGTTTTTCCATGTATTTTCCTTTTTGCTGTTGCACCTGTAGGAAAGGAGGGCTTAGTGAAAAGCTGAAAGGAAATCTGTGCAATTTTTAACCCCATTAATAAAGAAAGTTGTAGCAATGGGAGCCTAATGCTGGAGTTGCCCTGCTAACTCTCCACATTTCTCTCAGGAGACCGAACCAGCAGCTGCCCAATTTTGTTTGTCCTGGATGAGTTTGATTTGTTTGTCCACCACAAGAATCAGACCCTGCTCTACAACCTCTTTGACATCTCCCAGTCTGCACAGACCCCAGTGACAGTTGTTGGGCTCACCTGCAGGCAGGTAAGAAATGGCATTTCCTCATCCCAGGTTTTTAGCTGTTGTAAAGTGACTTTTTGCTTCGTTGGAATGACTTCTCCTTCCCTGGAACCTTAATTTCCTAAGAGACTTTGCTCAATTATCCATTTTTGAATTGGGAAGGGGGATGTAAAAAAAAAAAAAAAAATTGTGCTGAGAGCAAATTGAAGATGCCCAAAGCCTTCAAGTTCACTGCTGAAGGAGCAAACCAACATTTCTAAGGACACACATTCAATATTAGACCTTGATTCACTCTTGGGAGTGGCTCCTGAATTTCTTGGTTGGCAGTTGGCAAGGACAGAGTTGTAGTAACTGTCTTAATCTTTTTTTTTTTTTTTTTTTTTAAGAACCACTTCAGTAGGGTGGTTTCTTAAAAACAAAAGAAAATGAGTTCAGGATCCCTTTTTCTAGCAAAAGTTCACTTTTCAATTTGCTCTGATTTTACAATGGCATTATGTTGAACTGAGGGCAGGTGGTGTGAAATAATTCCCAGGGAACACTATGGAAATTTGACAAAATTTCTGTTTACAATGAACTGTTGGTGCTGGAGATAGTTGGGTTGTGACAAGAAGAATAATTAAAATTTCTTATCAAATCCTGATTCTGGGTTTGACTYGGATCAAGTGATACCCAGCTGGGCAAATTTCTGGAAGTTAATAGAAAAGTGAATTGTTGATTTAATAAATTACAATCTTTCCTTTTGCATCATCACTGTCCTGAGTCTGGTGTGCTCCTCACCCATTATTTAGAACCTTTTATCCCCTGTTTGGAGTGTAATTAAGGAAGTGTCTCCAGGGTGACAGCTGCTGTTTCTGAAGGGTTTTTTTGGCTTTTAAGTGTTTTTTGGGATTTTGAAGCTGTYTTCTCTCAGGCTGACAGAAAGCACGTGGCCTGTCAGCTGCCAACCCTGATGTGAGCACACAACTTGTCCWGAGCCCTGATAGGCTGCAAGGTTTGATTCAGCCTTAAGTAGCTGAAATATTTCCATAATCTATGGAGACATTTTGCTGGGTTTCCTAGCAACAAATGATCCTGTGTGATGTGGAGCATCACGTGGCCTGGGGTGCTTGGTGGCATTGCAAGGCACATCAATTAAAATCATCAGCAAAGGCCTTGTTAGAACATTTCACTGATGTTACAACATTTTAAGCCGAGAATTCAATAATTCTTTTTTTTCAGCTCACTTTACTTCAGTGATTTGTCTGTGCTGTAGCAAAGAAAACACCAAATTCATCTGCTTTTCAAATTATTGTTTTTCCTTTTTTTTTTCCCCATCAAGGATATCCTGGAGCTCTTGGAGAAGAGAGTGAAGTCAAGGTTCTCCCACAGACAGATATATTTGATGAATTCCTTTGATTTTAAACAYTACATTAAGATATTTAAGAAACAGCTTTCTCTTCCTGCTGAATTTCCCGATGAGTCTTTTGCACAAAAATGGAACAATAATGTTCAGGTACTTAAAGCATTTTATACTTGATTTTAGGAAAAATTCTAAAGMGAGAGCWGTGTAAAGCTGGTTTACTTTACACACATATCCTTMACCAGTAAAAGTGTAAAGCTTTTACCTGAGATTGGCATTTCCTTTCACTGGCTGTGATATGGAATAAATTAAATTATTATTGCGAATCTTTGCTTATTGAAATCTGGAGGTAAAATTGTCACAGGAAAGACCAGAAAGTTGAGGTTGGACATGAAAATTGTATTGTCAGGTGTAAGCTGAACTCTTTACAAAATATATTTCCCTGTTATTTTTCCAGGTGAGTATGAAATGATCAGAAGTGAGTATGAGGTGGTTAAAACATCCCTGTGTTGTTRCTTGCAGCATCTCTCAGAGGATAAGACGGTGCAGGACGTGCTGCAGAACCTCTTCCACCACACCAAGGKCCTGCGCTCGCTGCACCTGCTGCTGGTGTGTATTTGCTATTTGTGAAACACCCCATGGTCTGCAGGTATTCATGAGCAGCTCTGCTGGTTTTCAGGCTGTTTAGCTGAGCTTTGCCTGAAACAGCATTTCATTKAACTCCAGCCAGTGCTGGCTCCTTGCAGGCTCTGTCAGTTCTGCAGCAGTTACTCTGTGAGGATGGACTGCTCCATTCACATGGGGCTGAGCTTTTGCTATTTAACTTTCTCCAAGCCTTTCCATTTCTAAAACAAAGCTCTAGGTGAAACCCTTTGAAACTACTTTTTCCTTTCTGAGATTGTTTTTGCTTCCTGCTGAATCCTGACATCWGCTCATATTGAAACTTGTTTTTTCTACTTGAACTTCCATCACCACACAGGAGCTGCAGCTCTCCTGGAGGGTCTTTTTTAAATTTAAGCTGCCTCCCTAATTCTGCTTTGGAACTCAGCTCATACAAGTGCACTGACACTTTTACAGAGGATCCATAACACTAATTTAAATAACACTTATTGAACCATCCTAGACTATCCCTGTGCTTGTGTCAGTGGGAAAAGCCCCTCCCTGACTGCACCAGCCCCGGGGCTGCTGTGCTAGCCCAGATGTGTGACCTGCTCTGGGCTGGGCTGGCTCCAGTGCTCCCAGCTCCTCCTGCAGGGCTCAGAGCCACCCTGAGAACCACAGCAGAGCCCTCTTGGTGCTGTGGTTACAAGATTGCAGATTGTTCCTGGTGCAGGGCACCCAAATCTGTCCCTGTGGCTGCTCTGGAGGCCAGGAAAGGAGCTGATGGCAGCCCTGAGAGCAGGGCAGAGCTGAGGCTCAGCTTCCCCCTCATGGTCTGCAGCATGTGCTGAYCTCCTCCTTTGGAAAGAGACCTTTTGTTCTGAGGTCACCTTCCCAATAAAAGCACGTAATACAGATTCTGGAGGGATGAGTGAGGAATTCCTGGACAAACTGTGGAGAAGAGAAGGTTCTGGGGAGACCTTGGAGCCCTGGCAGGGCCTGAAGGGGCTCCAGGAGAGCTGCAGAGGGACTGGGGACAAGGCATGGAGGGACAGGAGCCAGGGAATGGCTCCCACTGCCAGAGGGCAGGGATGGATGGGACATTGGGAACTGGGAATTCCTGGCTGGGCTGGSATTCCCAGAGCAGCTGGGGCTGCCCCTGGATCCCTGGCAGTGCCCAAGGCCAGGTTGGACAGGGCTTGGAGCAGCCTGGGACAGTGGGAGTGTCCCTGGGTACAGAACAGCTGTAAGTCATTCCTGCAGCAGCCTCTGAGGTGCTGATGCATTGACATGGATATAAACAGGTTCAGGAGGATTTATCTCCTGGAATCAGGAGGCTTTAAGCTTTTATGCCTGGAAAACCTTCCTGGCAAGATGAAACTGAAGTGCCAGCTYTTTGCAGGGTTTTCAGTGTGAAGCTGTGTGTGTGGGAGTGGTTTTGTCCATTCTGTGCAGGCACTCTGCAGGAGCTGTTTGTCCAATTCACGCAATTGCAGGTTGACTCTCAGGGAGCTGTGTCCATTCCCAGCAGGCAATGCAGTGAGTGAAGCTCCTGTGTGTGTGAGCTGTGTCCATTCCCAGCAGCAGTGAAGTGGAGCTCTGTGTGGTTGTGTGTGTGTGTGTGTGTGTGTCCCTTCAGCAGCAATGCAGTGAGCTCTGTGTGTGTGTGTGTCCTTCCCAGCAGCAATGCAGTGAGCTCTGTGTGTGCTTGTGTCTTCCCAGCAGAATGCAGTGAGCTCTGTGTGTGAGCTGTGTCATTTCAGCAGCAATGCAGTGAGCTCTGTGTGTGTGTGAGCTGTGTCCATTCCCAGCAGCATGCAGTGAGCTCTGTGTGTGTGTGTGAGCTGTGTCATTCCCAGCAGCAATGCAGTGAGCTCTGTGTGTGTGTGTGTGAGCTGTGTCCATTCCGCAGCCATGCAGTGAGCTCTGTGTGTGTGTGTGTGAGCTGTGTCCATTCCCAGCAGCATGCAGTGAGCTCTGTGTGTGTGTGTGTGAGCTCGTGTCCATTCCCAGCAGCAATGCATGAGCTCTGTGTGTGTGTGTTGGTCCTTCCCAGCAGCAATGCTGAGCTCCACTGTGCTGTTGCAGATGCTGGCCAGCAGCGCCGTGACCGTGCACCACCCCCTGCTGACGGCTGCAGACCTGCAGGAGGCCAGCAGGCAGCACAGCACCGACTCCAAGGTCAACATTGTCCATGGTAAAGCCCAGCTGCTCCCCAGAACTGCCCTGGAAGCAGGGCAGGGCTCGAGTTCCTCCCTGGAATTCTGGTGGAGGAGGTGCAGTGTAGGGAGTGTTCCCTGTGGCTGTGAGCTGCWCAGGCATTGCCCAGGGAGTCTGCTCTGAGTCACACCTGCCCCTGGGTCCAGCAATGCCAACTTGGATATTTCCAGTCATTGCTTTTTGTGGGAACGGCCCAATCCTGAACATTTCTGCTTCAAATAGACAGCAAACAAATGTTCTCTTATCAATCCTCTCCAGTCTCAAGCTGTACCAAGGGAAYTWTAGGTTGGATATTAGGAAAAAMTTTTTRKRYGAAAGYGTGATYAAGTTCTGGAATGGCTGCCCAGGGAGGTGGTGGAGTCCCCATCCCTGGGTGTGTTTAACAAAGCCTGGATGTGGCACTGGGTGCCAGGGTTMAGCTGAGSMGTTGGGYCTGGGTTGGACTCAGTGATCTGGAAGGTCTCTTCCAATCTGGTCATRCTGTGAATTCTGTAAGACTTTGAATTCTGGAATTTCTTTGCATAATCAAGATAKAAAACAGCAATGGGTGAGGCCCAGAGCATATAAAAATAGAGGAATAAACAGAGTGGGTGAACTGCCTGTGTCTGTGATGTGCTCAAGGGAAATATTTGGGATCCTTGTCTTTCCCTGCAGGTCTGTCTGTGCTGGAAATCTGCCTCATCATAGCCATGAAACACCTCATTGAGGTCTATGATGGAGAACCCTTCAACTTCCAGATGGTTTACAATGGTGAGAGCAGTGCCTGAGCTTCACCACCCCTACCCCACTCACTTCCTTCTAACTGCCCCTTTTCTTCTCCTGCTGCTGCAGAATTCCAGAAGTTCATCCAGAGGAAGGCACATTCCATGTACAACTTTGAGAAGCCAGTTGTCATGAAGGTGAGCCTGAAATGCATTTTTCTTTTGAGCTGTAAAATATTTCGGTTTTAGTTCCCGAGCACAGACTGGGGTGGTCAGACAGAGCCTGGAAGGCAGTGGGGTGTTTGGGGCAGGGATGCTGTTCCCTTCCAGTGCCCCCTTTCCTCCCCAAGGCCTTTGAGCACCTGCTGCAGCTGGAGCTGGTGCAGCCGCTGGAGCGGCCGTCGGCGCGGGCGCAGCGCGAGTTCCTGCTGATGAAGCTGCAGCTGGACAGCAGCCAGATCATGGACGCCCTGCAGGTGTACCCCAACTGCCCCACCGACGTCAAGCAGTGGGCAGCCTCCTCCCTCAGCTGGCTCTGAGCTCCACCCCCCTGCACAGGGATGGTTACCCGCAGGAAGGTGCTCAGATCAATGAGGTTTTGGATCAGCTTTCTTTGCTGACCCCTTTGGGATTTTGCAGGGAGATCGGTGCTGCTGTTCCCTTCCAGCAGCCAGAACTGTGCCTCACTCACTCCCAGGTGCTTTAGCTCAGCTCGGTGCCAACTCCTGCTCTCACACTTGGTTCCCACTTGGAGAAATTCAAGCTCTGGGGTTTCTCCCTGTGGCTGAGGGCTCTGGATCCTGCCCTCCTGCCTCCCTTCTACAGCCCCATCAGGTCACAGCTCACACTYCACTTTTCCATCTCAAATCTGACTTGACATGGAAAATTTATCCAATTAAATCTTTAATCACAACCCCATTTACTTCATTAAATGTTTAATCCAACAGGCTTCAGCCACAAGGGCTGTTTTGTGCCAAGTACAAGGTAACATCTTTCCATACCCAATTTTTTTGGAGCAAAACTCAAAAAGTTTGGTTCAAGAGCTGCTGTAGGACCAGCCCCGTGTGTTTTAAAATAAAGTTTTCAAAGCAGCATTTGCGAGTCAGAGTAGTCACATTTTTTATTTTCCCGCTGGGGAAGAGGGCAGAGTATACATTTGTATTTGTACAATATTTAACAATCACTTTATTGAGGGCGAGGGGGGGTCGGTTGGTTTTTTGGCACTCGCAGAAAAGCAGCAAGTGCCTTTTAACAGTAGTACAACAACCTGTGCCCAAAACACTGACAAATACAAAGAGGAAAGTTAAAGTAATCGCTCACCAAACTCGAGAGGTAACGAAGAGGAGATGGACTGAAAAAAACAAACTGGAGGGAGAAAGCAAAGCAGTCCTGCTGGTTGAGTATCTGAGGTAACAGATGTTCCATCAAGGATGCTACTGGAGTCCTTTTGCCCAGGGATGTGTATTGCAGCTTCCTGTGTTTTGTACCAAGTGTTCCTGATCAACAAAAATGTCTTTACAAAGGTTAAAAAAGCTGGAAAAGAGGAGAGGGGTGATGACTGATTGTGGATGCTGATGGAGCAGGACAAGTCTCAGCACTGGGTACAGGTGAGGTTTGAGAACTGCACTGCTGCGGTTCCTGGGCCATTCCATGCTCGGGGGAGTTTGGGAATACCCCAGGAAGGGCAGTGCTGGTTCAGCCCCCTCCAGCAGCTCTGGGACATGGGACAGGAACTTGTCKCCCTCAGCAGTCACAGCTGGTGAGGCCAGGCAGGAAGGGACCAAGGGCACTGCCTGAACAATGCCAGAATCCTCCCTAGCACCCCTGGATCCTGCCCTTGCTGCTCCCAGCTCCCTCACTGAATGCTCTGAAGTGAAACAGGAATTCATTCCCAAGCCCTGCAGCACAGCAGCTTGGGGAGATCWCTCTGAGCCATTGAAAGCTTTGGGGAGGAGCAGCCTTTCCTCAGGGATGCTACACGATGCTGGTAATCCCAGGGAGCTGGGAGTGGAACAGAGCAGGGAGCTCCCAAAGGGAGGAGCCAGCCCCGAGCCCGCAGCAGCTCCTTGGGAAGGGTCACACACAAGGAGGGACTTGGATTCAGCTTCAGGTTTTGCACTGGATTTCCAACAGCCCAGAATGAAAGCAGCTCCTGGCTCCCGTTCTGCCAGGGAAGGGGCAAAAGCCCCGAGGAGTCCGTGGCTGGGATTTGTTCAGAACTCCAGTCCTGCCCTGCTCTGTGTGAAGTTTAATTAAAAGTGGAGCAGAAATGGAAGCCAAAGGGAAGTGTCCAGCCAAGAGGACCCCACAAACTGGATTTCCTTCCCTTTTCCACGGGCCCCTTGGAGCAGGATCCTCGGGCACAGCTGCAATCAGCAGTGCCACAGCCCTGGCTGGAACATCAGCCCTTCCTTCCTCCCTGCCTGCCCAGAGCTGGCTCTGCTTCATCCATCACATCCCACTGCTCCCAGGGACGAGGTTCCCAGATCCTGGTTCCAGCCAGCCTTCAGGAGCTGCCACCTGCTGCTTTCCAGAGACACTGGGTGTGGACACACAGAGACAAGGACACACAGCACACCATGGGCCGCTGCCGGCTCTGCTCCAGGGGCTCACAGCGTTTATTTTCCTTGGAATTTGGTGGGAAAGATCCAATCAATGCAGTGGGACAGCWTTTGGGAGAAGCACTTTGGCACCCAGCTACCAGTCACTGTAATTCCAGCACAAGGCTTGGCATCCTGTGCTGGAGTTGTGAATTTCCATGTTTTTCCTCGTTTTCTGTGAGTCTGCGCTCTGGCCATTGAAATTCCTTTCGTTACCTCGGAATGGTCATTGCATATTGTGAGCAGAACTAGGTTATCCCTGAAATTTGTACCATTTAGGATCTGCAATCTGTGGCTAGAACTTTGTGAGTYACTCCAGGCTCAACCTGTGGCTCACAGGCAGTGAGCTGCACTCCCCTCCCATGGCACCGAGCTTTGAGTGGAGGGAAGCTGCAAATCTCCAAGCAGAGGGTGAGGAATTGGGGGAACTGAGCTTCCTGAGGTGATCCTGAAACAGTGACACAGCCCCCACTGCCTGGCGGGACAGGGAACGCGCGGCGACCTCGGCACAAACATAAATAGGAAAAAGACTTTTTTTCAAAAAAAAACAACAAGAATTCAGAGCTTTCCAGTGTCACAGCTCAGAGAAAATTAAAAAAAAAAAAAAAAGAAAAAAAATTCATGCTTAAGGTTTCAAATATTCCTCAGACACAGCAAACCTAAATAGTATTCAGTTAAATAAATGGATGAGATACTCTGGGAAATGGAGGGAAAAGCTTTCAACTAAAAGAGGAAGGAAAATTGTCTTTCATAAACAGCACTTTTTCTTTTTTATACACAACAAGCGAGTACAAGAAAAGGCTAAAAACACGGCTCTAGGAATGGCCACTTCCTGGGGGCATGAAGCTTTCCCCTTCTTAAATAACACAGGGAATTGGGAATACATCATTTACAAAACACGGAGCGGTTTATTATTCCAATTAGTGTTGTCAATCATAATTTAGCGAGGTGGAACTGAGGTATACCTGGTTGAGGGAGGTTAAGTAATACTTGGAAGCCTCTTTGCTCTATCCCATTGATTACTCTTGTTTCTGTACACGGAACAGCAGCACACGGAACATTCACAAGCTGTGTCGTAGTCGCATTACAATAGTCATTTTATAAACAACAGCGAATGCAATAAAAACAAGTTACCCTTTTTTTTTGTTGTTGTTTTTAAATCTGAAATGAAATGTTTTTGATTTAAAAAAAATAACAGTAGTTCATTTAAAGGAATTAGTCTCTTCTGACAGGGATTAAGAAATCGGATGTCAGTGTTTAAAATGCTCATTAGCCCGTTCAGGTCCGGATTCTTCATCGTAAGTTCCTTATCAGCACGTGAGGGGTTCTCAGTCACGTCCTTCAGGTGTAAGCAGGGAATGCAGAAAGTCTCATGGATCCACGTTGGGGAGGAGGAGGAGGAGGAGGGGGAAAACAAAGGATAAACACCTCTTGGTGATGTTCCAGAGAGACTTACCATCCACTCTTGCCACCCGGAACAGCAGTGACGCCAGCAGTCCGTGCGCTGTAGCAGCTCCAGTGAAGAGTCCTGTGGTCACTTCCATGACCAGTGCAACTATCATAGACTGGATTCTTTGGGAGGAAAGTCAACGTTTGTCACCATTGTGACCACAGTCACGATGTCCTCTGTTGTTATAATGTTAGTGAGTTTTTGCATCTGGATGATCCTCTCCTCCACGCAGCCCGCCGACAGCCGCGCCTCGGCGTCGTGATCCCAGCACTCCTCGATGGTCTCGCACAGCATCGCCATTCCCTGGGGAACCAGCCAGGGAAACAGCTCACATCAAAAAGGGCACTGCAGGGGACACCTCCAAATGGGAGCCTTTGTGTCCCACAGGATGTTTGGTGTGAACCTGGAGTGTCCCGTGGGGCCTCAGCTCTGCTTTGTTCTGCACTATTGAACAAAAASTGTTCAACAGCAGCAGGGGGCAAATCCTTCCCTGCACTGCTGGAGCCTCCCAGTGGTTTAAAAAGGTGAATCCCTCAGACACCAACTGGGATTTCACTGCAAAGTAACTCCAGGATCTCTTCTTCCATCAAAAACCAAAAAAATCCCTCACTTTCTAATACTGAAGAAAGAGCAGTCTAAGATGAGGAACATTTACAGCCCATTTAGCTCCTACTGGAATTATGAAACCCCTCCCAAACCCCAGTGTGATGGACACAACACGGCATGGACAGAAGCTGAGATTCAAAATTGGTTGGGTCACACTTACAGAATGTTTCTGCCAACACTCCCTTAGGACAGGCCTCTTCTTTTTGTGCACCACAACTTCCTGCATGTCCTCCAGGGAGGGGTGCTGGCCAATCTCCTCCTCGAAAGGCAGCATGTACTCATCCACGGGGCCTGCAGAGGGAAACARCAGTTAAACGGGAAAGGGAAAAGYGAAAGTGTAGCCATGATATTTTCTGYAAAATCCCTTTGCCAGGATTTTTCTKCTGAGAAGCTGAGAGGCCTCAGAGGAAAAGAAAAACAATAATTATCTGCTGCTGTGGAATGCAACAGGTGCATCTTTGATTGGCCCATGTTGGTTGTTTCTAATTAATGGCCAATCACAGTCAGCTGGCTCAGACTCTCAGAGTCATGAGCTTTTATCATTCCATTGCTCTTCTATTCTTTGCAAGCCTTCTGATGAAATCCTTTCTTCTATTCTTTTAGTATAGTTTTAATATATCATTTTAATATAATATATATCATAAAATAATCAATCAGCCTTCTGAAACACGGAGTCAGATTCTCATCTCCTCCCTCGTGCTGGGACCCCTGTGAACAGCACCACAGGAAAAGGAAGATGGCCGTGTTGGCCATAATCAGAAGCCAGAGTGGTGTGTGCTGGCAGGGCTCCCAGCCCGGGCAGTGCCACGCTGCTGCCAGCAGGGAGGGCAGTCAGTGCCAGGGCAGGGGCTGGCTCACCGTCGGCGGCCGTGCAGCGCGAGGCCAGCTCCCAGAGCACCAGGCCCATGGCGTACATGTCTATCCTCAGGAACGCGTCCCTCTGGAAGTTGATAGCACCTTCAAGCACCTCGGGGGCCATGTACCTGCGGGTGCCCACCTGCAGGGGCACAAAACATCCACGGTTGTGCCCACAATCACCCCCAGCAAGGGCACCACCCCACCTGCTGCCACACGAAACCGCCGCTCTGTCCCAGGTTAAACGCGGCCATGGTTCTTCCTGCCTTAGGATGGAACAACCTAAGGATGGAACAACCCGATGGAACAACAATTTCCATCTGCTCTGGGGTGCCCTGACCCCCAGGGCAGCACTGACTTTGACCCCCATTCATGTAGAAAGCTTCCTAGACTTCAAGATAAACGAGAATCCACAAAAGTGTGAATAGGTTATAGAGAGCAGTGTAGGTGTATCACTTGGTGAGAAATTGAGGTTTTGGGGTTTTTAGTGTGTTGTGGATGGAAGCAAGATGGAGGGCACATGGTGTCATCCTGGGTTTCTTCTTCATGCTTCTTCTTCCTTCTTCTCCATGGGTTTGGGTGGCATTTTGTAATTGGGCAGAAAAGTCCCCATTGCAGCTCTGTGGGATCAGTTATTGGGTTAAAAGGGAAAATAATCCAGGTGTCAGCTCTGAACTGGATAGTTTAGTCTTAAAAGACCTGGTAATAAGAGATTGTTGGCCATTTTGTGCCTTCTAATGAAAAGCTGCCAACTCACAGCAGTGAGACTGTTCACTGATAAGAAATAATAAACACCTGAGTCTGAACATGCAATACCATCTCAAGTGCCTTCAATCCCGACCCAGGGAAACCCACAACTAGAATCCCCCCCCATTAGGATTAAATCTTGGAAGTTTCATCCCTCAGTTTCTGAATAGTAAGTAAATAATTAATAAAGTATTACAGAAGTTCTTGTCCAAATTGTCCAGTCGGGATAAAAGGAGGATAGGCAATGCAAAGAGCCTGAGGGGAGATTTCCATTRACATCCAGGTGACAGCTGGAATCATTCCTGGAAATAACTCAGGATTTACCTGTCCATGGGTGTCTCCTGCAGACTTTCCAGCCTCAAACTTTAAAGCTAGACCGAAATCAGCAATACAAGCTGTGAGGTTGTTTTTCAGCAGCACGTTCTTGCTTTTGATGTCCCTTTCAAGTTCAAGAAAAAAACCACAAATTAGAGATCTCCAACATGAAATACAGATAAAACTCTAAGGAAAAAGGAACAGCATAAAACAAGGAACATTATGATATGAAAGGCAAGAAAATGATAAAGAAATATATAAGTTAAACAACAAAATAGTAATTGTAAAACCTCAYAGTGCCCTTGCAGACCTTTATGGGAATAAATGAGACAGTAATTGGAACTGTAATTTTGTGCTTGTTTTTAAAATAAATACAGATGTATGATGGATATAGGGATGGATACAGAGATATGGAGATGGATGATGCATGTGGGATACTGAGATGGAATGAGAATGTTGCAATCCAAGTGTGCAGCGACTGCCACTTAGTTTAAATAATTTGGTGAAAATGTGCCTTGGAGGGGAGAMCCAGGAATTCCTGCAGGACCACGAGGTGGTGATGGGCTGCCTGCAGGATTGCCACGTGTCCCTGCACTCCCAGGGCAGTACCTGTGGGAGATGGCTGGCTTGTGGCCGTCCTTGAGCCCCGGGATGTCCTCGTGCAGGTAGGCCAGGCCCCGSGCCATGGTCTGGGCGATGTGGCACAGCTCGTTCCACGACACCACGTTGGCCTTGAGGAAATCTGTCAGGGACCCCTGCAGAAAAACAGGCACACACCCAGCTCAGCCTCGCTCCTCCAGGGAAAACCTGCAATTCCTGCAATTCACTTCTGTAGGACCTTTGACTGTCCTTCCTTATGGACCAACAGCAGGTTCACAGTGAAATACTCTGAATAAACAGAGATGAAATCATTCAGCATCACAGTTTCTGAGTGAAACATGCTCTGAACAAATCTGAAAAGATTTTCAGAGTGAAACACACTCCGAACAAATCTAAAGAGATTTTCAGAGGGAAACACATACTCTGAACAAATATAAAGAGACCAAAATGATTCAACATAAAACTGAATGTATTCTTAATTAATTGTATTTGTGTTTCTTCCTTTTGCTGTCACAATAGAATRGATCTCTATCACTTCATTTTTATTCTTATCAACCAACAAGTGAACCAAAAATAACCCCCCAAAAATCTCTGCAAGATGGGAGGTTGTGTATTTTAGGCAGGTTTAGAMTGGGGATGTTAAAATAGACATATTCTAAAAKGCCAAAAAAAGGCAGAATCAATTTTTGTTTGTCTCCTAAAACAACTCCTCTGGCAGTAAAACCCGATGCCAACCTTCTCAGCTGCCTGAAAACCAACGGCAACGAATTCACATCCAGTGAAAAGCCAGCAGCAAAGTGAAAGCTGCTTSCAGTTTCCCTGCTGTACTGGCCCATCCCAGGTGTGTGAGCCCTGTGTGGGGCTGCTGTCCCTGCCAGGCCAGCCCCACCTTCTCGTGGAAGGCGGTGATGAGCCACAGGTCCACGTCGATGCTGGAGCCGCGCTTCTCGGCGCCGATGAACTGCAGGATGTTGTCGTGCTTCATCCCGGGCAGGCTGTAGATCTCGTACTCGTTCTGCCACGACTGCTTGTCCTGCAAGCACAGCAGCACAGGCACAGTTATGCACCAAGAAATGGCACAGCAGGGGCTGGCCCTGGGGSCTTTGCTACCTCTCAGGACTCTGGCTGCTCAGACTGACCCCAAGATGGGTTAGAAATTCTCTTTTCCCAGCCCAGGGGCCAAAGGAGGAGTCAGAGCWCTTCAGTTCTCAGTCTCAAGGTTGTTTATTGTTTCTTATCTATGAAATTCTCAGCAGGACAGACAGAGGCACTCTGCCTGCCCCAGGGTGGTGTTATCTTTTTATACTAAAAACTACGTGTACAATATTTACAATTACTGCCCAACACCTATCACCTGTGTTAGACAGTGAGCTTCTACTCTGAACCAATCCCAAAGTGCCAACATCACAGCAGAAGATGGAGGCCAAGAAGAAGAAGGAGAAAGGCTGGACATGCCCAGATTCCTCCATCTTGCCTCGTGAGCCCCCATTCTAAAAACCCAAAAAAATCTATTTTTCKCCCCGTGACAAATTAATTATTATTCTACTTAGACTTTCATGGCTTGCAGATCCTCACAGAAGGTAATTTTTTCCATGGGTCATAATCAAAATCACAGGCATGTTGGGCTCTGTGCCAGGCTCTCTGAGCCCCACAACCCAGGACAGCCAGAGGGATCTCCTGAATTCTGACAGCTACCAGAGCTTGGGAATGCTCTGTCAGAAAATCCCTGGAGTTTCTTGTGAAAATAATGAGAGCCCTGCAAGCATTGATTCTGCAAGGCAGCCCCCTGGATCAGTGTGAGGGAACAAATCCTGCACCTCCAGCAGCAGGGGGGGCTTTAATCAATGCAAAACCCATCCCAGTGTCAGCATCCAGCATCACTCTGTGCTCTCCAAATTCTCCAATCCATTTAATGTGAGCCACGGCTTTGCGAAGGCACTTGCTGGGCAATGAGTGCTGTGGCACTTATGAGGCATGGTTATTGGAACAATCACTCCAGGGTCTGCATGCAGGGCATTCCTTCTAAGCACAATTTAATTTGATTATTACTGGTCAAAGGTGGGTTAGAGCTGCTTAACACTACGGATGCTGAATATTTTTATGATTAGAAACCCACATTTCAGAGGTTTAATGTTTCAGTAATGTGCTTACTTCAAGTAACATTATTTTAAATCACTAAACTCTTCTGTATCTTTTACACCTCAAGTCCATTTCCACTTGGATTTACAGAATACTGGGCCAAGAAAGTTGCATTAATGTGAGGCAAACCAGGACCCCAAGAGTTCTGCTGCACCCGGATGGGGAATATTTGACTGCAACGTATTCATTGGCAGACTGAGCTTTCCACACACACCCAAATCTGCCCCTGCCTTGATCTCCAGGAGCTGCAGCGGCTTCAGACCCATCAGGGAGATGGTGGGGGAGGCCAGGATCTGCAATCAAGGAGAGACCATTAATTAATGTTGCTTTCATTAATGACATTCACTCCCATCAGCCCTGAGAGCACTACAGATAGAGGATTGCAGATGGGGAGAGCCTGGATCACCCAGCAAAGCCCACTGAGCAAATCCCAACAGCCCAGGGACAAGAGCCCAGCCCTGCTGCACGGGTGGGAATGGGAGACATTGTGAGACATGGCACAGGATGGGACACAGGGATGGACACACTGCATAACACAGCAGGAACCAGAATCCCTGAGGCAGCAGGACAGCGACAGCAGAAATGGGGAATAATGAATCAGGTGGAAAGCACAGCAGAAATGAAATAATGGAAGCAGGTGGGAAAGCACAGCAGAAATTGGGGAATAATGGAATCAGGTGGGAAAGCACAGCAGCAGAAATTAAGGAATAATGGAATCAGAGTGGAAAGCATAGCAAGAAATTAAGGATAATGTGATTAACTTAGGATAGCACAGCAAGATTAGGGAAATGATGGAATCAGGTGGGAAAGCACAGCAGAAATTAGGAAATCATGGAATCAGGTGGGAAAGCAAGGCAGAAATTAAGGAATAATGGAATCAAGTGGGAAAGCACAGCAGAAGTTAGGGAATAATGTGATTATTTAGGATAGCACAGCAGAAATTAGGGAATAATGGAATCAGGTAGGAAAGCAGAGCAGAAATTAAGGAATAATGGAATCAGGTGGAAAAACAAGGCAGAAATTAAGGAATAATGGAATCAGGTGGGAAAGCATAGCAGAAGTTAGGGAATAGTGTGATTATTTAGGATAGCACAGCAGAAATTAGGGAGTCATGGAATCAGGTAGAAAAGCAAGGCAGAAATTAAGGAATAATGGAATCAGGTGGGAAAGTAAGGCAGAAATTAAGGAATAATGTGACCAGGTGGAAAAACAAGGTAGAAATTAGGGAATAATGTGACCAGGTGGGAAAGCACAGCAGAAATTAGGGAATAATAGAATCAAGTGGGAAAGCATAGCAAAAATTAAGGAATAATGTGATTACTTAGGATAGCACAGCAGAAATTAGGGAATAATGGAATCAGGTGGAAAAACAAGGCAGAAATTAAGGAATAAAGGAATCAAGAGGGGAAGCACAGCAGAAATTAAGGAATAATGTGATTACTTAGGATAGCACAGCAGAAATTAGGGAATAATGGAATCAGGTGGTAAAGCAAGGCAGAAATTAGGGAATAATGGAATCAGGTGGGAAAGCAAGGCAGAAATTAAGGAATAATGGAATCAGGTGGGAAAGCAAGGCAGAAATTAAGGAATCATGGAATCAGGTGGGAAAGCACAGCAGAAATTAAGGAATCATGGAATCAGGTGGGAAAGCATAGCAGAAATTAAGGAATAATGTGATTACTTAGGATAGCACAGCAGAAATTAGGGAGTCATGGAATCAGGTGGGAAAGCACAGCAGAAATTAAGGATGAGTCTGATCAGGTGGGAAGAAAGCTCAGCAAAAATGAAGGACTATTGTAACCAGGTGGGAAAGCACAGCAGAAATTCAGGAACAAAGATAATCAAGCTTTACTTGTTGTATTTTTAAGAGCTGGAATGAGCCCCTTGGATGCACTGAAGGTTTCTGTGTTTCTCCCAAGTGTGCCAGGAGCTCTGAACCCTGCAGATGCACCCCTGGGCTCAGCCCCTGCTGCCCCATTCCCACTCCTGCAATCCCAGCCCCCAGCAAGGAGCTGCAGTGCCACTGCAGGGGGATCTGCTCCTGTCCTGCAGGGTTTGTACAGCTGCAGGACAGACAGACTGCCACAGGGCAATCCTTGGAGCCACAGCCCCAGATCCCCATTCCCAAATCCCACATACAGCCTGGGACCATCAAGGGGAGGGGACAGTTCATTGCACACCCAGGATTTTCTGCTTCCCTGTATCACATCCTCTGAACAGAAGGAGCAGATTCTCAGTTTTATTGCCAAAGCTCTGCTTCCTCCTGGGCTGGCCCTTTCCCTCCAGGTGGGATTAGCCTGACCCTCTATAAAAACCCCAACAACCAAGCCCAAAGTTTTCACAAACCCTCCCAAACACTCCCTTTTCCCTCTGTTTTCCCCAAAGAGAAAAGCAGTTTTCAAGAGAATGAAAACCACCAGAGGAGCTGCTTCTACAGAGAAAGGAGAGTGCTCAATAAAGAGTTAAATGTTTGAGCATCTCCATCAAAACCATAAAATCCTGGGCAGGTTAAAGACACATTTTGTGGCCAGCTGTGGGGTTCAGAACCCTTTGCTATGGGGAGAATGGAGACAAGTGCTGAGAATGCAAGTCCTGAGTAGGTTCAGTGCAGGAATCAACATCCTCTCTCTGCTTTCTTATCCAACAACAAATCAATTAAAAAGAACAAGTTCCAGAGAAAGATTCAGAGCAGAGTAACCTCACTGCACAAATTAATAACTAGACAAAGGATAAATAGCATTTGAAATTCAAATGAGAGGCACACTGCAGCTCTGTCCCCAAAAGGGAGGAAATCCTTTTGTCAGTGTGACAGCGACGGGCGCTTGGAGTTGTGACATCAACATTTGCAGCCCAGAAAAGCAAGTRTGAGAGCAAAGATTTCCCTCCCCTGGTGCCTTTCATTCTGTGCCAGAGCCCTCTTGGAATATTCCAGGCACCAGGGAAGGCAGTGCCCTCAATTTGTAACATACAAACTGTACTAAATAAATATTTGTAAATCCAGTTTGMTGTCGTTAGAAGAGGAAGTGGGAACAAGATGCTCAAATTTATCCCCAAAGGCAACCCTGATGTAATGAACTGCTCAGGCTCAGAACCTCCTGCCTTGTCTGAAGCACAGAAATTGGGGGGAAATAATCCCAAATCCCCCTTTAAAAAGCTCTGGTGGCTTGGATTCCCCTTCCTTCCCARGGCCTCCTCCCAATGAACTGCTGGGATCTGGAAGCACTTGGTGCCTGAATTCTTCCCCAAGCCCAGGAAAACCAAACACCTCCAAGATTTGCTGAACCCAGCTCCAGCATCTCTGCCAGGAGCTGGAAGTGGAAGTGGCAGGCAAACCTGGTGCTRTCCTAATTCCCATTAGCCCACACCACTTCCCATTCACCAAATCCCCATTTCCCAGAAACCCCTGGCTCTCCTCACCACATTCCCAGCACCTGTCACAGCCCTTCCAGCAGAATTCCTGCTGTTAACAGCACTGCAAAGAAAAGTTTTCTTTTTTTTTTCCCTCTGATTTTTTCTAAGCACCTTGGTTAAAATCTAACTCCAGYCTCTGCAGCTCCAGGGACTGATTTTACACAGAAACATTCCCTGACAATATTTCCCACTTGTTCTGCTCCAAGGAAAATTGTTTGATGTTCCAGAAATGTTCCCCATTATTCCTGTGAGGTTTTGGGGCTGATCTCTGTGCTGCCAAGGCCACAATGCCAGCAGGGAGATAAACTGGGCTCCCAAATTTCCCAGCTGTCCAAAACTCCAGGGCCCAATTCCCTTTTCCTGCCCCTCCCCTCAGACTGAGCCACAGGGGGGAAATATTCCTTAAGGAAAAGTGAACTTCCAGGAATGGGGTTCCTCAAACATGGRCTGGAGATCAGAGAGCTGCTCAGCCATTGGGGAACCCAAATCCATGGACAGCAGCTCCTTGGAGGCAGGAGCTGCATCCCTGACTGGGACAAGGAGGCCAAACATGGACAGAGATCCAAGGAACTCTGGCAACTCTTTACAGAGGCACAGTCAGGGAAATATTCAACTATTCACATTTTTAATACACTGAAACCATCAAATTTTCTTCTAAACTGCATTTCCAAGGCATTTCAGGTATTAATTAGAGAACTTTAATGATGACAGGAATGGAGCATTTTTATTACACCTCAAATCTCGATGTTTTCAATATTCCATTGAAAAGCTGAGCAGGAATGACCCAATTTGTGAATGAAGGGATCCCCGTGAATTGGAGTAAATATAAATATAAATATATAAATATAAACATGTATATAAATATAAATATCTCCTGGGAAAGGTGAGAAAAATGAAGAGCCTGAATGGTTTTTTTTATTTTTCTCCAGATGATCCATTTTTGGGAGTTCCTGCCCCACACAAAATCCCAGATCAGCACGTGGGGACCCCAGAGCTCCAATGGATTTGTCACAGGGGGGAGATGGGAAGGGAGAGCCAAGGGCAGGGCCCAGGTGGGTGGGATGTGCCCTCTGTGCTGGGCTGATGGCCCAGGATCCATCCCAGACTGCACATCCTGACCCCACCACTCAGGAACTCCAGGGAATTTTAGGAGATRCACAAACCACAGGCTAAAACTGCATTTTTAAACCACACATGCTGACAGAWGGCTTGTCCAAAATACTGAGAAATCACAATTCAGAGCAAACAARGTCTCCCACATCCCCAGAAAGCCCCAGAGCCAGGAACAAACATCCTCTTACCTCAATCATTATATGAAAGGCGTGCTTGCAGAGAGGGGAAAAAACACAGGCAAGAGAAATTACTATTTACACCAGGAATGGGATGCAAAAACAGCTTAGAGGAGACAAAGTCAATTATTTGTGACTTAATGACAGGAATATTCACGGGGACAGCAAAACTTTCCCACACCAGAAACACATCATTTAAAACAACAAAGAAATCCAGTGTTTTTAGTAAAAGAAAATGAGAAAAACAAGATTATTCTATAGAAAATTAACGAAATTATTTTCTAATTACATCGAGAAACGTCCATTGTATAGAGCCGCGTGACTGCAACCAGCAGGGAGACACGTGGAACTTCCAAAGGTGAAATTCCAGAGGCCGGGATYAGAGCCCGTTCCCTGCAGCGCTCCCGCTGTCCGCCAGGGGGCAGCGCCGCACCYGGGAAATCCCGGCCTGGGCACGGAACCGCCAATGGCCCGGCTGGAACCGAACCTGATCAATGAGCGGAACCGGGCCTGACCAATGAACGGCACCGGGCCTGATCAATGAACAGAACCTTGGATCTGATCAATGAACAGAACCGAACCTGATCAATGAACGGGACCGAACCTGATCAATGAACGGCACCGAACCTGATCAATGAACGGCACCGAACCTGATCAATGAACGGAACCAAACCTGATCAATGAGCAGAACCGAACCTGATCAAGGAACGGCACCGAACCTGATCAATGAACGGCACCGGGCCTGATCAATCAATGGGACTGGGCCTGATCAATGAACGGCACCTTGGATCTGATCAATGAACGGCACCGAACCTGATCAATGAACGGAATCGAACCTGATCAATGAACGGCACCTCAGACCTGGGCTCCAGCACCAAACCTGATCAATAGATCCACAAAGAGAGGGGAACTCCAACTCTCTGCAAATACTGATAAATCAGCAGATACTGATAAATCTCAYTATTGAAGATTCCTTCAAACAATCCTGTGAGGAGTTTACAGAGAATGGAAGAAAATCCAGGCTAAAGCCACGTCCCAGGATTTCAGTGACCTCCTGCTTGTGGTGCTTTCATCCCTTTTCCTGAACAACCTCAGMGCAGATGCCTCCGTTCCTCCTCCTGCACTCTGGACTGCAGGCCCTGGCACAGCACTCCCAGAGAAGCTGGGGCTGCCCCTGGATCCTTGGGAGTGTCCCAGGCCAGCCTGGATGAGCCTTGGAGCAGCCTGGRGTGGTGGGAATTGTCCCTGGGGTGGTGGAAGTGTCCCTGCCCATGGATGGGATGAGTTTTGAGTTTCCATCCAACCCAAACTATTCCAGAATTCTGTGACTCTTCCACMTGAGCCATCTCCTTTGTCCTTTATAATGGGATGGATGTTGGAAGAGTGGGAATTCAAGCCRCTGTCTCCAGCTGCCATTCCCTTCTCCCCCTCTGCCTTCACACCTGCAGGATGCTCCAGAGCATGGATCAATGCATGGATCCTGCAACAGGAGCCTTTCCCTGTGCCTGGAGAGTGCTGAGCACACACTTCCCTTTCTCCAAATAATTCATACCAGATTAACACCAATAATTAATCCAGGAGGATTCATTCCATAAACCTGTGACAGAYCTCAGAGCACTGGGATCCACCAGAATCTCCTCCACCATCATCAGGGCAGCTCCAGAGCAGAGCAACACCCACCCCAAGGGCCTGCAAGTCTCCTTTTCTCCTTTTCTTCCCAGGCCTATTCATTATTAAAGTTCTCCAGCTCTGGAGAATTATGGAAATTCCTCAGCAATAAGCAGAAACATGTATGAATTCAACCTTTGTGCTCTGKCCATAATGAGGAACTGCAGAAATGAAGCTCTGAGGAACGAGCCCTGTCCCAAACCTCTCACTCCTCCCCCGAGGGATCGGCTTCCCCCAAACTCTGATAAARTCCACACACATGGAAACTTCGCAGGGATGTGTTTATGCTCATTAACACCTCTGGATTATAACCAGTGTCCTCCCCTGAGCCCACAGAGCATCACCTCAGGCTCCCAGCAGAAATCCAGGAGGCAGCAGTTAAAGGTATCAGGCTACAAAGGAAATGCAAATCCCAGCTTTGTGTCAGGAATGACCTCGGATAAACAAAACCTGGGAGCAGTCAGCCCCCCTCAGAACCCCTGGCACCCACACAAATATACATAAACACACTCACTGCTGTTTATGCTGCCTGAAAACCAACTCCAATGGCTTTTATTACAATATTTGGAACCAATTAGACCAATAAACAGTGTGGGTTTTTCCCAAAATRTGGGTTACCCACAACCATCTTCTGATCTGTAAGAGCTGCACTTGGCTTTTGGGTGTTTTCAGACAAATTCTTCCCTCTGCTATAGATTTTAARTTGTAGCAGCCCATGGGTTCTATTAAGAAAAAGAAAGGATCCAGTTTCCAGCTCCTCACCCACTGCACATTCAGGGCTCCTGATTTGCAGAAACTTTCCAATCTCTTTTCRCATTTTCTATAAGCACCTGGCTTCTCCCTGGGTGTGTTTTTCAAGTAGCCATTCATCTTCCCAGGTTTGGATTCAATCCTTGAAAAAAAAACACCTCTCCCTTGCATTTTTCTAGTGTTGAAATGTTTCTACTAAAAAATCTGTAACAACAAGAAGAAAAAAAAAAATGTGGCCTTTGGAAGACCAAAATGGGAAAAACCTGAACAGCTGATTTAGTTCTTCATTCTTCAGCTGGAAACCAGGTCCAGCACCTCTTTCTGCAGAAAAATGCACACATTCAAATGTTTAAAATAGCAATCTGATTCTTTGGGTGAATTTTATCAGATGATGGGTTGATGTTTGCTAAAGCAAATAGAAATAAYGAGACAGAACAGTTCCTAAGTGTTTTCCATACACACAGATGCACTCAGCAAACATGGATTTGTTAATAAGTCACTGCAGAGCACAGAAGTGACAGATTTGATGGAATTTGACAGCTTTCACTGGATACTTCCCCACACAGCACTGAGGCACAGTGAGCAGCACAAACAAGCCAAGACTAATTGTCCTTTATGTCTCTTTACAGCTTCAAACATTTCTTACAGTGAATTTCTTTTTTTTTTTTCCCTTTTTAAATATTCCAAACGATTTCCTTCCTTTTGCTCTCTAATCTTTTACTTTTTTTCCTTTTTAAATATTCCAAACTATTTCTTTCCCTTTGCTCTCGAATCTTTTACTTATCACCAAATTCTTTCACCATTTCTCATTCTTCATTTTTATCTTTTGCTTATTTTTCTTCATTTTTATCTTTTGCTTACTCCTCATCCATCCTTTCATTTTTTCCTGGAAGTTTGGTACCAGCTCAGTATTCCCACTGTTTCTGGGAATAAAGCAAGGGAAAAGGGATCATTTTTATCTGGATCTCACATGGAGCAATCTCTTTTTCCTGCTCTACATCTGACCTGTCCATTCTACCACTGCTACATAAAGAATTAAACCAAATCCATTTGCCTAAAACTCCACTCATGCCCCAATTATTAAATATACRATTAACAGATTAATTGCACAAATATTTCAGAGTTTATTCGTGGTTATGAAGTTCCCAATACTTTCCCTCCCTTCCTGCTTCTCCAGTCTCCTGTTCCTACCAGCTGTAATTAAATTTCAAGTGGGAACCACTGCTCTGCTGCATAAGGGAGAGTGTTTATGCATTGGATTTACATAATAATTCTGTTTTTCAGGCACAAGTGGCTTTTCCTGACTTTCCACATGAGCCTTAATGCCTGCTCACCACAAGATAGGAAAATGTTGTTGCCCCACAAGCACCAAGGTACATTTATCCCAAAGATACAATCTGAGCATAAACACAACAGCTGATTTTCCTATTTATTAAAAATGTAGGTGTCAATCCTGCCCCAAACACAATCCCTGCAAGGAAAAACTGCAGCAAAAGGAGGGAGAATCAGAATTCAAGTCCTTGATACCTCACACATATTTAACATTCACTTGCTTTTCCATGGCTTTATCCATGACTTCATTTCTTCAGGAAGTCAATCCCACACTGGAATCATCCCCACAATTAGCAGTTAGGAATTTGATCTCCCAGCAAAGACCACTGGGTTGAAGGAAAGTCCCAAATCCATAAAATGGGAGCTGGATGAACTAATTATGCTGACAGATTGCAGGGAGTCTGAGGAGCTGCAATCCTCTCTGCAAGGACAGCAAACAGACTTTTTTCCTCTAAATTATGTTCTTTTCATTTGGCAACAACATATGGCCACTGCCTCTCCCCAAATTCCTCTTATCTATTACTGAGAAACTGAAACCAAAACACTTGAGCTATCAACCCCAGGCAGTGCTGCTTCCTGCAGCACCCTCCTGTCAAGCAGCAGCACTGGAAATATCCCAGGAGCTGGAGCACACAGAGATCAATCCTTGGCAACCCTACCCAAAACAACAAGAGTTTTCATTTTCATCATAAATAACATCACTGTAGGACAGGTCGTGTATGCTGGTCACTGCACTGAGTTAGAAGCTCAAATTAATCCTACTGCAAAAATCCAACTAATTTCTCTCTTCATTTCCACAAGCACATTTTCTTCACCTTTTCTGCTTTGGTCTCTAGAATTTCCTGCTTTAACTCTTTCCATAAAAGCCTCCTAATCTCAGRTGGATCTCCAGAWGTAACTGAAGGAAGAGGAGTTCCAGTGGTAGCACCAATTACAGCTCCAGGATCAGCTGGAGCCTCCCAGCAGCAGCAATCCCACACACAGAGCCCCAGGAGGTTTGGGTGCACAGTGACCAGGTTACATTCAAGTGTGGAACTCACCACCTCATCCTTTTGACATGAAACACAAACCCCCCTAAAACTGAAACGTTTCAGGACAAAACAGAGCCCCAGAAGGTTTGTCTGGGTGCACAGTGGCCAGGTTACACTCAGGTGTGGAGCCCACAACCTCATCCTTTTGACATAAAACACAAACCCCCCTAAAACTGAAACATTTCAGGACAAAACAAAACAGGAATCCCACACACAGAGCCCCAGGAGGTTTGTCTGGGTGCACAGTGGCCAGGTTACACTCAGGTGTG
Source organism: Sporophila hypoxantha (assembly GCA_002167245.1). Taxonomy (NCBI): domain Eukaryota; kingdom Metazoa; phylum Chordata; class Aves; order Passeriformes; family Thraupidae; genus Sporophila; species Sporophila hypoxantha. The sequence continues at coordinate 193,070 of NDFG01000795.1, forward strand.
CAACTCACATCTAGATGTGTATAAGAGACAGGGTGTGGAGCCCACAACCTCATCCTTTTGACATGAAACACAAACCCCCCTAAAGATGAAACGTTTCAGGACAAAACAGAAAATACATAAACAAGAGGAAAAATATGACAGGAATCACAATACATGAGCTGAGCTATGAAGATTTTAACATTCCCTACACCTGTATCCCAGTTCTAGCTTTCCTTAAAAACAGCTCATTCTCTCTTAGCTGCTATTTTCTGAACCCCTCAAATGGCCAAGATGAATTGGCAACTCTTTTTTTGTTTCCAGCTAAGCATTACAGCTCAGCCCTCACCATGCCTTCACTGTGTATTCAGTTTTTCTCCTCCCAAACAAAGAGATGCATAAAAACATGAAGTAGTTGCTCATCTATTCATCAAAGAATAATTAATAAGGCTGTTGAAGTAAAGCTTAATTCTCTGCTTRAGGGGAGAGCAAGCGTTAGGACCTGGAAATCAGGAGGGAACAGAGAGACCAGCCATGAGACAGATCCCCTCCAGGAATGGTTTGGCCTTTAAAAAACCCCAAATCCTGCAGCAGGGGCTCACCTGGGTGGGAACAAGCACGGGAGGATAGGCCAGCTTGTGGTGTCTGTACATCCAGAAGGAGAAGAGCACGATSACTGCAATGCCCATGATGGGCACCAGGGAGTAGAGCAAGGTGTTGAACAGAGGTGGCTTCGGTGTGACAGGATTGGAAGTTGCTGAAGGGAAAAGAAAAAAGACATGGCTTTTCAGGAACACAACCAGGCAGTGTTTGAAATGTGCAGCAGCCTGATTTTGTAACAGCTGCTGCCAGCACCACAGCAGGCTCCCAGTGCCTGCTCAGCCAGCACAAACTAACACCTGGTTAAAAGGCAGCACTCTGGAAAGCAGGGGAATAGCTCAGACCCTGGTGCAATTCTGGGCCTCCAGCRCCCACCAGCCTGCAGGGGGTGGCTGAACTCCCAGGGAACTGCAAGAATTCATCACCTAATGAACTAAAACCAATCAATACAGCAACAACCTGCCAGCACTGCTGTGCCTGGCTGCAAGGAGGGGTTCTCCAGGTGAAGACATTTCCACARGAGCTCAGAAAAGGCTCTGCAGGAGCAGGAGCTGCTTCCAAGGCAGCCACAGCCCCTGGGGCAAGAGAGGGCTCAGGAGAAGGAGGAATGTCAATTATTGCCTTAGCAGCATCACTGACAAAAATGACAACAGGATCTCCTGGGTCAACAAAGGCTATTTTAATCTAGCAGAAAATGTTCTTTCATTTCATAAACAACTTCCTCTGGCTATTTGGTACATGAGACATTTGCTGGTTTCAGCTCAGTTATTAACATCCCTTGGTTTTCCAGCAGATTTCTGACTGGAAGAAGATAGGCAAGAAAAATCAAATCACCTTTCAGCCATTGTTTTTAAAAATAATTATTTATTAAGTCTGGCTAATTTTATTATCTTTCAGAACCACAGAATATGCTAAGTGGAAGAGCCCACAAGGATTCTGTGATCTGGGAGGAAATTCTTTTCCCCTTTTTAGATGTTACTGTGTCCATTTACAGAGAAATTCAAAAGCTCCAGAGGGATAAAGAGAAGAAAGAAAAGGAACCTTTTCTGTTCCTTTTCTTCTTTTTTGAAGAAAAAGAGCATCCCAAGGCTGTAAATCCTCTYTGCCTTTATTGGTTATTTTTGCACCTTAAAATCAACCCCGTCATCTGTACCACTGGGTCAGATTGGGACACACAGGGATACAGGGATAAGAAAACTTTTGGCCCAAAAATTTACACCCTTAAAGGAGCTTAACCATGTAATTAAGGTAAGATTTGACAGTAACTTCTATATCTTAAACCAGGCAATTATTTCAGATCATCCTTCCTCCCCACCCTTGCAAAGAGCTGAAGCGCCTTTTATTGATTTTACAGGAAAGCACCTTTCCAAGTGGAATAAATGAAGTGGCACTGCCCAGAGCTCTCCCAGAGCCCTGTGGCAGGAAAGGCAGCACTTTTGGGCAAGTGTGAGCTGCTGCAAGAGCAGCATGTGGAAGGCTGCTGGCAGGAGGAACTTACGCTGCGTGACCTCCATCTCCGGGAAGTAGAAGAAGCGCTCGTTGCACATGTTGCCCTCACAGCAACAGAAAAACACCTCAGGGCTGTCCTTCTTCTCTATGCAATCATTCCTGCAAGAGAAAAGGGGYAAAAGTTCATTCATCTTGAGCTGGGTTGTCTTTGTTKAAAAAAAAAAAAAWGRGCCCATCTTTTAAATTTCCAAGGTGAACTTTGTTAAATTGACCGTGACCAAAGTAACAGCTAAACCTAATGAGATAAATTAAATTTTGATATTTTATACTGCAATGAAATTTTATTAAAACACAAACACAGTTTTGTCATTTTTAAGACAAAGTTAAAGAAAACRACCACCACCATATTGAGGAGCAGTTCACAAGCTAGATTTAAACAGGACAAGCAAGTGATCAAACAAGGCTGGAGATAAGTGAGAAGGAGAATTTTTAAATTTTATTTTATTTGTAGAAAGAAATTATAAAGTTTCTACAYTCTCCTCTGCCTACATTATGCTCAGGGATAGGGCTTATTTTATTCCCTGAATTAACTGCAGGAATGGCTTTTTTTTTAATGTTCTGCTAACAAATAAGCTGAAACTTCCTATCAGGAAAGAAAAACCAGGAGCCAACCTGACAGCAGAACTGGAAAAGGCTGAAGAAACATTGCAGGATTTTAAACACAGCTGAAGATTGTCAGGGAGGTTTTGGGCTCATCTTCAAAACTTGAGGTTATTCCCTAGAGCCAGCTCTGGCTGTCACCCTGTCCTGTGACTTCCAGGGAACATTTTCTCTTTGATGTCCTGAATCTGCTGCTGTTTGCAGTCACCCCCAGAGCTCCCAGAGCAGCCAGAGCACCCCACGCTCCAGAGATAAGATTGGGGCTGCTCTGGACAAACACAGCACTGCCTGTGATTAGCACAAGTTACTTAATGAGGACTTACTCAGTTTCCAGCTCRTTCCTTACTGTCCTTCCTGTGTTTCATTTCTTCTTCCAATTTCTTTTCTTTGCTCAAGGGAGAATTTGATCTCATGATTTTAGGAATTTTTTTAGATTGTGGGACTGAGCTTTACACTGTCACTAAAGCAGGAAACAGCCTGGGCTGGGGGACAACTTGATTTGGGAGAAAGGAATGCAAGGCTTTCTTCTAAAAATTCAACTTTAAAGAAATATAAAGGAAGACTTCTGTAAAAATTACTGAAATAATTCCTCAATACTTTTTCATGATGATCCACTGTACATCTATTTCTTAATTCTCTGCCTTCCCAAATAATAAKTGTTTTGGGCCAATAAAACCCAGTAGAGTATTTTAAAAACTGCAACACCATTGCTTAAGAGAGTCATGACCTTTATTCAGTCAGCATCTAACAAACCCCAAGTCCTGCTGTTACTGCTTGTGGGTTCTTTCTGGACCATCTGTTAACAACAAAATAACTGGAAATTTAGAATATTCTTAGAGCTGCCATTGAGCTTATTAATAAWCTGCCAAAATACTTCCATGATCTGGTAAATTGCAGACACAAAGTGCTGACTTTCCAACTCTAAAGACTTTGGAAAAATCAATGAGAGAATTTTGCATCCTGGTTGCAATAATTATATTTACACTGTTTGGCAATAACAAGGCACTACAGAATCTATTATTAATGGACTAAAAAAGAAGGAATGAAATACCTGGGTTCATTCAAGAAGGTAAAACATGTTATTCTGCAAACAAGACAATGTACTCACATGGAATCTGGTCCCTAAATACAAGTGAGGATGTGAAAATAAAATAAAATAACTATTCCCAGACTCKCTGGTTGTGGAGACGATGATGTAGAAATTATGGAGAGGCAAAAGAGTTTACAGTGACAAATCAATTGCAAAAATTCCTAGGAAAACTCACCTGTCATAACAATTGATGTCATCCAGCCAGCAGCCTTGCTTCACGATTTCAATTGATCCAGAAATATTCTTCCATGTGGCAAAGCAGTGTCTCCTTTTATCTTTATCACCATAGCAGGGCTCGATCCCACTGCGGTTGGTTTTGTCCTTCTCCCAGTTAGCGTTGTAGTAGATGCACTCCTGTGTTTCTGATCTGCCCAGGATGGCACCTGGAGGGATGGGAAGCAACAATTCAATGGAATTCTGCAGGATCAGGCACCTGAAGAACTGTCTCTTATACAAAACTAGATGTGTATAAGAGACAGGAAGCAACAATTCAATGGAATTCTGCAGGATCAGGCACCTGAAGAAATGCAGGTTGTATAAAAATATCATTTACTGCACGCACCAATGTGCCCTCTCTCCCRCCTTTTTAATAAAGAGAGAAAAGACGGAAAGTTCAGCAGCATTCCAAGTGTTGAAACATAAAACAAAGATCTTCTGTGAAGTCAAACAGTGACTTGCATAACTTAGCAAGATTTGCAGAAATGAAGAACAAGTCATGGCAATACTTCTCCATGAATAGCAATAGCAGAGAAAATTTAGAATGCTGAGCAGGGAAGATTTAATTACAATATTCGCCAAACCAGGAGCTTTAGCCAGGAAAATTCACCAAAAGGCATTTGTGCTTCTTATCTTGTTACAGGAGCCAAAAGAGCAGGGAGTTCATCTCAGAAACCCCCAAAAAGCCAAGAAGTGTTTAGGGGCAAGTGTTACAGAATCCCAGCATGGTGTGGGTTGGAAAGGACCTTCAAGACCATTRAGGGACCATCTAGGAACTTTCTGGGATTCTGGTGGAGATCCCTTCAGAATTAATGGGATGTGAAGCACCAGCCTGGCTCCTGCAAAGGTGAAGTGTTGTTGGGAAGCAAGACTTTTAACAGAAGGCAGTAAGGGAGTAAGAACTGCCCTTTATTTCTGRTTTTTCTCTTGTCAGACACTGCCCAGAGCGTGCCATTAATCTCTATGGGAGCTCCACCATTTAYCATGTATTAAAGCCATGGGAAAATGGAGATGGAGGAGCTGGAGAACCAGAGGATCCACTGAGGAAGGCTCAGGAGGATGCCAAAGCACTTTGCCTGTATTGATCTGTACATTCAGACATTACATTGCCCAGCACGCTGAAGACCAGACTGGAYGAGAAAAGGTTTCCCTCAGCAGTTTTTGACGTATTTATTTGCATCACTCACTACCTCCTTCATCCACATTTACCCACAAGAAATGTGACCCAGCAGCCATTCCTGAGGAGAATGAGGATRATTCCCACCTGAGCCTTGGGAGAGCAGCACAGGGAGCCAGAGCTGAGCCCAGCACTGCCCATCCTGAGCATCCCACCTTGCTCTGCCTGTGTTCCCAAAATAGGCAGGAGCTGGAGGATCAATGGGAGAGGGGCAGGAGCCAGCTGGGAACGCTGTGAGGGGCAGCCTGGGAACCATTAAATTCCTTGTGCTGCCACGGCCTGACCTTTACAGCTCTCAGCTATGGCAAGAAACAGATGAGGCAACAGATTGAACAATTTGGTTCTGTCAGTGCAATAAAGCAGAAGTCCTGGATTTCTCTCACACGTGCCATTGCTTTTCTCCTGCTGCCAAGCCCAGCTTTGAAGGACCACAGACAAGCTGAAATTTATAAAATTCAGCAACTGCAGTAAAACTAACTTTGCATAAATATTCTCTTTGTTCCTGTCTTCTTTCCAGTCAGGTTTTCTATCCATCTATTTTTTAATCCATGAATGCTCCAGTCAGTGACTGGCAGCAGTCACTGTTGGTTTKATGACCTTGGATCTGGCTGGGGCTTCTCACCTGAGCAGGCACCTGCAATGGGTCTGGCCAGACTAACCCAGGCTTGGGCAGAGCAGGACAATCCTGGATMAATCCTTCAAAGCAGAAAAGCAGGAATGTGGTGGAAGAAAGGCAAAAGGAGAAGGGGAACCACACAAAGAAGGCACCCCTGAGCCCATCTGCTTCCAAGCAGTTCTGTCACCCCCTCCACAGGGATGGAGCTCCCAGGGGACAAGGGCAGCTGGCATTTTCAATAAAGTGAATTTATTAGGCAGAGCAGYTCTCTAATGGAACTGCTGTATCCATTCTGAGTGCAAAGGGAATTGCCAGGTCCTCAGAAACCAATTCCTGAATCTCAAAAAGCAAAATGGTGCTGCTGAAAGGAGCCACGAGCCAAACTCCAGCAGTGGATGGAACATGAGGTCTGAAAGCTTGGGGGGAAAACACGTTGGGAAAGCAAAGGGCATTAAGTACAGAATAGAGCTGAGTCTGGGCACATTAAGATCCCACTGGATATCTGTGTATTCCCATCCCAGTGCTGCCCTATRCCTCACACTCCTGTCCATCCACCACAGCTGCACTGGGGGAACAAAACCAACATCTGAACTTCTGAACCACTCTCAATACAGGAAACAGCAGAACTGGGAGTAATTCCATCAGACAGCTCAAGTGCAGCCTGGAAAACCTCACCCCAGGAGGAGCTGCAAGCACTGGCTGCCATTTCCCAAACAGAGAGACTSAATGACTGAAAAACATCTACCAGTTTTTAATTAAAAAGGGGGCAAACAGTGCACAGCTCCTAAGGACTAACATGGCCTTAATTCAGGAATGATCACTGGGAAAGGTGCTGGATGGAATAGGAATTGTCTCTTACAGGTATGACTGAAAAAAAAGGACAAAACTCCTGGGAGTTCATCATCCAGCTTTATCCACCAAAGCCAACACTGAGCAACAACACAAGCCTGTGGTCTGTGCTGCAGGAATGGTTTCCTGATACTGAATCTGAGATGTGATAATGATCATGTCCCTCCCTTTCCAGGGAAGACTTCAACACTTCCCACGCCCTACCCTCATTCCAAACCCTGCTTTTGCTGCGTGATTAGTTGGTGACACCACGGAAAGACACAAAGGGCAAAGGGAACTGAATCTGTGATCTCTCACTGCTTTATGAAATGTAACAACATTTTCAAGCTGAAGTCATGAAAATTGATGAAAAGCTTGCAAAGATTAGTTTAATGGTGCCAAGGACACTTTTTTTTTTTGCTATTCCCTAGAAAACTTACAATATATAAAAGAACTGAAGGGTGAGGTTCAGTCTGGCAGATACCTCTGCCTGTAACAAAAGGTTACTTAAATTGTGTTATATTGGAGATGAATTTGAACTCTTTAAGGACTGAAATACAAGGAATGGAGCAGTTTATTAGAAGAAACCAGCAGAGCACCACAGGGACTGAGTAACTTATAGATAGAATGGCCCATTCACCAAAATACCAGAATTGTAACACGCTGTTCCAGAGAAGCAGAAAAGAACAGAAAATGCAGCATAAATAGAATTAACACCTTACACAAAAAKCCTTCAGCTGCTGCACAGGTACCTTTCTCAAGTACTTGCCCATGTGTGTTATTCTATTTGTTTCCACAGTGATCTCCAACACTTCCTAGGCCTACAAATATATCTAAGAACAGACTACAAATATAGACTAAAAAAGCCCAGCTTTGATGTTCCTGTGAGCAGGAAGCAGGGTTTTATCATTCTCTATTTTTTCTGATAACACCCAGGGGAATGTTTCTCAAAGGAAGAAGAAAGAAGTTATTTCCAACCTAATAAAGCAAACTGAYTTCCAAGAGAAAGGATTCTGTCCTCCTTTTACATGCCACCATGTCCCCAAACTTATTTTGTTGATTTTTAGACTAATATTAGTGCTATTCTCACTGTTCTCAATGCTCCCAGGTCAAACAAGGACTGTACTTCAGATGAGCTYAGCCAAAGTACATTCATTAAATCCAAACACAGCAGCAATTAACTCAGGCAAGGCAAGAACTGCAAAAAAGATAAACAAGGCAGTGAAGTAACAAATCACCTGCACTGCTGCCACCCTGCCCAGTGAATATTCAAAATTGAAAGATTAACCTGATGGTCCAGAAAGCTGCTTTCTTTTTCTAAAATAGTCTTTAAAAATAAAGGAGTTTGTAACTTGAACAGGGGTACACTTGGTAAGCTTTAGTGTAGTTTTGTATAGCAAGAGCTGCATTTTTCTCTAGGATTGGAGTGGGGGGAGCAACAGGAAATCTGTATTTGCTAAGATATCTCATCATATACTTGGAAAATATTTCAATTTTTTTGCAGTTCACACCTTTTCAAAATGGAAAATTTGTAAGGATGAGCCTGCCATGGAAGTATGAAATTCTGTAGCTGAGATAACACTTCTGAAAAAGAAGGAGAGAAGAATAAAGTGCTGGAAAACTGAAGGATGATCAAGCCCAAGGCTCTACAGCAGAGTGGAAACTATGGAGGATGATGTCACCTAAAACAGGGACTAGAACTGAGAGTGAAGAGGGGGAAGGTGAGAGGAATAATATCTGTATTGTTAAAAAACCCTTTGCAGCCCCTGGTTTGCTTGGTGGACAGTAACAAAAAAAAAWTWAAKCRTTTTTTTTACTCTGAGTCRTCTGGACTTACAGTATGGAAAATAAATCAGCTGCTCMAACCACTTGATGATGTTATTTTACATATATAGATATATCTTGYGTTTATTTGCATGGTMCTCTTGCTGAAGGAAAAAAAAAGCTGGGATTATTTTTCCAATGTGTTCCCTCAGCCCTTCCCAGCAGTTTGTGCCACTAATAGAAGAAATTAATAATGCTGCAATGAGATTTTGGAGAGAACTTCCATTTTCTGCCTTCTACTTCCAAATATGTAATTGAAGCCTGGATTTCAGGAAGTGGGAAAACCCCCAGATCTCTGGTGGCCAAGTTTTCCAGAATGCTTTCAGAGCAAAGCACGTGGCAGAAAAAGGAGAAAAAGGCTCAGTGGCCATCTCTGTTCTTTAGGTAGAAATTAAAGTGCCACCAAGAGCTGTGAGCCCTGAGATAAAGATTGTCATCCTTTGGGAATCTCCAGAGCCTTGGAGTTAAGTGTTATTTTTCACACTCCCTGACTTCAAGGGAACACAGTCAAACACAGGCTGATGTTTTCAAGTTCAAACATGGCACTGCTGTCACTGGGAGGTGTGAGCAGCACACAGCACAAACACCTCCCAGCCACTGCCTGCTGAGCTCTGCAGGGGAAAAAAGCTCCAAAGATCCCAGAAATGCTTGGGTTCCAGGCACAGCCTTGGGGCTGCACTCATCTCWGGTGCTGCTGGCTTTTAGTCACTGCTGGTCCAATGTCCCCTTCCTGGCATGATTTCCAGATGGTTGAAATATTCCAGTATCAGTAACACAGGGCTCGAAACTGAAAAGTTTCAATTTTATAAGATTCAGATGTTGGAAAAAAATAGAATAGGGCCAAACAGTAACCAAGAAATTGGATGGSTTCTGATAGAAAGGTGTTGAATTTTACATCTCTTATGTCTCACTCTTCATCTGATAATAGAATAAAATCTTTTAAAATGCCTCTCAGCTGCCCCATCTCTAAAAAACTAAGAATAATCAATCAACAGGCACTGGGTAGAAATACCCAGTTTCCAGTTTGGCTTATCTTCCTCTCCCCAGTGCAAAACCCCAAACACAAAGAACAGTAATAATGACAAACTTGATTAATTTGACATTAAAACTTGCACCCTGATTMTCCAGGAGGGTTCACCTCCTCCTGCCTCTGGATGAAGCTCAGGGAAGCAGCTGCCAGGAAGGAGCCAGGGATTCTCTCCCAGAGCACACAGGAGTGTACATTCCCACCCAGAGCCTTGGAATGCTGTTAATTAACTCAAAAAGAGGCCCTTCAGCACTAAAGGCACCAATTAAGCACCTAAATAAACCACCTAAGGACACAGAGACTGGATCAGGAATGATGAATCCTTCTCAGGGGTGAGTCTCATGCTGGTGGTGGCAAGCAGCAGCATTTCTATTTTGGGACCTGCCAGGGAGTTTCCCAGGAATGATCTCAGATACCTGTCAGAGCTGTTCTCTGATCTGAGAATCCCAAACCAGCACAATCCTGCAGCTCAGCAGATATGGGAGCTCCTCTCAGTGACATCCAGCTGTGAACCCCAAAYGATTTGGGATCAAAATGATCCTTTTTGGGGTTGGTGTTTGTGGAGGTTCTTCTCTGAGCTACAAAACTTCCTGAGAACTTGMGAGCTATGAAACATTTAGAATTTTCTCCAATGGAGGGTTGAAATTCCTGCAGTCACATGGAGATGGGAAATTTGAACATATTAATCACTTCATTAAAAAGCATTGGGAAAGCTTCATTTTAGCTGTCAATTTTAGCTGTCTTCAAATTTCATTCCCTGGTTAGGCTGTAAGAGAGGATCAGGAAATGACATTTTCTCCATTTTCTCCTGTACTGTTTGTTTCACCCACCTTCCAGGGGCTGTTCAGTAGGATCAGTGTCAATATTTCACCTGCATTTCTAAAGACAAAGCAGGAGTCTCCTCTCCACAGATTTCCTCCTGACCCCTCCAAGACACACCCAGGAGAGTTAATTCAGGCTAATTACAAGAAAATATTCTACCTTTTGCCTCCCAAATCAGTCAAGCACAATGCAAATGTAACAGTTTGACTGCAAAGCAAACAGAACCACACACCAAGTCAAACAAAAACACAGTCAAGACATCTAAGAGGCAAGCATCCAACTCCACATTTGATGTTTCCTCCACATGATATATATCCAACCCCCACTTCTTTTTCTGTCTTACAGGACCTTATGTAACTATTTAAAAGACAACAGGACCAGTGTGATTCTGCCTTCAACTCAGCTCTCCAACAAATCTCTCTGTGGGTGTCGTGTCCCACTCGGTGCTATTGCAAGCAAAAACACCACCCAGTTCTCCTACATGTGCTGATCAAGCTTCTTATTTACATTCTAATTCTTTAGCCATCGCTATACTTCTCTTTTTTTTTCTGTGGTTACAACCAAAACCCCAGCCTAAACATACTTACAACCAGTTGTGTTGTTTGTTTTGTTGGTTTTTTTTTTTAATTTTTAAAGCATCAGCTGTATCTTTTCCCTTTAAGCTGGCCCAGCAAAATTCCCAAGTGCTGAGCTCATGGCAGGAGCTGGATGGTCAGTGCACAGCCAGACAAGCTGCAGCTGCCCTTGTCCAGATGGCAGCTCCAAGGAGGAGAGACAGGTCCCACATTTGTGTAAACACACACAGGGATTACCTGGGAGCTGTGGGCAAACAGGATAAGTGAGGGGAAAAGGCAGAACTCAGTGCTGAGAAATTTAAACCTCTCAATGTTCCTGCTCCACTGAGCTGGGAACTTTCCTTACCCCTCCTCTTCCAACTCTCCAACTGATGGATGGAGAACTGTCCCACTGAGCTTCAGTCTTGACTCCACACAACCCATGATCCTGGATTTTGTATTRTCATTTTGGTTTTCATTTCCCCAACTCATCCCACCAGGACTTCCCAAGTTCATCCTGCTCACACACTTGGCCAGAACTCCAGGCAGGACTTCAGCCATTCCCAAGGATTTCTSCAGGATGGATWTTGGGTTTGTTTGCTGGGAAACACRCCTGCAGAAGKGCTTTGGGATCAGCTGCATCACTAAAGGATGGCACTGGCAGCTCGTGGGGTCTGCCCTGATGCAGGAGCCCAGTCTGAAAAGCATTTTGGAGCTGCAGCACAATCAAAAACCCAACTGGGCTGTGCAGCCTCAAACAGCTGAAGTGGCACAAATGAGTGGAAGTAATTCCTTCCTTCAGCCACTACACTTAAATAAATGTCAGGCTGCAGCACTACACATGTGAGGAAATACCTATCAGCATAAAAATGCTAATACGTTTGTGACTGCTGAACTCTCTTCCTAAAGCAAAAACATCTCCATAACCCCAAACTTCACTGGGTCTCTTTCATTCCATTTCTACTGTCCACTCCTGTAGAGATCAAATCCCAAACCTTGTCTACACTGGAAGAGTTTTAAAATTTGTGTCCTCATGCTCTGAAATCAGCGTTGATTACATTTAAGAATCCAGCACAACTGCRTCTTTACCTCCAGCTAAAGTGGCTGTCACTTGAAATGGATTTTCTTTGTSCCCTCTCAGGCTGCCTCATTTTGCCAGACTGTAAGCTGAAGATTAAGTGAAAAATCCCATTTCTAGAGCTGGAAACAAGCCTGTTTACAGGCAGAAGCACTGCTGCCATGGCCAGCACAGCCTCTCCAGAGCCAGCTGCAAACACAACTCCAGCAGATCCTGGCACCACTCAGCGAGGGAAGKAAACAGGACTGAGACTTTTTTTGTCTCAAGTTTCTTATTCTGGACTTGTTTTCAATGGGTTAAGGGAAATCCAGTGCAACTACCTTATGGAGGCTTCATTAAGGAAATGTTTTCACTCAGCATTGAAATCCTCAGCATTTTGAAGCCCCATCATCACCTTGCCATGCTCCAAGTGAGCTTCCCTCAGGAATGAGAACTGAGGGAACTGATTTCACTAAAAGTCACTATTAGCACTGGTTTTACAGAGAACAAATTTGGATCTAAGTGACCAGTAAACTAAAAAAAAAAATCATTTATTTAAGATTCAGAAGAAGAAAACAGCAAAGGAACAGCAAAGCAAGTTTGCCATGCACATCAATAAAAAACGATTTTTCTGTTCCATTTTTGAGTCTTTCTGGATTCTCATGAAGCTGATTTTGCTATCCACTCATCCTCTTCTTTAAAATGTTACTACTAATACTAATACTAATGTTACTACTAATACTATTTGTATCCAGACTGACACCCAATGGAACAAATCCAAAAAAGAAGCATTTCAAGATCAAAAGGAGGTTATTWAAGTCAGCATAATACACATTAAAACTTAACTTCTTGTATTTCTTATCAGCACTTTAAGAACAACTGACTGGAAAGGGGAGCAATTTAAAATTACCATTTTAAAACTCTTTTCAGAGCYTAACTCTGTAGTAGGGACTTTAAAATGTGCTACATATTGGCCATCCAGCACATGAATTGTCATTATATTATATTAATGAATATATACATTATATTCAGCCACTCCTGCAACAGCTGCTTTAAATAAATCAGCTCTGATCTCACATGAGAATCAAATCAATACAAAAATAATCCAGGACAGTGGGGTTTATTTCTCTTACCTGCCTAAAGCACTTAAAAATGGTTTAAATTTCAATGTTAGGTGTTCTTCTTAAGAAAACACCTCATTAGAAAGAATTGTAGTTCAATTCTAACAATTGTAGTTCAATTCTAACAACCTGTAAATGATCTCCCTATTCCTTAAAATAAAGATGTAGAGGATTTAAAAAAAAATTATATATATATAACCTACTAACATCAAGTAATTTATATATACAGCCTACTAACATCAAGGAAAAAATCCAACTAAGGAAAAAAATATTCTTATTTCTGGTTCTGTATGAGTAACAACAAATTTGATGTTAATCTCCACCATCTCATTTAACAGCAKGAAAATACCTTTTAGAAACTCAAAGTTATTGCTGGAATTATCTCTAAGTATGAAAAAATTAAGTCACATTTTAAAGGTTTTAAGCATCTGAGCATTTTAAAATTAATTCATTAAATTAAATCTCATTTAGGAAGCATTCACACAAGTTATGGGGAATGCAAGTCAACAGGAGCATCACTGTTAGGAAAAGTATCCAGAACTAAAAAGTGATACTGGATATTTGATTTTTGGTAAAACACCCCCTCACCTACAGCACAATAATCCCAAACTATTTCAGTTTCAACACAAAAACTGCCTTCAAGTGTTCAGCTGAGCCAGTTTTGCCTCATTTCCCTTGGCAAGAAAGCCTTAAAAAGCCATTTGTTACAAAAACCTCGTACCAAACCTGCAGTGTTCACTTCCCAATGTGCTGATTTGGAACATGAAGATCATTTACAGGAATTTTGTMAGGAATGACTCTCAGGAGTCCCTGCACAGATCCCAACCACACCAGGATCTATATTCAGAACAGCAACTCCAGTTCAACCAGTCCATCACTTCTGTAAAATCAGGAGCAATCCAGATCTGCTGGCTGACACTTGCATTAAAATATTTTCTTTTAATTCATTTTCCCCCCCACCATGCTGCATCAACACTCAGGCAAGATTACAGATCTCCAGAATGATAACCCTGCTGCCACATAAAAATATTATTTTTTGCTACAGAACTGAAGAAAAATAAATTTTAAAAAATCACACATCACTGCTAAGTCACAACAAAGCCACAAAAGTTTTAGAATTCATAAAGATCAGGGGGGAAAATTAAGTAATAACCAAATACAGAGCAATGCACAACTCACTGCCTCCTATAATGGATTTCCAAGTGGTTTTTGACAGCTAAATATTATTTAACTTATTGTCTGGTTACTTCTCCATRGTTCTGTGTATTGGATGAGCTCATGTTCCCAAACTTGGATTTAAGACACCACTGTGGTCTAGAAGCTACAAATATTTTTTAACATCTAACCAACAGACTGGAATAAAGCACTCAGTGGAGGCACCAARAAGAATTGAAATACAAAACAAACCCAATGCAACTTGAATATTTAATTAACAGAACTACCCAAAATGTTTTACTGACTGACCAATAAATTGTTTGAGTATTAAAGGTTTACCTTCATTTCAAACTTCTCCATAAAATACATCAAGTTCTCAAATGGGRCCTAAACAATCCTAATGAATAAAGAAGGGAATAAATGTGAATATTTCAGAATCTGGAGAGAACACTTCAGTTGTACTTGGTGCACACAGATGAGGAGCAGCTCAGGTCCCTAAGCAGGCACAGATTTATCCCCTGACAGAGATRTGAGGAACTCCCCTCCTTCAGCTCTTCTGCTGCCACACAGAATTGAAACTGTACCCCAAGCAAATGTGCTTTATTTGGGTATTTTGCTGTGTTTGACCCTTCCCAGGAGCCTGAAGCAATCCAGCTCCATCCCCCAGAGCTGGGAGGGTGGCAATACACATCTAGATGTGTAATTTTGCTGTGTTTGACCCTTCCCAGGAGCCTGAAGCAATCCAGCTCCATCCCCCAGAGCTGGGAGGGTGGCAAATGGGGCACAAAAATCTCTCATGAGCAGCAGATCACCAGGATCAGAGTGCCACAGATGCAGATCAAAGCTTCCTGCACCTTCCCTCAGATCTGCATCCAGCAGAGGGGAAAACCCACTGGGGCTCACCTGGCTCCCTCCCTGCCAGCTGAACGTTCAGCATCACATCTGCTGCATCTGAAATCACCCACAGGACTCGTTAAAGCCTTTCTAGATACAAAATCCCCATTTCTGCCACTTGCTGGAGGTATCCAAATGTGCCATTTTTCTAGCAGTTAGAGATGATACTGAGCCTCTTTCTCTACAAACAAATACAGATACAAAAAACCAGTTAAGAGAGTTGCTGGCATTCGAGAAAGGAAGATGATAAATGTAATACAACCAGTTTTAATCAAGATCAAAGCTGCAGGAGAATGCAGACAGACAGTCTAGACTGCTTTACTTTGAAAGCCTAAGCATATAAAGCAACATCTGCAAAGAACATTAATCACATTTAGTCCACAATCTTATCACCTCCCAAGCAAGCAGAAACAACTTTTACTTAAAAGTCATATGCTTCTATGTGACAAGCGTTTTTAATTATCTTTAAATTAGATATTTATCACTGATTACAAAGCTGRTCTGTTCACTTTGAAATAAGCTGATGCAATTTGAAATACATTTGCAGAGCTCCCTGGACAAAAAATGGAATAAAGTATTGGTAAGGAAGCCTGGTGAACAGTAACAATTATTTTAAATCACTGGTACAGAGTGGGAATTCTCAAAATATTGAATTAAGTTCTGATTTGCTCCTCTGCAGTTCAGACCATAACTCAGAAATTTTCTGTACAGAAAACTGTACAGAAAATTTTTCACTTTATTGTCTGAAAAATTTTCTGTACAGTTTTCTTTAGCTTTAGAAAATAACTTGAGAATATAAATAATCGTCTTTCCTTCAATTTTTTTTCTATAAAAAAATTTATCTCGCTCCTGCACTTTAGAGGGGAATTAAAAATTGGAGAGATGGTGCATATCTACATATAGAGTATTTATGTGATAATACACAGCTTCCTATACAAAAGGAATTTATTCCTTGTTTACCTTGGTTTATTTMGCTTTTATTCTGGTCCATTCTCCCTTATGATTTTGCCTACTCACTAGCAATCATTTAATTTATTTTATTCAAAGTGTCTTGCATTAAAGTTTTCCCTTCTGCCAAGGTTTTCATACAATCTACCCTTCAACAAGAGCCTGGCAGAGACAAATCCACAAAAAAAATCCATCATCTTACAACCCRGAGGCAACAGCTGTGACAATTGACAACATTATAAACCCACAGAGGCAAAGAACAAAACTGGGAATTTCTGCACTAAACTCAGCTTCTCCAGCAGCCCCACATCCCACAGGAGAGCTCGTGAAACGCAGCAGCAAATCCAAAATTTATGAGTCTTACTCAAAAATCTGGGTGTTAAATTCCTCAGTTCAGAYCAGGCAGAGTGTGCAGCCTCCCCTGCAGCAGCATTCACTGAAAATGGGGATTTTTAGGATTTCTGCTGATACCTTTCAGTTGGAGATCCCTTTGCAGATCCCTTCTGGACATCTCTCTGCAGGCACTGCTGGCCATCCTGCTGCTCCTGGGTGAGATTCCTCAGTCTCCCCACAATTTATAGACAAAAAGGTAATTCTGAATCCTTTTTCCCCAAATCCTCCCCAGCCTGTTCACTTTGCTGTTGCAGCTCTCAGCTGCACAACAGAGGTTTTGCAGCAGCAAAGCCCCAGTCCCTCATGCCWCCCTGAAGAGTGGAGATTTCACTGAATTTCTGTGGAGAAGCACCTGGTTTATTCTCCCTGCTCAGGCTGCAGCATCCTTCTGAAGCTCTGCAGCGTTCCTGGAGTGCTGGAGTTCATCTGCCTGAGCTATTTTAAGAATTTCCTATCTTTAGGCCTACTGACAACACTTTTTTTTAAATTTTTTAATGTAACTTTAACCTCCCACAAAAAGCAGTTGAACAAAGGGAGACTCTGCACACCTTCTGAGACTCCTACACCTGTGGAAATTGGAATGCTTGGAGAAATACCCTCATATACTATGATTAAAGTTCATTTCTTTTTGTTATTTTGTTATTTAACTGAGCACCTCATAGAGCCACAGCAAGGCAATCTATTTTCTGGCCAATTTTTAATTTGCTTATCTGATCAATACCACCACAATTCTTTAAGTTAAAACAAATTACAAGTATTTAGGTAYAGCAGGAAATTTTAAAGTGCTGTAGGATAATGCAGAGGCTTTCTCAGAGCTTGGCTATTTATCTTCAAAACCCTGGGATTGGTTTGGGCTYCAAAATTTTAATGAGGTAAATTTGACAGAATAACTAGAACTAGACAGCTGCTTTTAAAACAGCAAATAAAATTTCGTTTCAATCCTAACTCCAGCTAGATGAACTTCAATTTTTATTATCTCATCTCATGGAATGAACCACGTGGCCTAGGAGAAATAACACTGTGGCTATTTAAAGACAAGGCAGGTTCTGACAGTTCTCACTGAACTCTCAGAGGAAAGCAGAATTCCAAAGTCCAGGGATGAATCAGGGAAWCTCGGGTACGTGACCCAAGAAAACAACACCACAAACAAAAGCTTTAGGGCAAAAGCACTGCACTTGCTACTACAAGATAATTTATCTTCTAAATTTAGATAACAATTAAGAAAATGTTATCTAGTGACCTGAAATCTGGAAGGCACTTTAGGATATGGTTTTGACCTTCTAGTTCTTATTCAAGAACACATTCAAAGCCAGAACATGAATGCTGTTACTCCATTTAAAAGCCTCTTGACACTRTGACAAAGTAACAGCCTTAAATRTGATGATTGAAACTCCAAGTTCCARGGCAATAAAAGGCTCAKGAGGGTTCCRTAAACACGTTTTCCACAGGTACTCCCCGTGCCCAGAGGCAATGGGGTGAATCTCTCCTGCCTCTCAAAGATAAGAGGACAAAGATGACTGTGGATATATTGCATTAGTTTATTTGGGACGGACCTGCCAGACAGGTGAGCTGCTAACACGTCTCCAAAAACACTCCTAGGAAATTACCAGAACATCAGTGAGAGAAGAAAATGACAATTTTTAAGCTATGCTGCACGAAAGATTACAAAGAAGACATTTAAGCTACAATTCTGTCTATTAATGCCATTCTCTGGCAAGCATGAATTCCCCAGAAGRGAAGTGGCTGCTTGCAATATGCAGGATTCCCCAGAAATAGCATTCCACCCACTGCACGTGGAGGCAGGTGAGTAAGAGGCAAAGAAGGATCTCTTCATGGAACCTCCCATGGGCTAACACTCACTAAATATGATGAATTTGGGATTTCACAGCATTTTGGAAGATCAGACCAGCCTGGAGTAGCTTGTGTTAAGCGAGGCTTGAGAAAGCAGCTATTCAAGGAGTTCCTAAGTAAAAAAATGAAGAATAAGTAAAAAGATGAAGAATAAGTAAAAAGATGAAGAATAAGTAAAAAGATGAAGAAACTTTTCAGGCCAGGCTGTGGGAACTAGAAATCCAGAACTTAAAGGTTATCAATGCATGAGTCCTAACCCCAGGGGAAATAAAGAAATCTGTACTTGAGTCCAGGAGTACAAATCACATCAACTAATTTTGATCAGTTTTGCTCAAGCAGCACTGCTGATAAAGAAGCAGAGGACTCAGAGATGAAAGAAGTGAGCAGAGCCCAGGACACTGAGCTTGGATRAGCCCCTGTCACTGCAATGTCTCAGTGTGCCTAAAGTCACCCAGAGGAGCCAGCAGCGCTCAATCTGCTGACACGGGCGTTTGGGGCTCGCTGAGTGTGAAGAGAARCCAGCCACGAGCCCAGGCTGGCACGGATCACACAAAGTGCCAGGGACAGACAGACAGACAGACTGCCTCACCCCGCACAGACTGCACTGCTCACCCCTGCACGCCCCTCCCCAGGACAGTGGCCAGGGAAGGAGCAGGGAATCACGAGCACAGCTACCCTGAACTCCACAAAAAGAACAAAAACAGGACTGAACTCCACACAACAGACGGTGCCCGAGCTGAGTGAACTTTGCACGGGCTCACCAGGGCTGATCCACCCCCTCCCTCCATCCCTCCCTCCCTCCCTCCTGCCACACCGGCTCCAGCCCGAGGAAAAGCCGGCCTGGGGAGGGGAAGGACCAGCCTAGGGAGGGGAAGGGCTGCTCCCTTCCAGAGAAATCCAGTGACAGGGAGGGAGCAGGGAATCTCCAGGGCAAGGGACACTGCTTCAATGCTGCCTCTGGAAAAGTTCTCAGCGCAAACTCTGAGGCTGCAACTGCTTGGAAGAGATGAGGAAACAAATGTGTCRGAACACACAAAGCACAAACAGAAGGTTGGCCTAATTTTAATCTGGATTCTCCTTTTGAGGAGAATTTCTAAAGCCTCAAACAATATGAAGTGTAGGGTAAACTAAAGGCTTTTGGCAGCAGCGTTCAGCAATTATTTGATCTGGAAATTCCATCCAGACCCAAGTTTAATCACCTCTGAACAAACTATTCCTCCCTGAATTTGTCCATCTGTGAYATCATTTTTTATTTCCACATGTTCTGAAACACTGAGTTCTACAGTTTAATTACCCATCATTAGTAGATGTACTTTTTCTGTTTAAAGTACCTTCATCAATCATTTGGGTGGATTTGATGTGAAGCAGCTGGCCAGCAGGCTGAGCAGGAAGAAAAGACAAGTTAGCAAAGTACTCAGCCCCCAAAGCATCCTGAAATGCATTTCCARGGTTATCACACAAAGGTAGGATGTTGGCATGGATTGGGATGGAGAAATTACAGGTATTTAGCAGTATCTGGGTTATTCACTTCCAATTCCCAACCTGATTTAAACCAGAATGATGCTTAAAAGGAAATCCTTCAAGTTTGATACTGGGAATTTTTATAGCAGAAAATYACTCAGCAGATTTCAAGTTGTTTATATTTAGTTAAGTTATAGATGTGCTCATATGGAACCTTTATTCTTAGTTATTAGGAATAAAGAAGTATCTACATCCAAAAGAATGCATTTCATTCGTAGCAAAATGAAAACTTCCCAGGTATTAAGGGACAGAATAATGATGTATTTTTACAGCTTTATTTTCCTTAAGATAGGAAGCATCYGTGTCATGGGGATTGCTGACTTACTCCAGAGAAATTCCCAAGTTGTATTTGGAGTCTCTTACCCAGAGTAGTCATAAACACAAGTTTAAGGGCTCCTACTGCCAGATGTTGTGTTTGATGGAGAAGTGCTTGTGCTCACACAGAAACAGGTGTTCCTCTTGTCACAGCTGAGGAATTCACTCAGCAATAAATCCTCCTGGCAGGCCAGAACACCACCAAAGCTTCACAAACGCAACGAAAAAATTTATGGGAGAATTCTCCTGTCTTGRCTGCTCCAGGTGTTTATCCTGTGGTAGTCGATGAGTGTTTGAACGAGAACACAAACASTTCTATCAGTAAGATCAATAAGGAGAATTTCCCTTTGCAAAGGAGAAGAAAAATTGTCTGGTTTTTCATTTGGATTTTTTTGTTGTTCGGTTGGCTGGTTTTTGTTGTTTGGGTTTTTTCCCCCAGGACAATGATTACCTCCAGACAGCCAACACAGGAACAGATATTTAATAAATCACTGGCCAAACAGCAACAATGACTCAACTTTCGGTGTAGCACCCTCAGGAGTGGTTTATTGTGTGCTATCAGGAACAAGGCTGGTGTTATGGAGCCCACAGCAGGAATGCCAGGCTTTCCTGAGCTCCCTCCCTTGAGCACCCAGCTGAGGCAGAGCCTGCCAGCTCCCTCCGCCCTGSATCAGTCAGCAGTGTGTCCCACAGCTCAGGTGGGTGTCACATTGCAGCTTCCCCTCTTGGGATGTTTATTTAAGCATCATTAATGCAGAGATATCAGGGCTGGCAATGCCCTGAACTCTGACATCTCATTTCCTGTACAGAGTCAGCAGCAACCCAGCACTCCTGACCACAGAGCTGCCCTGGGCACCTCAGAAGGGAACACAGAGCACACACACCAACTCTGCCCACAGCCATTGCACTTCTGCACTRGGTGCCTCCATCCAGCCACCCTGTGAGAAGCAACTGCTAAAGTTTCATTTTAATTTTAACAGTTTAAGCTAAACTGTTTAATTTTAWTAAACTTTAACAAAACTACAAGAGAGGACTACATAAAGGAAAATTACAGCGCTGGGAGTCCCCTGTGACTARSAGCCACGTGGCCCAGCTACAAAATGGATGCTCTGCCTTTTATACCCTTAGCCCCMCTGKAAGTTTAGTCAGTCAACTCTTTCTCTGCCATCCTTGGTGGAGATTACTTTTGACACCTTGAGTGGTGCCAGGTGTTGTTCTGCTTGCCTCCTGGTACCAAGGCAGCTCCTCTAAATGTCTTGGCTACTAAGGCTYTTACAGGGGGAGGGAAAGAGGACTCTGGAATTACATATTCCAATAACATTACTATACARCTATATAGRATCTACCTCTTAATTGWGAGAGCCAACCATTACATTYRTTATCTATACAATCCCTTCCCAGGACTGAGGCCATCTGCTTAGATCACCAATAACTTTTTTAAGGAATCCACATACGTGCTCTCCAGCAAAAGGCACCTGCTGGAAATTCCTCAAAAAAGCTTTAACATTATCATCCCAGGATATGGATGCCAAGAATGATCAGCCTAGCTGGAGGGAAGGTGGGCACAAAAMAAACCAATGTACATTCAGGCCTCTGCTCCCCAGTGGTGGCACTGTACCTCCACAGAAGCCACCACTTCAAAAAAAGGGTTTAAAAATTCTGCTTTAAGTAAAAAGCAAGTTGAATATCACAGCTAAGTGAAAAAGGAAGAGGATGATGGAAATAGCCTGGGCCACAGAACACTGGCTTCTCTCTTCCCTACAAGGGAGGCTGAGCTGGGAGAGACCATGGTTGGGATAATACCCCAGGTAAGATTCCCCTGTGTTTGTAAACTGATTTAACTTCCAGTCARGCTCTATGCAGCATTTCAAACCACYGCTACTAGAGACCAATTTATCTCCATTTCAGTGCCCATGCTTGGATCTCAGCACAGAAGTTGTCCTCATGTAGAATTTCAGGGAAGATTAACAGTAACAGGATGTCTGCAGAAAGCCCAACAACAGCCCGAGGCTGACTTCASCCTGCAGTGTAACAAAGGGGATGAGGTCAGGCGCTGTCCCAAGGACTCGGCTCYCAGCTGAGCTCTCAGCACCACAAACTCACCCAGAGCTTTTCTCTCCAGAAGTGTGCCCTGCTGACTGGAAGATATTCCTGCTTTATGGCTTACAAGCTCCTGAGGAGTGCCCTGGTTCTTCCACACTCCCCTGGCAACTGAAGATGCTCCTGGGATTGAAACCCCTCAGGTCTCATGGCTGTTCAGCTGATACCCAAAATTCACCAGCCCCTGRTTGTAAATGGGATTCCTGATGCTGTGTTTTGATTCAGTACATTCAGGCATTATCAGTTAGGGTTCTACATTTAAAGGACATCCCCTACATTCTCCCCTCGTCATTTCCAGACCTGTTAGTGCTGTCTGTTCTCTRCTTGGATCTGATTTTAGCACAAAGTTTTATGCCCACCTGCTCAGAATAAATTTCTAAGGACATCTGCAGCCAAAATCTGAGTAACGTAAATTAGATACTGCTAAGATTATGTTYCAAATAGTCTTTCCAAAGTTTTCTTAAACCTGGGATGTAACTGGATTTTACTGATCACCCTATCACCCCTCCTGTGATTGTGTCAGTCTGAATCTTTTATTTAGTTSCCACCTCATTGTTACCAGAGAACCTGTGAATTTTATCACCTATTCCTTGGAATGATAGAATCACAGAACAGTTTGAGTTGGGACTTTAAAGCTCATCTCATTCCATGCCCCTGCCACGGGCAGGGACACCTCCCACTGTCCCAGGCTGTTCCAACCTGGCCTTGGACACTTCCAGGGATCCAGGGGCAGCCACAGCTGCTCTGGGAGCTTGTGCCAGGCCCCTCTGCTGTTCTGCCTGGAAATCTTGAATCTAGAGCCCCTGGAGAAAAATGTGATATGGAGATACTTAAAAAGCAAGGGAAGAGGACAAAAACCCTGTGAGAAGAGGCCTGAACCGAGATCCTGAAAAAGAGAAGCAAATTCTTTCTGAAGATGGAAGTTATGAAAAATGATACTGAATTGTGCCATTTTCCCTTTCTCACCCACAGAACAGCTCCACTCACCAATACTGAGGTGCCTTCCCTTGACAATTCCCTTCCTAGGAAAATGCAGGCAGCCTCCCTGGCAGCCCTCATTCCATCCATCCCTCTCCTGCTCCATCATCTTTCACACAGCTCCTGCRTTTGATCTTGTGAGAAATGGATTTGTAGAAAATTCTTAAAGCTTGACAGAYGGCTCACATAGTGTCTATGTATCTGTTTGAGATAAGAAATGTTGACTTAGAAATGTCATGGAATAGGACAGACATTGTTGAGAGAGAAATGGAACTAGAAACAAGTTTCAAAGGATGGTTTTGTAAATAAGACTGGATACTTTGGAGGAACAGAATTATGAAAGATGCATTGTAGTAGGAGCCACGAGGGGTTATTTTAGATGATTGGCTTTAAGGCATTTACAGCATGGTGTGGCAAAAGCTGATAGGCCAAGAAGCACTTATAATGTGTTGTAATTAAGAAATATTTGGCTTCTGATTGTGATGGTGTGAATTCTAACATCTATATTGTCTCACCCTTCTCATGAGACTGAAATTGGAGTAAGTTTTTAAAACACCTCTCAGTTACCCCATCTCTGAGTCAAAAAAAAACCCCAAATCCAACAGATGCTGAGTGCAGAAAGCTCTGTGCTGTTTTTCCAGTCATTTCTGCTGCTGGAGCAGACTGGATCAGCCCAGCCCAGAGCCAGCAGCCACGAGGGCTGAGCCGGAGTGAGGAGCTGAGGAGTGACAGCAGCACAAAATGGGGATGTGCGGGAGGAATCAGATACAAAGAAGAGGAACTCTCCTCTCACTGTTCTCCCAGCAGTTTTTGTTAAATACCCTACAACTAAAACAACCTTTTTGGACAAGGAGAAGGTGATTAACAGGCTTCTGAAGCTGGCTGAACTGATGGAGGAACTACTAAAAATCAAGGATGCTGRAGACTTGTAAAATTTTTGCATTACTGAACCTGTGGTTCAGAGTGAAGGAAGACAGAGGGGAGAAGAGCTCAGATGGGCAACAGAAGCTCCCCCAAAACACACTGTGTCAGCATGTAAATATCTCAAATTCATCAAAACCAAATTCCAACACATTTTTTCTTCTTACACATGAAAGAAATGAGAGCTCATCATTTACCTCCTCTCTCCCAACCTCACTTTCAATGAAAGAGTTTCCAACACCAAAGTATTTGTGACATCGAGAGGAAAATTTCTGGAATTATTAAATTTCAGAACAATATTTTTACAAACAGGATTCTAGGAAATTAATTTTGCTTGATTTGCCATCCATCTGAAAACTTTTAAGCCACTGGAAAAGTCCAGCTGCACTCTGGAGCATCAGGATTTTTCAGGAAGGATCCACTCCATTTCCACTGGAATGGAAAGTGGGATCTGTGCTCTCCTGGCTTCCCTGGAAGCCTCGGACCCAAGAGGATGTGAATCAGAATTTTTCAGCTGAACAGCAAAAGAAAACGTTCACCTGAAAGCTCTGTTTTCATGGGTGCTTTCCCAGAGAAGTGCTAAATGCTGAGTTTGGGGCGGGAATGGAAGCAAKAACATCTTGTGGTTTGAAATCACCTCCTCACAAATTAATCAGGGTTTCACAGCTGGGTTTCAGTACAAGCACAGCACATAAAAACCCATCAAGAGCTCACTGCTGATGTCTATCACCCCAAAGGGCGAGGTCAGATGAGCCTTCACGTGCTGGGGTCTGTCCCAGTGACACAAGGTGAAGTTAAATTAAATGCAGTAAGCTGTTACAATCTTTCTTTTTCACGGGCTTTGTGTTAATTTAAGAAAATTCAATTATCCCCAGGGACAACTTGCAAAACAGACCCTCTCCCAAATTTAAGATCAGAGTTAAAACGAAAATTTTTAACCAGTGTTGTTTTTTTATGCTGCTTTGAAAGCAGCTTTATAAAAAAATTATGACAAAGAAATCACCTAATTCTTTCTTAAAAGTACAGTAATTCAAACAATTGTGTGTCGTTTTGCAACTTTCACAGCCTAAATGTTTTTCAACCCTGAAACACAGAAATATTTAAAGAAAAGTCTTCCATCATGTAATTGCTGTGAGCTAAAGAGAACTATCTGTACCCTCTACTGACAAACACCAGCAAAAATTGCTAAAATTAACAGTTACTGCAAAGTTTAATTTTGTCTTGTACACTCAACACTGTAACTCAACAACAAAATTAAACCACTTCCCTGTTTATGTGGAAATTCCTAGAAGGAAACAGTTTTTCATGCTAGAGAGCTTGATAAAATGATTGGTCATATTTAAAAATAGCTTTCAAAAACAGATCAAATTTGAACTTATGTGCTGATACTGAAATGCAAGAATTSAAAATCCAGCTGAAAGAATGAAGACCACTCCAATCTTTAGGCAGCATTTAAGGAATGGAGATTAGTGTTATCTAGGTGAGATAAGAGCTCTCAACCTGAAAAAATAAGGCCAGGCTTCAGTTAGAAATAAAAGCCACCTCTAAATCACAAGTTGGTGAGGCACCAAAAGGCAGGAAGCTGCTGAAAGCAGCTCAATCAGCTCTGTGAGCAAGCAGAGATCTGGAGATAGGGCCAGCCCGGGATGGGACAGAGCTGCTCCTGCGGGGAAAGGCCTGGGGGAGGATGAGGAGCACCACAGGGACCCTCAGGGGCTTCCCTGGACCCAGCCTGGCTCAGACCTCTCTGAGGTGGGGCAACAGCTCAGCGGGGCTGCACACAGTGCCAGGGGCAGGGATGGCACTCCAGGGGTGGCACACGGGAATTTCATGGAATTGCACAAGGACAAACGTGGTGTCCGAGCCCTGGGACACAGCACCAGTGCAAGTGGGGACTGCCAAAAACAGCCTGGAGGTTTGGTGGGCGCCACAACAAAAGGTAATTTCAAAGAGGAAATGACCATTTCTCCTCAGAGCCGTTAGGATGAGGTGACATTTAAGAAGTGACATTAAAACCAGGCAGGCAGCAGATTACAGAAACCAACTGCACGGGGCCTGGCATCCAAACTGCAATGCTCACCTCAAACAGGAATCACCTTTAATATATGAAACGGATCATCTCAGGGATCACCTTTAAATATGAAACGGATCATCTCAGGGATCACCTTTAAATATGAAATGGATCATCTCAGGAATCACCTTTAAATATGAAATAGATCATCTCAGGAATCACCTTTAAATATGAAACAGATCATCTCAGGGATCACCTTTAATAATGAAATGGATCATCTCAGGGATCACCTTTAAATATGAAATGGATCATCTCAGGGATCACCTTTAAATATGAAACAGATCATCTCAGGGATCACTTTAAATATGAAACGGATCATCTCAGGAATCACCTTTAAATATGAAACGGATCATCTCAGGAATCACCTTTAAATATGAAATGGATCATCTCAGGAATCACCTTTAAATATGAAATGGATCATCTCAGGGATCACCTTTAATATGAAATAATCATCTCAGGGATCACCTTTATATATGAAACAGATCATCTCAGGGATCACCTTTTAAATATGAAATAGATAAGTTGAAGAAAAAAATGGAATACATAATTGAAGAAAGAAATGTATTTATCTACATTTCAGATCACAGCTGGCCCAAGGACCGCTGCCTCCCTCAGAGCACTCATCCCAGTGAGCCCATGCAGCCCTGGAGCACAGCTCCCTGTCCCTGCCCAGGGCTCCATGGAACGCTGCCCTGGCCCAGAGCAGGTGCTGCTGCTGTGGGCTGGCTGCTCTCGAAGTGGGACAGCTCCCAGTTGAAGGCAGGGCTGAGCTGGGAGGCAGCAAACGATGCCAATGTTTTCACA
Organism: Sporophila hypoxantha; assembly: GCA_002167245.1. NCBI lineage: Eukaryota > Metazoa > Chordata > Aves > Passeriformes > Thraupidae > Sporophila > Sporophila hypoxantha. The sequence goes on from NDFG01000795.1 coordinate 220,038, forward strand.
GCACACTAATGGCACACACTCCGCMCTCTCAGGCAGGAGATGAGGGAACTCTGAAGTGCTGAAGCTGCAGGAATTCTGGTTCAGCCCTGCCTGTGCTGCCTCCTGGCACTGCCCTCAGACCGTGCTTTGTGTCATCTCATTAGACACCGCTTGGCACCGGCTGCAACACTATCGAGGCTGCACTGGGAGCTGAGCAGGGCTGGTGCTCCCCCCGCAGCCTCACTGCACTGGGAATTCCAGAAACAGGCAAAAGAGACCGGCCACGGATTTCTCTAAAACATTCTTCATATCTACAGTCACTCATACAAAAAAATTAAACAACAATCACTGAGTTGCCTTACCCATTTCCATTTTTTTCCCAGAAAAAAATAAACAAGAAAATCCCAAACCAAACAAGCAAAAACAAAATGAAAACTGATGTTTTGCTCTCATAAAGTTTGGTATCTTTCAGAAAATACACAAGTCATATCCTACATGTTTTTGAGCACTGTCTCCCTCCAACTTTGTAAGTCAACCTGCCACAAGAACCTCTGCAATTTGTTAGAAAAATGAATTTGTTTTCTTATCCCATTGTATCCCATTTAGGGATAAAAGACACACAAAGAATTAAAGCTATTTTAAAAAGTAACACAATTCTGAGCTATACAGATTCTTGGCATTTTCAAAATGATTATAGATATTTTCTAACAGAACCTTCAGATTAAACATCTTCAGTAACTTTTCAGGTATCAGCTTTAACAGCGCCAATGTTTGGAATTAAAGCAGCAAAACTTAACTCATTTGCTGCCATCATTAGAGAAAGTGGAAATCTTCCCAAGTGTGACAACAGCCTCATTTAGGCAAAAACCAAACCCAGATCAGCCAGCAATCCTAAATTGTATTGTAATTACAACACARAATTTTGCTGTAAATGCAAAATACAATCTCAATTCTTAGTTTTAATGACGCAGATCAATATCTCAAAGTTCAGAAAGCAAAAGAATTTGAGAAATACTCTTTTTGGCCAAGATATAGCATTCATCTTCATTCTCTATTCACTAACTACAGACAATGTTTCCCTCATGTAATTAAAGAGTTATAAAAGCAGAGAAATGTATCTTGGCATTTCTTACATGCCCATCACAGTTAAGAGCACATAGGGGCTTGCTTTTAATTACATTGTCATTTTAGCATTTTGTATTGAATTACCACCTAATTACAGAGCCATAGAAATCCTTAAAAAAAAAGAAAGTTATGCTTTAACAAAGTAAGGAATGTCCAAAGGTGATATTTAAATTAATCTAAGAACTTGTAGCCCTCTTGCCAGCTAACAGTCCCCAACATCCCATCAGGGCCAGGCAGTGCAGTTTAACAGTTCCAACAAGCAGTGTGGTAACTCAGGAACAACACCAAAATTAATTACAATTTTGCATCCTCAGTGAAACAGATTATCCTGCACCACTTTAACCAGAAACACAGCAGAACACAAAATGACCAAGCCTTTCACAAGGCGTTTTTAGAATTTGGAAACACTTAATTTCCCTTCCAAACCCAACAAAACACGGAGGTGGCAACTCCACAAGTGCTGCTGCTGCTGCAGGGCCTCGCTGTGAAGTCCCCAGGATTTGGGGTGACACCAAAGATTGATTGCTCCAGTTAGTATGGGAATTGTCTGTTTTTCTTGTTTCCAGTTCCAGCTTTAACTAGGACATTTTGAAGAAAACCATAAATGTTGACTTTCCTCATCAAGAATTAAATTATTGTGAAACCACGATGAMAGTTATGCAATGGAAAAACCCTTTCCTGCTCTCTTTGCACCAACAACTGAAGGATTTGATGTATCTCATCTACATTTGGGATTCCTGGCCACAYAGATATGCAACGTAAACAACATGGCAGTAAATATTCATTTTCTGTGGGATTAAGCCTAAATATGCTCTGCTGTTTGGCACTGTAGGCACAAAGTGTTTCTAAGAAAAATCCCCTCCACCACCACACAGACAGTGCAGGGAGAGAAGACAAGAGATGCCACATAAAGTCACTGGCATCCAAGAGCACTTCAATTCCATATGGAAATAACAGGAAATAAGATGTGCCGAATTTTAAGCACCAAGGCAACAAAAACACATTAAGATTTCATCACACAAGAACTTGGCTGTAAAATCCGTAATTTTCTTGATCTTTTTAGGGAGTTTTCATTTTCAGGAACATCAGAGAGCTAACAGCTCATGGATGCTACCAACCAGCTCAAGCAGYCATTTGCATTAAGCTGCTTTCAGTTAATTAAGTGGTGGAAATGCATCTCTCCTACACCAAGAAACCTCTTCCACAATCAGATTCCTTCTCAACCTCTCCCTTTTTACAGCCTGGACAAACTAAAAGGGGAGAAGGTTGGAAGAAAAGGTGGAATGAATAGGAATGAAAAACATTGGAGGTGCTGTTATTTTTTCCCATCCCTAGAACTAATGATATGACAAAAATTAATGTCTAAGGTTAAACAGAGAAGAAAAAAAAAGGGTTTTTTTTTTTGAGTCTGAGTCTGTCCTCATTTGCTGATCAGCCAAACTCATCACCTAAGGGATTTTACCCTCAAATTCCAGAAAGGTGAGAATAGGAAAAATACAAAAAACATTCAAATACTCCCCATGAAACCCAGCTGAAAACTWTTATTCCTGCAAACAGTGATCCTGTTCTTGCAGAAAAGAGCTTTTCCCTCACACAGAAGCCCCTCAACTTACACCCAGCAAATGCAGACAAACTTACTGAAGCCTTTTCTTCAGCAGAGCCTTGTGTGTGAAGGGTAGAGATGCAAATAAACTCAGGACAGCAGCACCTCTCCGGAAAAGTTTGGAAAGCAGAGTCCCAGCAGAACGATGCTCACATGTTCTGATGGTGCATTTGCACAATTACAGCTCTTTTCAGAGCCCAGAAGATTTGGGCTTTATAACTATTAACAGATTACTTAGAAAMAGTTAACAGATTTTTGAGCTGTAGTCATTTGTAACATCAAGCTCTCCATCACTCAGTCTATGCTTGAAAACAGMATTAAATAGGTTTATTTAATGAAACAAGTCCTGCTCTTAACAGCAACATTAGGAGTGSCCAGTGYTAATACATTTAATAAAGAACTTGTYCACRCTGATAAAATAAAGGAATCTTTACTTTAAAAGCAGCACTAATTCTGAAGTAGTTTATTACCCCACAATAAAGTGAATAAAGTGATTAGAGTCCAACCACAATCATGGACAGCTCACAGYGAACACACCAGCAGAAACAATTCCATAAACATTCCCAAACCTGTGGCAGGGTTTTCAAGGGTTACCAAGTTTATAATGAAAGAACAGTAAAAAAAGAGATGTTACACAAGTAAAATCAAAGAAAAAGTCTCATGTTCCCTCTCAATCCCTTCAGGACACCCAAGCATTCAGCTTGTAAAGTCATACCATGGAAAGCAGGTTTTACAGTTCTCAATAGATTTTTTTTGGGGGGGGGGGAAAGATACAATTTAAAAAATAATTTATCCAATATTAATCGCTGTGACACAGGAGAATGATAAATTAAAAATCAGCGAATAAAACATCCTCTATGCAGTAAAAATACTACTTCAACTACAGAGGTGCCTTTGACATGCCAGTGCCTTCAGCTAAATTACCCAGGACTTCTGAGTGGCTTGGGAATGACCTGGCATTAGGAGAAAAAGAGAGGGCCAACACTTTTCTGATATGGCTCCTTTTGCTTAGGTGATTTTGAGCTTGATTTTAGCTTCAGTTCTAAAAAATCCAGGTCTTGCTCCCTGTAAGAAACTGTAGAGCTACTTTGATTTGGGACCACCCAGGTACCAAAGGCAGGGCAGGTATCTCAGATGAGATGATGGGCCAGGAAATGAGGAGTTTACGAGTAACAAAAGYAACAATGAGATTTTAAACTAAGATTATGGATGAGGAAAATCCACTCCTTCAGCATCTCCCACACRTTCAGCTGCACGGGGTGTACGTTTCCAAAATCTCAGAAAATGACGAAAGTGCCCATTCTCTGTTCCTGAAATGCTCTGAAGTGCAGCTCAGCAATCACAAAACCACCAGAACACAACCACACTTCCCCGGGGAGGGGAGCACCCAGATAATATCTGCAGAGAGCCTGCTTTGATGAACAAGCTGTTTCAGTCACAAGCTTTCCTGTGAAGCTCCCCTCCAATCTCGCCTCACCTACAGCAGAGGCACAGGAAGCTTGTTCTGAAGTATTTTATTATTACTTCAGCTTTTCTGCTCCCTCTGCAATCAAACATGCCCACAGGTTTATCTAAGGAGTATATTAGAGGGCACACGGAGAACCTTGACCCGGGCACTTTGCTTTCTTGTTTAGTTCATGTGCATTCATCTCAGCCTCTGGAGTTCCTACAGATGGGTGCAAACCTACACCCAACTTTTATCCAGGCATCTACAAATATTTTAAAGCCTAATAACAACACAGATGCTCTTTCTCAAATATCTTAGTCAGAACAYGGAAATATTTTCACTCTCTTAACAAAGATGATTAAACTCACTGGAAATTCCTGTCCATTTGCAGTACATTTAGAGGATTTCATAGTGCAGTTTACAGATAATAAAATAAATCGCTTTGAACCTAAATAGCACTTCCACACCCACCACGCAGAAAAAAACCACAACATTTTCACCTATTAAAAGAACCCCGGTATTAATTMGCCATGTAAACATCTGCAGAAAATAGCTGTATTTAAAAATAAATGAACAAATACAGCAAACCAAAGCCCCAATTGCTGAAAGAGCCTGAGAGGAGCTGGAGCTGCACACCAGAGAGAGGCACTTCACACCTGAACTCCAGGATTTTCTCAACCATTGCCAATATTTCAAAATGCAGGACCTGGGCAGACTGATTTTCACACTGAAGACTGGAAAAAAAAATTCTGGTGATGATGATGTTAGAACCAATCCATCAGGTAGGGTTTTAAACTGAGGTAAGTCAGTTAAGAAACACTKCTCATAAAAACGCCTGCACTTCAAGCTTAAAATCTTACATAAGCTTGTAGTTCTGATCATAAACCCAACGGTTTACTGTTGAATTTATTTATTTTTAGACTTGCCTAAAATTGTAGAGTGTCTGCAGTCCTGGTGTGAGTAGAAAATAGTATAATAATTGTTAAGTACCGGAACACTTAATGTGTAATACTGGAATAACCACCAAAACAATGTCATTAACATGAGAAGCAGCCCGGATTGCAGGCAGTTTCCTGCTCATTTAGCCAAGATTAATTCTTCACAGGCAAGAGGAACATTCTTTTCACCTTACCAAGGACAASCCGAGCGAGCAACGTTAAAGAAAAGACGTTCTTTATTGCTTAGCTGCTCTTTTTTATTAAGTCTGATAGGTAATGTCAACAAAAACCACTATTCTGTGCTCTAGGCAAAAGGATCTTAGAGGTGGACGTGGAGGAGAGACAGCCACGGAGAGCAGATGGCAGCAAGTCTTTCAGAAACTGTTAGAGAGAGGGGGGAAAAAGTTTCCCTACAAAACATATTGCTGAATTAAGGGAACGCTGCCGAGCTGAAAAATCAGGCTCTAGGAAAAGACGACACACACGTCTTTACTGCAAGGCAAAAGCTGTCAGAAATCGGGTTCGGTTTCAAAAGGAGAATAAAAATTAAACATCCCGAACAACCTTCTGGCTGTCCTTAACCCTCTGAGCCGTCTCCCTGGTTAGCACAGGCAGGGTTTTTGGGTTTCTCCTGGCAGCGCTCGCCATTTCACAGCACATTTAGCGCACACAGCGCGGATCGATAGCACTACAGACACAAGACGAGACTTATCCATTTACTAACCACAGCAAAAGGGCCTCTTCAGCAAAATCCTGCAGCTCCTAACYCTGGAAATGGAAAAGGCATCCTTACAGGGATCTCATTACTCCCTTCRCCCGGTCACACGGGCAGGCTGAGCACTTGTCTGGGAGCTTTTAGCCTGGTAAACAAGTGTAGCTTTGCACACCCTGCAAGGATGCTAAAAACCCACCCAGAGCACTAAATACACGCTCCAAATGCGGGCACGAGCGCCAGGCTGGCTTGGAAACTCGCATGAGATCCTCGCACAGCTCCTAAGAGGGGCTTTTGTGAGACTGATGGAGCTCCGAGCACAAATGGACCAACAGTTGCCCAACCACTGGTTGCTGCCATCACAATTTTCCTCCTGGAGAAGCGTGGGGGAGTCCTCACACCCCGCTCGCTTCCCAGGACTCAGAGCTGGCGTTTGAACCTCACATTCTGCTGTTTTAAAGAGAAAAATCACTAGATTTTTTTTTCCTGCGACATAACGAATAGCAAAATACAAAGGGTTCCAAAGGATTCTTTAGAAACGGAAAGCCTGGCTTTTCACCCCAGTTCTGTTGGTACATCTCTACACGCACACACCCCTCGCTAGCACCAAAGGACGAGCTCAGCCTTTCAGAGCGGCACCTATTCCACATTAATGAAGCATTAACCAAGGTCGCTATTCACCACTGAATAGTCCGGGCTAAGAGAGATCAAACTGGAGCAAAGAGCCATTTCAGCTGGGTAATTCTTATTTAAAACCAGCATGCAACACRGATAGCTGCGCTGCCAGGTTACTTATGTGACACTAGGTGGTTATGTCTCCACATTTATTCCACACAATTGATCTGAAATCCAAGCGCTGGGAGCGTTTCAAGTGCTCACGTTACATATGTTTTTAAGAATAAACACGAAAGCAGCTTCTCCCTTTACAGRTGCTGCCATCCACAAACATTTGCCGCCTGAAAAAAAAAATAAATCGCTTCCCATTCATACAGAGCCAGCCCAAGTTCCCAAGCGCTGACCCCAAAGCCCTCAGTTTAAAGTGACAAATCCAGGAACATTCACTTACCTGATGAACAAGAGATAAGAAAAACAGCGAACGCCAACTTGGTAGCAGCTCCCATTTTCCAATGCTGTTAAAACATTTAAGTGACTTTAAGTATCCAGTTTTCTGGGTCCTGCAAGCTGGAAAAATCTCCCTTCTTGCTGAACCGTTATAAAGCAATTTATAGCAACATTTCTGCAGCAGGTAGTGTTCATAAAACACTAAAAATCAGGTTTGTTTAGACACTGACGACCTCCCCGCGGCTCTTTCTAGAGAGAATCCGGGTTGAGGGAGGGATAAATATATTTGGAACCGTGTTTCAAAACACACGTGTCATTTGGCTTCTGTACAAACGGTGGCAAAATTCAATTCATAAAAGTAATGCTACGAATCCACTTAAAAAAAAAAATAATTAAAAACCAAAACAAAATAAGTCAAGGATTAAGCTGCTGAGCACGACGAAGTCTCTGAGTCTCCAAGTGTTTTCCACATCAGGCGCCGTGAAGGATCATCCCTCGTGGGTGCGAGTGTCGGGGGGTCGGATCGGGATCAGTCCGAGGCGATGTTTTCGTCCTGCCTTCCCCCCCTTCACACCCCGTGTAGTGTTTGGGAGAAAAGCAGCTCCATTCCAGTTCCAAACCTCGAGGCGAAGAGAAGAAGTTTTTTTTTTTTTTTTTGTCAGTTTGTCGATGAAAAACTACCTTAAAAACCAGCCACCAGCTAGCTACACGTGGGTTTTCTTTAATAAATGCCGAGGGATTTAGCGTAGCCCAGGAGAGGGGAAGGGGGGAAACAACAGTCTGGGAACAAACAAACCTTCGGGCTCCCCGGGAAGTGGCAAATCTCTAGTCCTTGGCCAGGCAGCGAGAGCAGTGCATCCCCCCGTCTTCGCCGCCCTTCTCCAGCACCAGCACTCCCGAATCCCAGCAAGATTTCCAATTCTTCTAGGAGATTTCCATCCCCTCCCCCCGCGAGAGGCTATATTTGGTATTTAACACACAAGAGTGGCTGGGGAGGGGGGTACCAAAAAAAAAAAAAAAAAAATTAAAAAATAAAATGCAGTATCCAGGCGCTGGGGGAGGAGGGTGGTAGATATTCTTTGTGGCAAATCCTTGCCGAGCGCCGTGCTTCCAGGAGAAGCGGGCTTCTTTGGAAGGGAGGCGGCTGTGCCTCACGGCGGGCTGGGGCTGGATGGATCCAGGCTCCTCCGGCTCCTCACGGCTCCTGGATGGATCCACGCTCCTCTCCCTCCTCACGGACACATCTCCTCCTCGCCGCCCCGCCGCTGCTCACGCGGAGACTCCACAAAATCCACTCCTCCGAGCTCAATCCAGTTCTTGCCTTTTTCTTTTTTTTTTTTTCCTCTTTTTTCTTTTCCTCCTAGGAGCGAGCAGCAGGAGACGGCAGGGGCGGGGAGGCAGAGCCTTCTCCCCGCGCCTCCCACACGGCGGAGCGGGGAGCGATCCCCTCGTCACCCTCTCCCCTAACTCTGACCCCGGCTCAACTCTCCGGTCTCCCGGGCGGCGGAGGCAGCGCGGCTCAGCCCAACTTTGTCCCTCCAGCAGTYCAGCTTAGGGGCTGGCGAGGCGAAAAGGCCGAGCCGGGGGATTCTCTCCGGGCGGCGGCGGCCGTGCCTAGAGCCCGCCGAGTGTCGCTGGCAGCGCGGAACAGCCCTCGGTGCCCTGCTGCCGCTGCTCCCCCGTGGTAATCTCATATCTACCCATTCACCCGTGTGGCGTGTGGAGAACCGGCCCAAGATGGCGGCGCCCGGGCGATTGTTTTTGTTTCCTCTCCGCCTCCCCCTCCTTCCCCACGGCCGCGGCGGCCGCCCCGGATTGACAGCCTCACCGACCAATCACAACGCGGGTTTTGCCTCTTATCCCCGCCCACCTCCGCTCGCCCCTCCTATCGGCGGCGGGGCGGAGCGCGCTCCCCCACGCTGGCCCCGCCCCTCGCGGCCCGCGCGCGCCGCCTCACGGGCGCGCTCCTGCCCGCCCTTCCCGCCCCTCAGGGCGCGGCCCCTCAGGCGCCCTCGCCCCGCTCCGCCCCGACCCCCCGGTGTCCGTAATTCAGCTTCGCGGGGCTCCCTCGAGGTGTTGGGGGGCTGTGCTGTGCTCCCAAACTCGGGTGATGGAGGCAAAGCGCTGCCGGCAGCCACGCGGTGGGACCTGGCTGGGAGGGGTCACGGCGGTGTAACGTGTACACGACGGTGTGAGGCTGGGGGCGCTGCCTCTGGGGTCAAATGTCGGCCTGGTCTTCCGCCTCATCCCTAGCCCAGCCTGAAAACGTCCCTGAAAGTGTCCTACGGGTAGTCCAGGTGAGAGCTACGGCTGTGGTGGTCTCACGTTGCTCAGGAGCATCACTGCTGCTACAGCACAGAATCAGAGTCACAGAAGGGTTTGGCTTGAAAAGGACCTTTAAAAGTAATTAATTTCCAACGCCCTGCCATGAGCAGGGACACCTTTCACCGTCCCAGGCTGCTCTAAGCCCCGTCCAGCCTGGCCTTGGACACTCCCAGGGATCCACGGACAGCCCCAGCTTCTCTGGGCACCCTGTGCTGGGGCCTCCCCACCCTCCCAGGGAGCAATCCCTTCCCCGTATCCCATCTCATTGAAACCTGCTCTCTTTTAAGTTGGAATCCATTCCAGTTGCCCTGTGACTCRAAGCTGTTCTCTCTGTGTTTCTGGTGGGCTGCCCCAGGTGCTGGAAAGAACCTGGAGTGTGTTTGTGGCCTCAGCTCCAGGTGAGATGTGCCATTAACAGCTGCCCAGTGTGTCCCGTCCAGGTAATTAATTAGCTCTGCTCCTTCATGAGTTTGCTGTCACTCCTTACACCTTTTTTTTTTTTTTAATGGATGCCATAAAATACATCTCTTGTCTCTGGATAAAAAGAAAGACGTGGCTCTTGGWTCTGGAGATCCATGTGGGAAAGCACAAGAGCCTCAGTGCTGCCCTTTGATTTCTGTATTCTCTAAAGACCTGGAGTTGCACAAGCAACAAGTGCCAAGTTCTCTGAGAACTGGTTATGCTGTTCACCAACCCCAGATAGGCATTAAGTGCTTCCAGATTCCTTTTCAAACTGCTTGGTGGCATGGACTAAYAGGGTTTTTTTGGGATGTGAATAGTTGGTGGTACTAGACTGGAAGGAAAATTATCTGTATTTCACATATATGAATATCCAGCCAAGTCAAGGCTTAGCAACACTGCCAAGCTCTAACTCACAGATCTGGTGATCCACCAGGATCCAAGAAATGGATCTATTTCAGTTTTTTTACTTTGAGATGTCTGCCTGAGTTCTTAATCAGACAACCTTGGTGTTTCTCTGTCGTGTCCCAACACTTCCCAACATTAAATTCATCCAGTGACCATAATTTTTTTTTATGATTTGAAACATCCCAAACACAAAATAAGATGTCAGGGCTTGTGCACATCTAGAAGCATCAAGACATGTGGCAACACCTTTTATGCCATCCTTTATCCAAGTATTTCAGAATGATTTACAAGCCTTAATTAATGTTAAGTGTTACAACACTCCTACTTAATCTGTAGTTTTTAATATTCTTCAATAGCAGAATATTTAAACGTGACCTGTTCTGCAGGTTGTGTTTTCACTTGGCTCAGCTTCTTCAGAGCACTGGTCATGTTGCCACATGAGTAGGAAATCATAGCTAAAAATATTGCTGGTGTGTGTGTGTGAATATATATTTATATATGTACTTCCCATTGCAGGGATTCAGCTTAGTTGTCAGAGGGTTTTTTTTTTGCTGAAAGAATGTAAATTATGGTCCATATTTCTATTTTACAAGTGGTTTTTGGTAAAAATAGAAGAAATGTGTCAGCTYTATCAGAGAATTTGCACGGATGTCACGGCAAGGAGGTGCCTCTTACTCAAGGAGCTTATTATCCTTAGGCAGGGGTTGCTTTTTGCTTGCAGGATTCCTGTGGCAGAGCAAATCCTTCTGGCCATCCAGGAAATGTTACAAACAAATTCTGTGGGGCTGCTCTTGTCAATCACCTGGTTATCAGCACAGCAGGAATCACAAGGTGGGCTCGTTCCTGCCTTTTCCTTCCCACTTTGGAGCAGCTCTCCCTACCTGCACTGGGGATTTGCTCCCATTTAATTACCCTAAAAAAAAAATAGCTTGGTGTAGATATTGTCCAGACCTTAGGAGAAATTGCCAACCATTTTTATGAGGTACTGGATGCAAAATGCTCCYAGGGCTTTGGGCTAGGCTGTTGTTTTATTGCCAGTAAAAGGATGAGTTTTATCCCAAGCAGACACATTAAATGTCAGCACAGTTGCTGTCTCCTCRTTATTTTTAAATGTCTTTCTCATGTGAATTTTGGGGGTGTTTCCCTTTTTCACCTTTTGGCTCCTCATTTCTATTTTCCTTTCGCCTTAAACTTCAGATCTTTTTTTTTTCCCCCCCTTCCAAGATCAATCTGTCTCTGCATTTTTAATGAATCATTTACTGTGACATATGAGAGCACTGAAGACACAGTGTCAGGGACTTAAGCATCTGTGGAGAGCAGGAGGAGATGAAATGGATGTGATCTTAGCTTCAGTCTTTTGTTCATGTGGGATGGGACTTTGCCTAGAGGCAGCACAAATATAACTTCTCCTTCTAGGGAATAATGAGGAGAGTTAAAACCCAGCAATGGCTCATTTTTCTCTCTGGAGCACTGCTAGGAATTGAGGATTTCAGCTGTGCCTTTGCTATTGCCACTCTTAGCAGTGAATCAACACAAAACCCAACGTGGTAGGAAGGAGTTTTTGTGCAGAACTCATTGACAACACCTAGAGAAGCATTTCTGAATGGAAAATGGGAYCCATGGGGTTTATAACATCAGGAYTGACACCAACAGAGAGAATCCTTGTCATTATCTCTTTCATCTTTCCTTGTGGTCTAAGTCATTCCCCCTTTGAAACTCTGGAGGAAGAGAAGACCCCATTCAGGCACTGTCCTTATATAACCAAACCAAAAAAAAAAAGGACCAAAATGGCAAGAAATTAATCTCTCCCAGGGRTGCCCTCTTTACCAGCCAGCTTCACTTTCCTTTGGGAAACAGTGCTGGATGACAGCCTAAATTATTTTATTTTAGAAAAGGTAAAAAACTGCCTTAAAGTATTTTTACTTCCATATYTATGACTTATGTGAAACTCATCATATTCCAAAAGAGTTTTAATACAAATTTTCAGTTCTGTTGCTGTGGACAGATGATAAAATTCCTACAAATTATTCATTATTTTGCACTTTTTACTCTGTTCCAAAACTATTGAGATACTTTACAGTTATGTGAGTAGCACAACTTGAAAACATGAGAGAATGTGGAATTACTCAACCTTTTAAATGCTGCTGCTGAACTGAAATGAAACCCAAAACTTGCCTCTGCAGTGCTTTTGGGTTGGGGCAATATAGGTGACCATCCAAATGTTCTCCTTTAATGTGTTAAATCAAACTTACAGATTTTAGATGCAGTTGTGGAATTCAGCTGAGTATCCACAAATTCAAATACAGGCTGAAATCACAGCCCTGCTTTGGTGTAGGGCTAAAGTGGGATCATTTTATTCACATGAGCAGTGACAGGATTTGGCCTGGATCATGTGCTGTCAAGCTGTTTTTGTAGTGAGTTTGTGTGTAACAAATTCCKTTTTCAATTAAACACCTGGAGCCTGCAGACCCCACACCACCAGGGATTTTTCTCTGCCTCAGGTTTGAAAAGAAAGATACAAAATATTKCAGAAATTAACTTTGATACAAGCTTCATGAGGTTGTTTCCACAAAAGCTACATTTAAATCAAGGATTAWTTTTCCTTTTTGACCTGTTAGGCAGACTTTTGCTTCCTTAGAGCAGGGATTCCAAGSTGCCTAACCTATTTTCCTGGAGGAGGTAGGGATGTTTCTTTCTAGGATTTCCAGTCTTGTCAGAAGAGATCATCCCCATGGAGCTTCTGGTTGCTTTCAGKCACTCCCTTGTCTCTTAGGGGCACTTTGTTGTGTCACAGGGTTTTGTCACTGTGGCATTTATCAGCTATGATTTCACCCATATTTCGCAGCAAAATGCCATTTTCTGGATAGTTTTCTCCAGCCCTCATTTGTACTGTAGAATCCTTTTTTTGTGAGTGCCACGAAGAGTCCAAGCTGAATTCCTAAAATCAGTCTGTGCTATGAAAAGGAGGTTCTCAGGGTCTGTGTAGAGATCTCCCTTCTCAAAATACACCATAATTTATATATTCAGTTATAAACTGACTCTGTGTTCATCACAGAATGCAAAAGTTCTGCAACATTGTCATGTTTTCAACGTTATTTTTGAAAGATTCTTAAAATATGTGACAAGTGTTTGTTGGTTTTTTTGCTACAGCGTCCTGACAGTGATAGCAGATTTTAAAGATCTTTTGCACTGCCTTTGAAAGGCTTGATACATATATTTGTAGATAAAGATTTCAATATTTTAGGCCAACAATTTGTAATTAAATAGTCATAAGAAGTAGGAGTGTGAAGTGGCCGAGTGTGGAGAGATTGTCAGATCTTCAGAGTATTCAATTGTGAGCTCTTCAGAATTATTGTGTCAATATGACTTTGCTTGGTTTGGAATACAAATACATGAATAGCTGTAATTACTTATGGTGTCATTCAAAATATCCTAGAAGCTTTCTGGAGGGTGGCATCAGGAGAGCTGGCTGATCCTTTGGTAAMTAAAAACCTCAGTAAGGAGAACATTCCTGGAAATATTTTTTGGTTCAGATCGATGTCACAGAGAAGATGAGTGCTGGGGAAGACAAATGAATGCCAGTTTTTGCTCCAACAGAAAARAATAAAGTTTCCTGCAGTGTTGATATAGAATGATAATGGGAATGGAATTCTGGAAGGTTCAGATGGAGTGGAGGATACTGGGACTCAAATATTAGTTACTGGTTTTGCTAAAAACTAAAAAGCTGAGGATTCAGAATGTGACTYATTGGCTTCAGGGATGGGAAGGGATGGGAACAGAGAGTCAAGTGTTTATCAAATCATCCATGGGTGTTGCAGTTGACAATTTGCCATTTGGAATTTTACAAGAGGAAGGTGAAGATCCATGGTAATGGACAAACTGCTCATACTTTTCTAGTTGTTATTGCTGATAACTGGGGAGTGCAGAATTAACCCTTACCATGCCATGGCCCAAGCAGTTCTCCTGCTTCCAGAGGCAGCAGGTTTAGGCTGATAAAGCCTTTCTGCAAAGGAAAATGATTGAACTGTGATTGSAGGCCCATTTCCTTAAGAGAAATGCAGCTGTTGCTGCTGTTATCTGAAGCCTTTGTTAGYGGAGTTATGTGGGAATGGAGCAGGAATCCCGATGGAGTCACAGGTGTGACTCTGGGACAACGGCTGTGAATTGCTCCGAGTCAATGTGTTTTGGTTGCAGCCCATAATCCCTGATTTAGGGATTTCATAATTTCTGCACAGAATTTAAGTAGCATTGAAATAATCCTGCCAACAGCAGCTCAGGCACCCCTTTGTTCCTGTTCACTGTGACAGAAACAATTCCTCTCCCCAAGTGCTGTAATTCCTGAAAATCTGGCACYTTACAGGTTTCATAGGAAAAAGTGGGGAAGACTCCCAGATCTGACCTATTTCAGATTTTAAGAAGGACAAGTTTCTCAGCTTGGGAACCCCTGATAGCTGCCTGTTTCTTTTTTCATGAGCACAATCCAGCTGGAACATTTCTCTCTGGGGAATGTGCTCTGACAAGATGGATGGGCTGAGCCTTTCCAGGGATTTGAAATCCCCTAAATTCAAACCCAGAATCTTTCTTCTGCAACCAGCAGAACATCCCAGCCTGGTGCTCTTACCCATTGTTCAGGCCACTGGGGAGCTAAATCCTCCTCCAGCTTCTACTGCTGAATTGTTTTGGAGTTCATTCATCTGCAAATAATTTTATAATAATTCCAATTCACTCATTGAAGAGATAATGTTCATATCTGAGATGGCAAAATTCTGTTTACCCCCTAGAGTGAGAAGTTTTTTCAGTTCAGGCTCTTTTAAATGAACAAAATTTAACCTTTTTTTCCCATTTACTTAAAAAATCAACCTTTCTGATATGAAGGCTCTTTTTTTTTTGCCTTGAAATTCTTTAGGCAACYAAAATGTACTTCTAATTTTGTAGTGATACATAGTGCATGCACRCAGTTTTAGTAATATCAACTAATTAACTTTCATGAAACTGCAAGGGGAAAAGTATTTTTGTTTCATGMGGAGAGTTAGGGAAGCTGAAGGACACACACATGGATCCTGGAGTTTTTAACCTGCCCTAAAACATGGCTTGTGTTTTCTCAAAGTTCACCAGAGGTTTTCACTTCCAGTGAGATGGAAGGCCACAAACACAGTGGGGGAAAACTTGGTTAATTCGTGTCCTAGAGCTGTCAGGATCTCCACTGAGGGGAAAGAAATGCTCCAGCACTTGAGCAGCTATTTGGAAGTGGGAAGGTGGGTGCCACAGTGTCTGGCAGCTCAATATCAAGGTGGATTAAGAGCATTAAGGAAGCTTAAACAGCTCCCAGGAGAGACATTCCCATGGGTTTGAAGGCTTATTCCTCTGGAACAGTTGCTTGGCTGCAGTTTGGGTTGAAAGATCAGGTTTTCTTCTGGAATTGTGCATGGCACTATTTAGTTTGACTTTTTTTTGTTGTTGTTGTTAAGGATGGTCCATGTTTGACTGCTCAGGTCCTGCTGAGATTTCAGATTTGGGAAAGCTRGGACAAGATCCCTTGCCAAGTTTCATGGACACTGCCATGGGAGTCCTCAGGCAAGTGAAAGGAAACAGGCAGGTTTTTCCTTTTTGATTAATATTTCTATTTCAATGACCTCTTACAGCCAATAGTACCAATCTAGATTGGGTTCCAAGTTTTATTATCACTAAAATATGAGGCAGTTCCCTGAGCCATGTGTGTTTTGTGCTGCTGGAGGGGAGGACCAAAATGTGGCTGGGTGCTCCATCCATATTACCTGGCATTATCTGGAAGAGTCCTGTCTGCATTGAAGAATTACTGCCAAATGTTTAACAAACAAGCTTCAAAATATTGAAATTCCCTTTTTTAAAAACTATTGTTTTAAAATCCCAGCATGCTGTTATCTATAAAAGCTATTATCTGAGAAAAACTCAGTGGGATGAGCACAATATATAACATGTTAACAGGTGATTTTTCTTCTCCATTATTGGTTTAGTTAAATTCTACTTGAGATTTGTACCAGATAAAGATGTGGTTTTCTGCTGATTTTTTTTTAATTTAACTGGAATGTAATTGCATTATTTTCCATTATAAATAGCTMCAAATATTTGGAATAATACTTATGGTAGGATTTCTATGTCAATATAGAAATGAAGATAAAATGTTCAGACAGAGTAGAAAATGTAGGATATATTCAGGCCAGGTTAAGACAACAAACATGGATCTGCACATGTCCAGCCCAACTTTTTGTGAAATTACACAAAACCAGCAGAGTGTCTGTAGCTTGTGTTGATATCATAATAAAGTAGCAATGGAAAAATGGGAGTGTCATTTCCAGGTGGATTCTCCTGGTGCTTCTGCTGTTCCCTCAGCTGGATTCTCTGCTCCTGTTGGATCATTAGAGGGAATTTTAAGCAGAAAGGTTTCCAAGGGGCTGATGAAGAGCAGGCAAGTGGCAGAGTCYGGCTGTGAGAGGATCCTGTGCTGGCAGCACAGCTGGGCTGAGGTTGGTGGGGACAGTGGCCCTGGTGGGTCCCAGCTGCCTCCCAGGAGCTGCTCTGTGCCTCCTGCAGGGCACATTTCTCACCCAGCACCCTGTGATGCACTCTGGGAAGCAGAGTTTTGTCCTTGCTCTTGGAACAAGCAGTTACCTCCAAACTCAGATYTTTGTCAAGCTGTTACAGCCATTTCCAAGCTCTCCTCTGGCAGGCCCCACTGGCAAGCACATGGCCAGGCCATTTATAAGCTTTAACTATTCCTGTGTTGTGGAATGGCATTTGTGGATTATTGGCAATGTTAGACCATAGCAGCTCTTCAGTTACACTCCTGCTGCACTTCCACAAACACTTTAAGCCAGCATAAGCCAGAGATGCTGCCCTGCCCTGCACAAATGTTCTTGCAGCTGCACTTTTAATTGATTGGGGAACTGATTTGGGTTCAAACCAGCCCAGCCAAGAAGCCAAAAACATCAGCCTTAAACTCCTTTCTGAACTCAGCTCCTCCCCAGCCTCTCCAATATTTATGCTGGCTTGAAGGTCTACACCTTCCCAGGGCTGAGACCACAACAAGTGTGTGCAGGAAACCAGGAGCTGCTTTTTTKTTGCAAGGGCTGGTTTTTAAAGGAATTGCAGTTTAAACTATGGCTTCTTGTTAAACAGCCAGATATGCTACAAGAGGATTAATGGTTTTATTTTTATGGCCTGACTCCCAAGGCACACCTTGGAGAGAACCCAGGGTGTGAGCCTGAACTAATTTTGTCTCCATCACCTGCCTGCCTTTAACTAATTTTCTCTTKAAAACATCAAATTGTATCTTCTGTGATCCAAACTGTCTCTAAGCAAAACACATTCCCACACCCTCTGAAATATTTTTCTATCCTCTGACAGCAGKTACTTTCTGTATTAGGTAGTTTCAGTCTGTATTTYTGCAACAAAACAATGGAAGGAAAAMACAGGACTTGAGTGARTTATCAGTGTTAAAATCTGATACTTGGAGCAGCTCATTTTCTCCAAAACTCTGCTAAATTAATCTGTGAGTTTCACAAGTGGTTTATCCTTGGATTACAAGGATTTACAGATGGTTGTTCATCCCAAATTACATTTATTTTGTTGTTAGACACAGAAYCACAGAACTTTACAGGGAGCAGGCAGTTTGTGGGCATGGGCAGGAACAGTGACACTACACCCCTGGCTGATGGGTTTGTTTGTGGGGGTTTTTAAATCTTAGGTCAAAGATGGAGCCATTCTTTGGAGTTGTACTGAGTAAAAGGTCACCTCTGCACCTGCAAGGACACCACCAAATCTCCATTTCCTGGCTGATATTGCAGAATTAACTCTGCTCCCTGCCAAGCAAAATTCAGGTGTGGAGTTTGCCTCGTGTCATTTAGGAGACATGGGAAAGATAAAAGACTAATTATAGAGGTCACCTGCCAATTCTGTCTAAACTGGAAGTTTCCTCCTCTTCTCAACASTAACTAGGACACTGAGTTACAAAAATAATCTCACAAAATTCCATGGTGGGATGATAGCTCCTAATGTGTGTCCTGGGCTCTGCTGTTCCACTGAGTTATCCCTGATTTCACTTCAGCTTTGAACAACCAAAGGAGTTTTGGGGTTTTCTCAAATATTCTCTCCCTGTGAGCTGGAGTGGAAAGATTTTAATCTTAGAAAATCACAGAATTGTTTAAGCTGGAATAACCTCCAAGGTCATGGGGTCCATCCCTGCCAGGGCCAGCACTGCCCCATGTCCCCAAGTGCCACATCCACACAGCTCTSAACTCCCTGCAGGGATGGGGACTCCAGCACATCCTGAAAACATTGGAACTAAAGGTTCCTTCAGCTGTGTGAACTTCCAGTCCACTCTGACTATTCAACAGTTCTGCCTTTTCTTTCAGGAGGAGTTTGCAACCTAAGAGTTGCTTTTGGTTATAAGAGCCAAGAAAATCATTGACCAATTTACAGGTTTAAGTTCTTAGAAGTTAAAAATAAAGTTTAAAAATAATAAAAAAGAAAAACTAAGTGGTTTTTTTTTAATTATTTGGAAGGCTGCTGCTGAAAAAGCAGTTCAGCAGACTTTGAGATAATACAGATTAATATTCTTTTTATTTTTTACCCATCTGTAATTTTCTCTGGTCTCTCCTCCATCTTATATAATTTATGTTATTTTCCTTAAAAATGTGACTGGGATCTTTAAATAAGAGGAAGGTAAACCCACTGACTGTTCCAGCTAAARACTTATTCTGTTCCTTCAAAGAAGTTAGAAAAGTGAAGTGAAAATCTTAAATCTGTTGGATTGAAATTCAAATTTTTGATATTTCTATTTAAAGGAAATTTCTTAAAAACAAAGTTTGAATCCAGATTAATTTCAGCTCTTTTCTAGTGTAAAAATGTTCAGTAGTATGGAAATTCACTGAGCTTCAGTTTAAAGCACAAGGAATGATTATTATCTTTAAAGCAAAGGCAGAGCATTTTTATTTTAACTCATGTGAAGTTGTATGAAGCAAACTCTGGGTGATTAAATTACAGAAACTACACTTTTAATAAGTTACTACAAGCTGAGTGGCATGAGATGTTTATAAATAACAGGCTGCAGAAAATGCAGGAGCTCCCTGATGGTGCAGAGAGTTCAGGGGGTGAGGTTGGGATTCAAGAGGTGCTTGGGAAGCATCCCTGCAATGAAATTCTGATGGAAGTTTGCTGCTTGGAAGGCAGGATTTTTCAACAGGAGACTTGGCACTGGATGTGCTAGAGCTGCTCTTAACAGTTTAATTAATGCTGTGTTATGTATGCACAGTTTTTTTAGCATCTCCTATTTGGAAACACTGCTTGATATATAGAAATAAAAAGTGTGCACACTCCCTAAGTGATGCACGTTGTTGTGGCTGTGAACTCTGTACGTTTGTAATGTTAAATTTGTCAAAGTTAATGTGTTGAAAAGTAACAAGTTACTTAAGTTAGTTAAATGTCTCTTTCTGGAGGAAAATTACCATAATGGTTACTTTTACTAAAATGCAATTACTGTCATTGTAACAATCAATCATATTTTCCTGGGGAAGGAACTTTCCTACTTCTGAAGGCATTAAAATGTAAGATTGCTCTGCTCAGTGRTCACAAGAGCTGCAGAGGCAAGAAACTTCTGGGGAGAATCAAGTTCCTCTCAGATGGTTTTCTTCCAGATKATTCCAAAATAGAAATTAACTTCTTAAATGAAACTGAGCCCAGTGACTTGTTAAACACCAACCAAAGCTTMATGAATTCTGAAAGGCTTGAAAAATATTTGAAAAAGGTTTTGTTACAGCTGAGCTTGATTTAAGCCTAAAGCAACAAGTTCCCATCTGCATTTCCCACTTGGCTGCCAGAACTTGGGAAGTTCTGCACAGGAACCTGAAAAACAAGAGACCTTAAAGCTCTTTCCTTTCTTTCCTTTCCTTTCCTTCCTTTCCTTCCTTTCCTTTCCTTTCCTTTCCTTTCCTTTCCTTTCCTTTCTTTCCTTTCCTTTCCTTTTCCTTTCCTTTCCTCTTTCCTTTCTTTCCTTTTTCCTTTCCTTTCCCTTTTTCCTTTTCCTTTCCTTTCCTTTCCCGTTTCCTTAGTTCCTGTTCCTTTCCTTTCCGTCTTTCCTTTCCTTTCCTTTTCCTTTCCTTTCCTTTCCTCTTCCTTTCCTTTCCTTTTCCTTTTCCTTTCCTTTCCTTTTCTTTCCTTTTCCTTTCCTTTCCTTTCCTTTCCTTTCCTATTCCTTTTTCCCTTTCTTCCCTTTCCTTTCCTTTCTTCCTTTCACCTTTTCCTTTCCTTCCTTTCCTTTCCTTTCCTTTCCTTTCTTTCCTTTCCTTCCTTTCCTTTCCTTTTCTTTCCTTTTCTTTCCTTTCCTTTCCTCTTTCCTTTCCTTTCCTCTTCCTTTCCTTTCCTTTCCTTTTCCTTTCCTTTCCTTTCCTTTCCTTTCTCTTTCCTTTCCTTTCCTTTCCTTTCCTTTCTTTCCTTTCCTTTCCTCTTCCTTTCCATTTCCTTTCCTTTCCTTCCTCCTTCTTCCTTTCCTTTCCTTTCTTTCCTTTCCTTTCTTTCCTTTCCTTTCCATTTCCTTTCCTGTTCCTTTCTACTTTACTATTCCTTTCCTTTCCTTTCCTTTCTTCCTTTTCCTTCCTTCCTTTCCTTCCTTTTTCCTTTTCCTTTCCTTCCTTTCTTTCCTTTCCTTTCCTTTCCTTTCCTTTCCTTTCCTGTTCCTTTTCCTTTCCTTTCCTTTCCTTTTTCCTTTCCTTTTTCTTTCCTTTCCTTTCCTTTCCTTTCCTTTCCTTCTTTCTTTCCTTTCCTTCCTTCCTTCCCTTCCCTTCCCTTCCCTTCCCTTCCTTCCCTTCCCTTCCCTTCCCTTCCCTTCCTCCCTTCACCCTTTCCTTTTAAACCCAAAGATATTCCCACCCCCACACCCCCACATAATATACAATTCCCTTTTCATTCCTTTCCATCCCTCCCTTTCCCCTTCCCCATTCCATTCCCCAACTCCATTCCCATCCCCATCCCTATCCCCTTTCCCATTCACATTCCCTTTCTCATCCCCATTCCCATTCCATCCCCATTCCCACCCCCTTTCCCATCCCTATCCCTATCCCCTTTCCCATTCCCATCCCATTCCCATCCCCATTCCCATTCCCTGCCAGGGGTAAGGACACTTTCCAGGTTGCTCCAAACCCCATCCAGCCTGGCCTGGGACACGGGACAGAAATGAGTTCTTAAAAAATTCAGCAATATTTTCACAGCTGTTTTTATTTTCCTTGCATGAAAATTTTTAACCTGCTGTCGCAGAGAAGAAATGTTCTTAAATTCTCACAGATGAGAAATAATTTCAAGGTATCCTATGACAAACTTCATTGTTTTTTCAGGCAGTTTTTGTCACATAGAAGTATGGTTTGAACTCCACACCCATCACTCAAAGCACAATTAATAATCTCATGAAAGTTRTGAAGCTTAGCTGATTTTTTTTTCTAGGATAGTGAATTTCAAAYGATTTTTATAATTTCATTTTTAGCGTTTGTCTCTATATGGAAACAAAAATAGCATCTCCATTGCAAAACAACTGCTAGAACATGCACCACAAGTGTTTTCACACTTGGAGATTCATGTTCATATATGATTCTGCTGTGGTAAATAGCTTGGGATAAACACATTCACTCCACACATCCCCAGCTTTTGTTGGGTTTGTATTAAGTTTATTTTGCAAAGAATGGCAAAGGTTTCAGTGAGGATACCCAGGCATTGATAATACTGATATTTAGGCAATTTTCTGTTTGAAATATGAATGTTATTTTAATTTCACTGGTTGTACCTGTTTGAATTAGTGCTGTAAGTGTATTTTTAATATTTATTTCAGGCCATGCTTTTCAAACTCTCCAATATGAGAGTGATACAGTACCTGTGATTGAAGTCACAGAATTGTCTTGTAAGTTCATTAGGGTATTCGAATTCTCATAAAAATTTGGCTTTAAAATGGATTCTTTTATATGCTAAACTGTTCTGGCTGGTATCTTTAGGATTTTGGAGAGATCACTCACCAAATAACATCCTTCTACAAAATTCCCTTTTCCTAGAAATSCCTTTATGAATGTCTCACTGAGTGGCTCACATGCTGGTGTGATGGTGCAAATGTCACCAAATGCCAAATTGCAAGGSCATTGYAAGAGTTTTACCAGATTAGGACATYAACACCCTTCTGCATAGTCCTGGTTATCAAATCCTTCCTGCTAAATAATGACTCTCTCCTTTTTACTTTTCTATGAAGCATTTTAGATTAATACATCTTTTTGTCTGAATAACCTCCCTATTAATTAATATCTATTTTTCATTAATTAATAGATATATATTTTTTTTGTCTGAATAACCTCCCCCCAAGCTGTGCTGTTAAGATTACATTTTATGGTTTCTATGAAGCATTTTTAGATTCATAATAATATATGTTGTCTGAATACCTCCTATTAATTTAATAGCTATAGTTTAATTATTAATTTATTAATATATAGTTTTGTCTGAATACCTCCTCAAGCTGTGCAGTTTAGGAGATTGCATTTTATTTTTAAGGTTACTATGAAGCAATTTTTAGATTCATATATTTTTTGGCAGGATTAACCTCTCTAATTAATATCATATATTTAAAAATTAATTAATTTATAATTATATATTTTTCTGAATGACCTCCCTATTAATTATAATTTTTTAAATTATTACATTAATTGTTTTGTCTAAGATAATCTCTCCCCAAACTGTTGCCTGTTAGGATTACATTTTCTCGGTTTCTTATGAACCATTTTTTATATTTAATCTATTTTTGTCTGAATAACCTCCCTATTAATGAAATATATTTTAAAAATATTTACTTTTTTTATTACTATTTTTGTCTGAATGACCTCCCTATAATTTAATTATATGTATTTAGTACATTTCAAATTAATCTAATATTTTTTGTCTAAATAACCTCCCCAAGTCTGTGTTGTTAAGGTCATTACATTTCTCTGTTTCTTAATGAAAGCGATTGTTAGTTAATATATATTATTTGCCTGAAGATACACTCGCATTAGCAGAATTAATTTAATTAATATATTTTGGTTATTTAATAATACTAATTATAATTTAATTTTTGTGCCTGAATAACTCTAGATTATTTATATATTTTTTAAATTTGAATTAATATAATATTTTCTGTGCTGAATTAAACACATCTACTTAATTTTATATAATGTTTTTAAAAAAATTAATGAATATATATTTTTAGTCTGAACTGACTCCTATTAAAATTTTATAATATATTTCTGAATAGCTTCCCCCCGCTGTGCTGTTAGGATTACATTTTCCTTGGTTTCCTATAAAAGATTTTATGATTAATATATATTTTTGTCTGAATGACCTCCTATTATATTAATATATATATTTTTTTTTTTCTGAATAATCTCCCCAGCTTTGGCTGTTAGGATTAATTTTTCTGGTTTCTATGAAGCATTTTTAGATTAAATATATTATGTGCCTGAAGTTCCTGTAAATTAATTAATCTATATTTTTTAGTTAATTTAATTATATTATTAATTAATTTTTTTGTCTGAATAAACTCTATGTTAATTTTAATTTTGAAAATAATTAATATATATTTTGTCTGAATAAACTCCTATAATTTATATTATTTTTGATAAATAATTAATTAAGATTACTATTTTTTTGTACTGAATGACCCTCTGTCTATTAATTTTGATATATAGATATGTATGTGTGCTGTATATATATATTATAATTGTATATATAAAAATTAATCATATAATATATAATTTTATATAATTATAAATACTAAAATATAAATAAATATATATAATATCTATATATATGATATATATAATATATTTAATATATATAAATATATATTATATATAATAACAATATATAATATATATATAATTAATATTATATTTGTCTTCTGAATAATCTCCCCTCCAGCTGTGGCTGTTTAGGATTCACATTTTCTGGTTTCTAGTGAAGCTTTTTAGAAATGAATATATATTTTGTCGGAATGACCTCCCTATTAATCCTAACCCAGAGTGTTTGGGATGCTTAAATTTCGTGGTTTCTCTCTGCAGATCCATTGCTGGATATCATAACTCCTGGCCTGCTGCAATCACAGAAAGTGATCAATATTGTCCTTCTGTGGGAAATGGAGGTTAATACAAACGATGCTCTAATTAGAATTCCAGCCTGCTTGCACCAGGGTTGATTTCCTTGGCTCCCAGCCCTAATTCTTGTTATGTTGTTTTTAACTTTATGAGAGTGTGGCTTTAAGATCTCCAGCAGGGCAAATGAGATGAGGGAGTTGTAAAGAGCTTAAAGAATCACAGAAGTGGAACTCCTCCAAAACAAACCTGCCCAGAGGGGAAATTCACTGAACATCCCTCCCTGCAGAGGGAACACTCGCCAAAAAAACATGTTCTGGGGCTCTCGCAATAAATCTTGTGCACGTCTGTAGTGCTCTCTATATTGCATGGTAGAGCAGAGTGTAAACCATTAATGAATAGGACACATTTTTGTTTGGGAAAGGTAATTATATATCTAAATGCTCAAGAATCCATTCAGACAATATCTATGTAACTTTATTTATTGTGCAGTCTCTTCTTAACATTCTTATATAATAGATGTTATACCTCTTTATATATATATAAAATTTATTATTTATTTATTTCTACTCTTTTGATATATATGTAATATATAAATTATATATATATATATACACACACACATAACATATATATAAAAATAAATCAGCGAGGTCATTCGAGACAAAAAAATATTCAATTAATTTTAAAATATATAAATTAATAGGGAGGTTTTATTCAGACAAAATATGTATTAATTAATTTTAAAAATAATATAATTATGGAGTTTGTTCAGCAGCAAAAATTAATTATTAATATTAATATTAAATAACATAAAATATATATTAATTAATTTGCATGGAGGTTCATTATCAGGCAAAAAATATATATTATCTAAAAACGCTTCATAAGAAACCGAAAATGTAATCCTAACAGCAAACAGCTGGGGGAGCTTATTCAGAAAAAAATATTAGATTATTAAATTTTTATATATATACATATATATATATATATATATTAATAGGGAGGTCATTCAGACAAAAATATATATTAATTAATATAGCATTAATTTCCATGAGTTCTAAGATATTCCTATCAAAATTATTGATATTTTTAGACTGCTGACACAGGGGATTAAAGCATTTTAATCTTTGGTTTTGTTTTATTTGAATAACAGTTATGCTGCCCCAATATACAATGAAATGACAAATGCAAAATAAAACAGAGGGAAGAAATTTTAACAAAAACCTGTCTGATTTTATGAAATTTAGCTCAGGTCTTCTTTGAATAACAAAAATTTTTAGTTTTGTGAGCTACCAATTTCTACATKATCATGTTAAGGTGTGTAAAATGTGGAAGTCTTCAGAATTTTAGAACATTTTTTCCTCTGGTTATTCTAAAATTTACATGTAATTCATTTCATGTACATATAGACCCATACATTACACATACACCAAGTATTTTTTTTWAATTTTTCCCTGTTTTTCCTTTAAGAATTATCCATATTAATGGCTCAACTTCCCTTCCAGTCGTTCCTCTTGATAAGAATGAAGGCCAGTGCTAAACTTTTGCTTTTTTTATTTTACTTTTATTTTACAACTTTACTTTTTCTCTATGTGAAAAACCATCTGTAGAGCTGGGAAGCAGAACATTTCTACAGACAGACTTTTCTTTTGCATGGAAAAATAACATYAAATATTTGCATCAGATCTGTTCATGTCTTCAGGAGTTTGAGTGAAATTTTCTATTCAYGTGCTTGACTTTTCATCTTGGAGCATCTTTAAGTGGGAGCACATGCAGTATGTTGGTAAACATATTATTCCTTAATTTTTTCATTTTCTTGTAATTATTTTCACTTTCAACAATGATTCTTTGGAATTCCTTCAGTCTCCTGATCCAATTGGCATTAAATGGATTTAATGTGATTCTGTCCAACACTTTTARAAATTCAGGGAACCGATGAAATTTTGAATTTTGACCAAACAAAATCATCCCATAATTTATAATTTGGCAGATTTTGCCTGATTTTTGTGAGAAGGATCAAGTTTCTTCCTAGGTAGGTTTCCAGCAGAAGAAGGAAATCATGCTGGCTGAGAGGAGCTGCATTTCCTGGGAATTCCCTGYGGATTTAGATCCCATCCAGCCCAGGAAGGCACAGGAGCATCCAGCAGGAGGAAAAGTAGGTCAGAACAAACSATCCCTGAGACTGCTCAAGGAGCAGAATTGGGATTTCAGCCCTGATCACTTCACACTGGATAACCTTGGGAAGGAAAGTAAGCCAGGCAGGGTAAAAATACCTCTGCTGGTGTGCTCAGCTCAGGGGCCAGRGGGAATATTCCCAGGAGCCACGGGAAATGGACTGAGCTGCTCAAATCCCAAACTTCCTCAGAAACAGCACAGTCACCTCTGCTCCCCACTGCCTAGTGAAGATCATAGTAGAGTCTCTTCTCCAAAAGGCTAATTTTGGCAATCAGGAGCTGCTTTCTGCTGAAATTCCTGGTTTTTTCATGAGGAGAGGCTTGTGTTGTGACAGTGTTCAGAGGGGTCTGAGGATGAGGGAAGAGATGAGGATCTGACTCCATGTTTCAGAAAGCTTGATTTATTATTTTATGATATATATTATAGTAAAACTACACTAAAAGAATAGAAGAAAGGATTTCATCACAAGGCTAGCTGAGAATAGAAAAAGAAAGAATGATAACAAAGGCTTGTGTCTCAGACAGAGTCCGAGCCAGCTGACTGTGATTGGCCATTAATTACAAACAACCACATGAGACCAATCACAGATGCACCTGTTGCATCCCACAGCAGCAGATAACCATTGGTTACATTTTGTTCCTGAGGCCRCTCAGCTTCTCAGGAGGAAAATTCCTAAGGAAAGGATTTTTTATAAAAGATGTCTGTGACATTGTGTTGCTGCTGCTGCTCCTGTTATCCAAGGAGGAGAGAACCTGCTCTGTGCATTCCTGCTGTGTCCATCCCTTCCCTCTGTCAAAATACTGAGKTTTCTCTCTGCCTGCCTTCTTACCTTTTCCTTCTGTCACTCCTACAGTTTATTTTAAACTTTAATTTATACGGAGCTCCTGCTTTCTCTATCAATATCACATCATTATTCTTACCTGATTCTCTTGATAATTTGTTTGCACTGGAATTCTTGGCAGTGAACTAAGAATTTCATTGTCTACCTACTCTCTTTTCTCTTGGAGAGTATAATAGAGTGGGAGGGAGAAGCCTCATGGTAATATTTTTATATTTGAAATGTAGCCACACTTTATATGCTCCTACACATGGTGCTACTTATAGCTAATGAAACAAGTCTCATCTTGTGGTCTAGAGCTTTTCTATTTTGGACTATTTTGTGCTAATTCTACTCATTTCAGCTCCCTCTGATTAATGCTGCTTCTCTTCTCCTCGTCTGCCTCCGTGGGATTATTTAGGAAGGGACTATTAGCMCTGCCTGGGAAGCACAGCAATCATCCTCACCCCAAAAATGAGGAAGAGCAAGTGGAATTAATGGGATGGGGTCATCTCAGTATCCCACTGAACTCACAGGGAGGAGAATGGATCCTTTGGAAGCACAAAACTGATGCACCCAGCAGGGTCTGGGACCTGGGACACAGAACTCGCTATGTTGGGAAGCTTTTGGAACCTCAGAGTTCCCACAATCTTTCCTGTAATAAATCCAGCACAGCTTCATCTGGTCCAAAGTCAGTGGTAATCTGAGGAGAAGAAAATCCCATGTATCTGCTGATCAATTAGTAATTTAATATTCTAATGCTYTTTTTTGTCAGGCAGCTTTATAAGTCGCTTCAAGTAAACAATGAMAGCATACACAGCAAGTAAATAGAATTTAAGAATAGGTTATCATTGGCAGAACTGATTATTTTCAACCCCTGTGTCTTTTATAAGAGAAAAAGGATACTTTTACAAGGCACCTTGTTTAGTATAAAATAAAGATTTTTTAATGGCACATCATCCTTTTTCACATCACTCATCTCCTGCCTTAGAGATTATTTGCTCTGCTGGGAAAAGTCTGTTTTGAAATAAGTTTACTCCACGCTTTCCTTCTTCCAGAAGCTCTTTCAGCCTATTTTTAGGTTGCTTGGATTTCAAAGCAAACTGGGAGTGCTTTGATAACGTTTAAGGATTCCACCTCACCTGAATTCAGAAGACACAGCAACAGAAACCTGCTGTGCTCCTTATCTCAGGCAATTTTGATAAAAAACACAATGTCCCATGATCCACACAGATATTGGCAAATCAACTCCAAATTCAGTGGTCTAATTACAAAATAATTTATTGGGAACAGTCAGGGAAGCATTGAAAAATGCTTATTACAGACCAAATAAAATACATTTGACTCAGCTGTTTTCAGCTGTGATTTCTGCTTAAAATGGGAGAATAGAAGAGGAAAGGAGAATTTCAATTCTGCAATATGTACTGCTGGTAGACAGAAATGCTCAGCTTGAATTTTTTTGTCATATCCTAATACTTACAGTCTTTTAGACACATTAAAAATTTATTTAATGGTTGGGCAAGAGAAGACTTTGAAATTAATTTAAGCTGGTTCATTTGAATCCCATTTCCTGATCACAACTGCAAATTAATAAACTTTTATGATCAATTTTATTACTTAACTGACTCTGCTATTTTGGAGACTTGTTAAATCCTGAATATTGGTTTTGATAAACATGAAAATAAATAATTTTGGTGTCTAAATGTACTTACACTCATCAGACATCCTTCATGAAAACAGTTGCAGTAAAATTGARTGGAACTGGATATTTCTGTGAGAACACTTTGGAAAATATCTTAGTCAAATGTCAGTAAATTTAGTACTGATTCCCTTCTCTTTTTTCTTCCTTTTTTTTTTACTAATTTCATTATCATAAATAAATCTTAATTTCCTCTAACATATGTGCCAATCTGGAATAAACCCCTCTGTGCATTTTCAAAGTTTACTTGAGCTTATGAATTTGAACTGTTCAGGGATTTTTGACTTTTTCATGTCAGGATTTAAAAACACAATTTAATTTTTTTTTTTTCTAAGAAAGCTTTTCTTTCTCAAGTCATTTTTCAAGAAAAATCTTCTTTGGAATGAAAAGAAGTTCTAATTTAACAAAAAACAAATTGCCAGTTTTGGCCTTGAGTTATACAGGAGACATTAACAATGGAAAAACTCATGACAAAGCTTCACARAGAGTTTCTTAATACAGTTCTGTCAAATGGCTGAGGTGAAAGTGAATTATTGACAGATTGGAAGTGCATTGATTGATTATATCATTGCTAGAATTTCCAATAATATAATTGGTATCATTCCCACTGATCTGGGAACTTGGATCTTTGTGCTAGGGATGGATCAGAGACCATTTACCTGGAAATCATGTGACAGAGAGGTTGTGACAGGTTTTAGGGACAATAAAGGTGGCAATGCAGATACCTCCAGCCAGGCAGTGATCTTTTAATCCAGTCAGTCAGRTGAACCCCAAATGTATCTTATTATGGGCTGTAATTTGGGCAATCTGAATTCTCACCCCTGTTCTACTCCCAGCACAGTTCCAGTGGAATTTGCCCTGGGTGCTGCAGGATGTGCACTGGCCATGGTCAGCTCATCATCCCTGTAGGAATTGTTCTGCTCAGCCCCTCTCACTTTCCATCTCCATGCTAAAGACCTTATTTTATTTTTTTTTAAGACCCATCCTACCAATTTTATTTTGCAGAGACCCCTGGGAGCAGAGGATGTCTGATGGCAGGCACTGCAGTGCCACGCTGACCTGCCCACATCCACASTCCAGCCCTGGCAGCAGCATCCCAGAACATCCAGCTTGGAAAAGACCTCCCAGAGCATCGAGTCCAGCCTGGCATCAACCCCATTTTCAGCAAGTGCCACGTGCAGTCATTCCTTGCTCATCCAGAGATGGTGATTCCCCCACTTCCCAGTCCCTCCCAGTGCCTGGGCACTTTTCCATGGCTGCCCTGGGGTCCTGGTGTTTCTCTGGGGCTGGTTTGGGTTCCCTTCCAGTCCCTCCCAGTGCCTGGCACTTTTTCCATGGCTGCCCTGGGGTCCTGGTGTTTCTTTTGGGGCTGGTTTGGTTCCTCTGAGCAGCTGCACAGCATTAAGGACCTGCCCTGCTCTCTGTGTCACACAAAACCAGGACCCATCAGAGTCTGGGGTGTCCCTCTGAGCTGCACTCTGTGCTTTGGGGTAAATAAAAGTATGGAAAGGCAAATCCTGTGGGTTTTGCTGGGAATGGTCAGTGCCAGGTCTGGGACATCTGTGTGAAACACAGCCCAGTTCAGAGTTCTCTTACTTTCAGTCATCTCTACTCTCCTTTCTGAGCAAAACACATTTAGCACTGAAATGAAGCAGCAATTTGGATGTTTCTAACTTGTTTAGCAAATCCAATTACAATTCCCAATTTCCCTGCTTGCCCCTGCTGTTCTCTCCAGAGYTACTGGGATCCCTGGAGTCAGGAGGTGGCAAATCCATTTGTTCTGCATTTCCTGGGGCACAGCTGTTCCAGCTTGCTGCTTTTTGCCTGTCTGAGATCTCCTTAGCCCAGGGGCTGATTTACTGCCCCACGTTCTCCCTGGGCTATTTCTCCACTGGGAATTTGTACCCTCCCACTGCCCAGAGTTTACCTGTCTGGAGCTGCTGCTTTTCCCTAGTTACAGATAAGGGCAGCATCCTTCTRATGTGTGAGAGAGAATCTTTTTATGACTTTATATACCATAAAAAGTCTTTTTATAACTTAGACTTTTTTATGAGAGACCTTTGGACCAACATCTCACATGACAGCACTGTTAGTCACTTGTGTTGCCTTTGCCCTGTATTTATAAAAGGGACAACTTCTAACAATGTTTTTAGCTGTGATTATAATTTGCTTTTMAACTGTAACTCTGATTTCCAGCAAAGCTGTGGTTTATTTAAACCAGCCCCGTGGTCTTGCAAAGCTTAGACAGTAACTTGAGATGTCACAGTGAGCACACACAGTGATCAAAATTATGGAGCAACTGCTCTGTGAGGAGAGATTGAATTCTTTAGGATTTTTCCACTCTGCAATGAGAACACGAAATGCAGAGTTATGGGGGGAGCCTCTGAATTCATGAATAGTGTGGGAAAGGTGCACAGAACATCATTTTTCATCCTTTTTCATACACAAGATCCAGGCAGTATGCAAACGTGGAGTGTTCTTAAATAGCAGGGAATTAAATTTTGGAATGCGCTGCCGCAGGAGATTGCGGAGGCCAAAAGCATGAATAGATTTTTAAATCACCATCAGTGGCTATTGAAGTGAAACAAAAACCCTGAAAACACACACAAAACCACTGCTCAGGGTACAGACTCCTGCTCAGGAAGATCCTAAAGGGCTGATTGCAGGAGCTGGAGGTGTTACAGGCCTTGGTGACATCCCCAGCCAGGGGAATGAGGTGATGAACATTATTCAGCCCCAYTTAGGGATTTTGTCAGGGCCACATTCACTTCATGGTTTCCCTTTGCTGGCATCACTAGAACCATTTAGAAATTGAATTTTATTGATATCAGTCCATAGTGCAAAAAATCTACCTTGGTCTTCAGCTCAGGGGTTTTATTCTCATTTTAAGCCATCTTAACAGCATCCAAAGGGAAATGACCCCAGAGCAGCAGCAGCAAACTGGGAGAGACCAGAGACACAAAGAGCACTGCAGAATTCATCCTGTGGCTTCCTTCTCCCAATTCCACATTATCCTGGGAAGGAATGCCTCCACAGGGGCTCACACCTCTGATTTTCCTGTTTTCTTATGGATTGCATTTCCCTGCCCTGACACCAGGCATGGAGAAACCCCCCTTGATGGAATTTGCCAACAGGTTGAGCAGTGAAATCCACACTTCAACTGGACTCCCCCAGCACTGCTGCCAAAAATAACAGAGATAACAGGTGGAGGGAGAGCTGGGATGTGGAGCCAAATGTTCCAAAGGCATCCTTTGTTTTTTCWGTAAGAGGGAATTTTTCCATGCAGTTCCAGCCCTGGAGCACTCGTGGTGCTGGGAATGACTTGTCCAGTCCTTTTCATCCCAACAGTTTTCCTGGTTGTGCAAACTCTGACTCACTCTGGGGATGCTAAAGTTCACCACTGAGAGCAGAGGTTGGGGAACAGTTCAAGCTGAGGTTCTGCTGCCCTTGAAATTACTGAGGAATCCATTCTCTCCATCCATTAATGCTGAAATCTGCCCCTGCTTGGCTGGTGAGAGTTTAGTAGTCCATAACTCTCTACACCTGATTATTAACAAAATTCCAGTTTTGTTTAAAATTTTTTGGTAAATTCAGTATTTTTTCTGCTGCTTTATGCACTTCTGTTGCTGATATCAACKTCCTTCAGGATCCATCCTGGGGATGGATTGACAGAAACATTTGCTTCATGTCTTAATTTCTTTCTTGTGTCTGAGCCTTGTAGGTTAAGGGTGGTGGCTGAACTCYTGTTTGCTGTGTCCACACCCTCTATCACATGTATTTTGCAAGAATTCTCCATTTTTTGGGATATTAAAAAAAATTATCAAGGCTTTGGGCCTTGAGGAATCCTATAAATCAGGATTAAAATCCCTTCTTTTGAGGWGAGGTTTTGATATATCCCTGGGCTTTTGCTGCCAACCCAAATTCAATGAAAAACCTGCTTTTTTCATACAGYATTACATCAAATGATTTGCCATAAAAATTCCCTTTCTTTGCTTCTAGGCAAAAAATTAAYGCTCATTATTCTAAAACTTAAGAAAATAGAATAGTGGTCCACTGTATTTCTCATGAGCTCTTGAAATGGGAAGTTTTTTTGGTCCATGGAGAAAAGATTCCAAAGGCTGCTGCAGGAATGTTGCAGTAGATTCTGTTCCCTGCTAAGTGATTTTTGGCTGCTGTGTCTGAATAATCKATCCAGGTCCATTGATACAATTTTGAATTCAGAGCTGGGAGATCTGAATTTCAATTTCCTGCCTGTCCACGATTTTTGTTATTTCCAAACATCTTAGCACAGGAACTTTTCCATCTGCTGGCAGTGTGCACTCCTTGGGYGTTTGCTCCCTGTAGTACTTCACTYATCACAGTGAGATCCCAGTTTTGCRCTCCCCTTTTATCTCTTTACAGCAGATATTGTCATACCTGACAAGTGAGTTATCAACATTTACAGTTCAAAATCTCATCTTAAATACAATAAATCAGAAAACACACTCGTAGCACTATAAAAAGTTCTGTGGCACTTTTGCTCCTGAGAAAGGGCCCCAAAATCTGTCTCTTCTATCAGTTGATGTAATTTATTTTCTCTTCCATGCAATTTCTGTCCAGTTGTTTTTTCATGAGGTATTTAGGATCACTAAAATTTATTAGATACAGAATGCAAATGGTTAAATAGGAAAATGTCTTTGAATCATTGAGAGTCAGCATGATTATTACAAATAACTATTTAATAATATAAATATTCTGGATTATTAAATGAGGGCTAAGAATGGAATATGAAGTCAAGAGCTGRCTTTTGCTATAAGAAAATCAAAATCCACAACATCAGTTTTGTTTCCAAAGCAATTTTTTTCCAAAGTAAATTTTTCCAATGGTAATAATTGAGGAAAGGGCCTCAAGTTGTGTCAGGAAAGGTTTAAATTGGATATTAGGAAAAATTCCTCCAAGGAAAGGGCTGTAAAACATTGGAACAGCTCAGGGAAGTGGTGGAGTCCCCATCCCTGGAAATGTTCAGAAAATGTGTGGATGTGGCACTTGAGGACATGGATTGTGGTGGACACTGGTGATGGTTGGAGTTGATCTCACAGGGGTTTCCCAACCTTAACAATTCCATGATTCCACCTTGGAGCCCCCTGAGTCAGAGTTCCAGTGGGATTCACCTTGACAGAGTAATGGAATTGTTTCTTTCCTGCCTCCATCCCACTCAGCTCCACCAATCCCACTTAACTGGTTCCCAGCACAGGTACAAGTTAAACATTTCACAGTTTTGGTACTGAAATGTAGCTGGAGAATGCAGGAATTCACTGAGAAATGGTGCCTGGTGATGTGCTGAAATGACAAATGGGTGTGTCAGGACAGAGTGGGGAACTGCAGCCACACTTCTTAAACCTTTCAGTGGTTTTATACAATGGTCTCCAGGTGAGATTGTTGGAGGTGCTCCTGTGAGATCTCTGACCCATTGCAGTGATCTCCAGGTGAGATTTGGGAGGTGCTCTGTGGGATCTTCTGACCATTGCAATGGCTCTCCAGGCTGGATTTTGGGAGTTCTCCTGTGGGATCTCTGACCATTGCAATGGTCTCCCAGGTAAAGGTTCTCCTGTTGAGATTCTCTGACCCATTGCAATGGTCTCCAGGCTGGATTTTGGGAGGTTTCCTCCTGTGGGATCTCTGACCCATTGCAAATGATCTCCAGGTAAGGTTCTCCTGTGAGATCTCTGACCATTGCAATGGTCTCCAGGTAGGTTTTCCTGTGGGATCTCTGACCCATTGCAATGGTCTCCAGGTAAGGTTTCTCTGTGGGATCTCTGACCCATTGCAATGGTCTCCCAGGCTGGAATTTGGGAGTTTCCTCCTGTGGGATCTCTGACCCATTGCAATGGTCCCTCCAGGTAAGGTTCTCCTGTGGGATCTCTGACCCATTGCAATGATCTCCAGGCTGGATTTTAGGAGGTTCTCCCTGTGGAGATCTCTGACCCATTGCAATGGTCTCCAGGCTGGATTTGGGAGGTGCTTCCTGTGGGATCTCTGACCCATTGCAATGGTCTCCAGGTAGGGTTCTCCTGTGGGATCTCTGACCCATTGCAATGGTCTCCACGGTGAGATTGTTGGAGGTGCTCCTGTGGGATCTCTGACCCATTGCAGTGATCTCCAAGTGAGATTTTTGGAGGTGCTCCTGTGGGATCTCTGACCCATTGCAATGGTCTCCAGGTAGGGTTCTCTCTGTGGGATTCTGACCCGCATTGCAATGGTCTCCTAGGTCGAGATTGTTTGAGGTGCTCCTGTGAGGCATCTGCTGACCCATTGCAATGGTCCTCCAGGCTAAGGTTTCTCTGTGAGATCTCTGACCCATTGCAATGGTCTCACAGGCTGGATTTGGGTGGTGCTCCCTGTGAGATCTCTGACCCCATTGCAATGGTCTCCTGGTAAGGTTCTCCTGTGGGATCTCTGACCCATTGCAAGGGTCTCCAGCGCTGGATTTTGGGAGTTTCTCCTGTGGGATCTCTGACCCATTGCAATGATCGTCCAGGTAAGGGTTCTCCTGTGGGATCTCTGACCCATTGCAATGATCTCCAACGGCTGGATTTTGGGCAGGTTCTCCTGCTTCCTGTCCCAGCTCCCTGAGCCCACTGAGTGCTGTAGCTGCTCCCTGTGGCAGTGGGTCACTCCAAAGCCATTCCCACAGCCCAGCTTTCCCTGCAGACAGCAAACCCACCCCCTGTGCATAGCTGGGGCCAAAATAGTCCCAATATTCTCTTTGCTGCTCCTCCAGAGGCTCCTGAAATGCYGGGTGAGATCATTGCAGCCCTTTGGGGTCTGCTGCAGTTTCCTATTTCCTTGGGGCTCTTTTTTAAGCCGGGCTGTCCTTAGGGAGTCACTGCCGGGTGCTGCTGAGCCCAGGGTCCCTGCAGGCATCCTGGTAACCCTGCACTYCACTMGTAGCTTTGAGGGGGATCAGAGGGCTCAGCAGGGKCTTGCTGACATTCTTGGGAAGAATCAAGTGCTGCCTAAGAATGAAGAGTGGCAGAAAGCACTCCTTAATTAATCATCAACAAAGGAATTAATGCCAGTGCAGTTTGTTTTATTTTTAATTCTCTAAGTTCACTATAAAGAAATCCTGTCAATTATTTTATTTTYCACCAGGTCAGGATCTAACCAGCTGAGTCTCAAGTGGAAATAGACTGGCAGGTCCCAATAAAGATCTACTGGAAGAAATTTATTTACACTCATGTAGTAAACACTAGACTGAGTAGTGTGTTAATAGCCTGTGAGTATGTTTTTATTTGCTACCATAAATCAACTTGGTGCAGTCCATTTAATATTTCCAATCCCACATAATTATTTATAATGATTCTTTACCAATCAAGAATTTTGGGGGATATAAGGTGCATTTTTCATGTGAGYGCTCCAGCTGAATTTCCATGTCCTTGAGTCTCAGATGCCTTTGTGTCATGAGATCTTTTATTAAAAAAAATATAGCACACTGCTCCTATGCCAAATATTCTTTTGGAAAGCTATTCTTGCTCCCACCCTCAATAGTAACAAGAAAATACTGCACTAGGAGTTATTTTTAAGTGGCTGGAAATAGCATCCATATTATTTCAAGCCACTGATGTATAAAATCTTTGGAAGAAAAGAATGGCCACTTGTTTATTGCAGGTTGTTTGTTCCCATTTGTTCATTCTTCAGTTTTAGAAAAGTGCCACGTGAACAAAAACTACCATCCAAGGTAATTTGTAAGCACCAGACACCCTCATGGCCAAAAGAATTACATAAATGAGAATTGCTATTATTTTTCTCGTTTCTGTTGGGATTAAAACAACAAACCTTGGCATCCTTAATTCTTCCATGCTGGGATCTGTCTGTTAGAGCAGTTCTTAAAYACTTGGAGAATCAATCCCTCAGAAAAATCTTTTCCTTCTATTAACAGAAAGGAATGAGGATTTATGCACAATATATGGGGTCCATTCATTAAGTTTTACAGGTGTTTYAAGTATTACATCAGAAAAAGGTTTTGTGCATTAGAGAAATTCAGAATGTGGAGATTGTGTCAGACATTAAATAATTGGGGATTTCAGCTGTATCACAGGGGGTGTAACACAACTTTACAGCTGCAATATTTGTGCAGGAGTTAATTGTGGTGCCTGCAGAAATTGAGAATTGTATWCCAGCAACAGAATTTATTTATTTTCAGTTCAGACAGTTTAGATAGATATAAATAATTAACAAAACTCAGAAGTAATTGGWATTTTCTACAACTTTATGTAGGTAGAGGTAGAATTTAACTAAATCCTCAGTATATTTCCAGTGTCACAGTCAGCTTATGACTTCAAGGACAACAGAATTTGTACCATATGTGTCAGGAGTAGCTTGAGAATGTGTAAGATAACATCTTAAATGCARTCACACTGCGTATTTCACTTTTTAAAATTATATTCTTCAAAAGAGAAGTTTTTGCTGGATGCTATTATGCTCCTCATTGCAAGTATAGATGCTCCTAAAAACATTAAAAATAAATGGTCAACTCCTTCAGCYATGTTTGCTTGTGAATTTTAATTCATTTTACAGATACTTTCCATCTGTAATTAGCTCCACTGCCTATTCTGTAGCCAGAATTAATTACTTCTACAAAAACCAACAAAGGAGTTTCTGGAATCACCCTCTATTTGCAGCAGAGAAAAATGTGTGAGGATGCATCCAGAATTGCCTTCTCCAACTGTTTATTTGATGGAGAACATTTCTCTCCTCACCAGAGTGTGTCTAATCAGCTCCTCCCAGAGCAATGCCACGCATGCAAGGCCTGTCCCATAATTCTCCTTGGAGACAGTGCACAGCTGCTGCAGTGAGTATTAGCTGCTTCTTAGGCTTGGTCTCTTCTTTCAATAAAAATCCCAGATGGCCAGGGGTCTTTCACACCACCCTGGTAAATATGAGCCTGCTTCAGGTGGAGAGGTGATGTAAGTCCATATAATTCTGCTTTAAGTGCAAAAATCCCAGCCTGAGCTCGATTACTGCCTGTTTTMCTCCAGTCCCTCAAGTGGCCAGACTTGATCCAACGGCAGGAGTGGCTGGATACAGGAATTATTGTGCTTCAGGGAACATCCTGGAGCTCTGCACATAGTGACAGCTCTGCAGGGCTGAGCTCTGGCTGTGATTGTCAGGGGAACCTTCCAGCTTTGGGCCTGGGTCCTGGCAAGTGCTTGAGGCTCCTCCAAAGCTCTCACTTGGGCCCAGTTGTGCCCAGTTTGCCTCTGCAGTGCTGCTTTCCCTCTGCCCACATCCTCTGGGGGCCAGGGGAGGCTTTCCACCATCAGGGACTGCTGCTTGAGGAGGGCTCTGCTGCTCATTTTGGGCTGACAGTACATTCATACCCAGCATCATCACAGATACCTCACTTTCTAAATGAGCTTCTCTGTTGAAAAGGAGTYATTAGGGACAGGAGTTGGGTCAATATTCCRRTGCAGGCCTGTGCACCATGAGTTCTAAAGGAATGWCTGGATCTGGCCCTCAGTTCTCTGGGCTGGGTGYCAAAGTGGGAATTGRCACACCTTGGACTCCATGATCTTGGAGTTCCTTTCCAATGATTCTGTGAMTCRCTGCTGGGATGTCCCAACAAAAGGCTGGGACCTTACAGAGCTCTGTGCAGAACCACAAGTTGCCATCAGTTTGTCCCAGGTGCTGGAACCCTGGGTGCTGAGAATTTTAAACTTTCTGTTCTGAAAGGCACAAACCCACAAGAGAATATTATATTTGACTTGAGGACATWGAGAAAGTTTCCAAAATTGAAAAATAGCACTGAGATTACAAGTGTGCAGTTTGAATAAGAATGTTGCTGTCTCATTCCAGCTCAGTCCCAACCAGGCAAAGCAGGAGGAGATGGAAACAACCTGAACTCAGAGCCAGACGGCTACAGAGAAGGGCACAGAGCCTGTGATGGGCTGGGATCATTTTTAGAATTAGTGCTGGTGGGTACCAACTTTGGCTCTGGACAATCTATTGAACTTTGCAGAAAAAAAAAAAAAAGAATCTATTAAATCTTTTCAAGTGTAATCTGTTGAACTTTATTGCAGAGAACTGGAGGATTTCCCAGCCCCAGAGGTTTGCTGAGAGCACTGAGCCCAGCTGACAGGGCAGGACTGCACCTGCCATGGCTTTGCCAGGCTGTTTTCCAGGCTGTTGGAAGCACCACGTGCTGAACTCCACAATTTCCTTTACATGGCCTTTTCAGGTCAAAATACCCCACTGCCAACTCATTTAACAAGTCAAACTTGAAGCTGCTTTCTGATTGTACCTTTAATTTTTCCCTTCCTGCTTCTKAGTCAAGTCATTGCCCCATAAAGCCCATGACAGAACCCCAGGGAGTGAAATACAATTGCAGCACTAATATTTATCCCATTGAAAAATGAATWGGCAGGACTCATTTTCCCCCAATTTTTCAGAGTTGTGTTAAGCTATGCTTTCTACATCTGAGGTTTTTTCAAAGTTTTAATGATTTCTCATTTGTCCCTGCTCACTTAAATTTTTTATTATTCCTCCACGAATCTCCTGTCATTAATTTGAATTTTTGTGGTAATGACAATTCTCAGTTGGACTCTCAGCATATGCAAGTTTGTATCACTTCAGTTTTATTTTCCTGCCAAGCTCAGTTCTCACTCACAGAGCTGCTCTTCACCACTACCTTGATGACTGGGTTTATTTATTTTACTTTTCTCATGAAGAAGCATTTCAGACAAATGTCTTTTTAGTGTTWTGGGTTTTTTTRATCCTGTTCTATCAGTTTGCTTTCTCTCTTATTCCTCTTTAAAACACTTTTTATCATTCTTCCTTAAAACTGCAACATCTTCTGAGGGATTTTTTTTTCTCAGACTTCATTTTCATGTTGGTTACTTTTTCTTCCAGAACCCATCATAAAAGAGCTCAAAATCCAGCCTATTGCRAGTCTTTGTGGAATAGTCTAGACTTAACAGTTCATTACATTTGCCTTTAATGACTGTTTTACATTCTGCTTATTAGCACTGKGTMGTGATTTTCAGTCTCTGTGTGGATGTGCAGCCTGGTATTGGATGGATATCCAGGAAACACCAGTGGATGGTGTGGAAAATTTTTAATTTTTGGCCCAGTTGTTGATTGGAATATAGTTTAGCTCTTGGGAAGGAATTCCTGGCTGGAAGGGTYGTGATGCACATGCTCCCAGAGAAGCTGGGGCTGCTCCTGGATCCCTGGAAGTGTCCAAGGCCAGGTAGGATGGGCTTGGAGCAGCCTGGGACAGTGGGAGGTGTCCCAAACCATTCCATGATTCTGGGATWAAAAAWAAATTGTTAAATCAGACAAATGTCTTCAGGAACAGGCGAATTCCCTTTGATCACGTGAAACAGGGGAGGAGGAGCCACCTGRTGATGCCTTTCAGGTGCTTTATTACCCAAATTCTCCTCGTTGAGGACAATTCTGGCTGTGCATTTTTGAGCTGTTGTCAGCACCTCAGCCCCAAACATCTGCCAATCTCACCTGGTGTTCTGCTTGCAGATAATCTCAATGATAAGGGGATATTGAGAAACACCTGAGAATGCTCGACCTTGCTCAGCTTTGGCAGTGCTGTTGCWTTATTCTGGAATTTTTAATGGAAGTTTAGAAATTAGTAGCTCCCTTTCAACCCCAAATTGAATCTTGAGACAAATTTTTATTTTGGGCAAAGTAAAGCATTGGTTCTGGGCTTTGAGTTTTGGAGATTTAGTGCTGTACAAAGAGCTTTTTAAAGTGGTATCATTTCATCTAAGCTTGTACTAAAGGTCCAGCTTGTCRATTTAATGTTGGTCTGTTCCTCATATTTTAATTAAGCTTTAATTTTGACAAGCTACTTCCACTCCTCTGCACCTGATCATTTTCCCTGGAAGTTGTTTCCTACTGGGAGTTTTTTAGGCTGGAGCTGTCCTACAGCTCCATCCATCTCTGCCTGGGGTTGTTTATGAGCCACTTTGGCAGATTTGGGCTGGGTGGGGCAGTTCAGATCCCAGGAGCTTCCAGAAATCCTGCTCACCTTAGGGCTGGGACCCAGAGTGGAGTGGAGCTGCTTTGGAAATGTGGAACTCTGTCCCCTAACCTTTCATTTCATGGAAGCTGTATCATTCTCTTCCCTTCCTTCAGGCTTTTGCATATTTTCTGCAAATATTCTGGAAGCAGAGAACAAGGAAAATCCCCTAAACTTCCAACCAGCTCAGGAATTTATCCTGCAGACTCATTTTSCTTGTGGTTTCAGACTAATATTGACCAGGTCCATTGAGCCTTTTTATAACACAACTTGKATTTTGGCAATTGCAGGTAAAACCAGTTCTTATCACCCTGGACAACTGATATTTGAATTGACTTTTGGTTTTCCTCAATAGGAATTTTGGGCTCCAGACTATCTGTGTGCCCCTGTAATCTTGGAATATTTAGAGRCTGTTTCTTTTTGGATGTTGGGCAACACACAAAGTGTGACTGTCTCCAAATTTTGCTTAAAGGGGCCCCAAATCTTTAAGAAGGAAGGCAAGATCATTAAAAATAGTTATCCAGTGCCTGCTACTTGTTAATTACTTMAAAGTTGATTATTTTAGACTATGCTCAGAGTATATCCTGCCTGGACAGTAGCCTACAGGTTCTGAATATAATTTTATTAGTGTCTTTGAAGCAGTCTATTACCTATTTAAAAATACTTCAAAATGTAATTATTTTAATGATTTTTAATCCTACAGGATGCATTGCTAATTATTACTGATATTATAAATTTATTTTATTGTATGGGGTGGATTTTGCCTGACGAGTTTCGGGGTTTTAATTAAAAGTTCTAATGGATTTATTACTAATAGCTTTGGGCTCTGTTAACTGGAATGCTAATCACCTTTTCTGCCCAGTATTTTCTGTGGGAGGTGTGGGCAATCAGAGAAATGATTCAGCCCCTTTCAGCTGGCTGGAATGGGATGATTTCCACCTTCCAGAGGAGGCTGAGACCTGCCATGGATTGTCCCATGGAACTGGTGTCGGATAAACGAGGCTCTCACACAGAGGAATTTGTCCTCTGCAATGAATAATTCCACCAGCCAYGATGTGACAAACTGAAGCGACCTTGCAAACTTCTATTTATCGGTGTGATTGTACTCCAAGAGTGACCAAACTCCCAGGAAACTTCTGCCCAGTGTGGGGCCTGGAAGCATGGAAAGAATTTGAAATAGATGGGAAATGAGGAGGGGAAGTGGGAGYGGGATCTGAGACCCAGAGCTGAGGAGGTGGATCCAGAGGTGCTCAGGTGCACCAGGAGTGGGGCTGGCTGGAAGGGGTGCAGGAGGTGTGGGGAGCAGGAATTTGGGTCAATGGAGCAGGTTGGGGCACTGGAACATCAGGGTTTCTTTGTAGGTCTGCCCTTGCATGTTGGACATCACAACCCTTT
Organism: Sporophila hypoxantha; assembly: GCA_002167245.1. Lineage (NCBI taxonomy): Eukaryota > Metazoa > Chordata > Aves > Passeriformes > Thraupidae > Sporophila > Sporophila hypoxantha. The sequence continues at coordinate 262,324 of NDFG01000795.1, forward strand.
CATATCTTACTGTGTTACTGTTTTGGTTTGAAATGCCAGGTGRCTGCTAAGGAAGGCAGAGCCTTCCTTGAAACGGGAAATGTAAACCCCTTGTCTCCAAATTATTGCAGTTTTGAAATTAGGGGGCTCTCATAGCAAAGATAGGGAATAGGAAAATGTTTTTACTAGGAAAATGTAAAAAAAAAATAAATGCAATATACAAAAAAAAAAAAAAAGAAGAAAGAAAATTAATCTGCCAGAGTCAGACCATCCCTGCCCCCTGTGTGTCAGGGGTTGGCACAGCCCCATACCATGGGGGCTCAGCCCCCCTGCAGTGCCAGCTGTGCTTCTGCTGCAGCAGGGATCCTGCACAAGGGGGAGTTTTCCTCTGCAGCTCCAGGGCTGCTGGAGATGGTGCTCGTGGGCTCCTCTGGGAATGCAGGGCAGCAGAAAGCTGCTCCTCTTGGGAATGCAGTGGGCAGGCAGAAAGCTGCTTCCTCTGGGAATGCAGGGCAGCAGGAAAGCTGCTCCTCTGGGATGCAGGCAGCAGGAAGTGCTCTCTGGGCGAGGGCAGCAAAGCTGCTCCTCTGAATGCAGGGCAGCAGGAAGCTGCTCCTCTGGACTGCAGTGGGCAAAGGCTGCTGTGCTGAGTGTCCCAAACTCAGATTGTATCCAGGTAGGAATGCTTGGCTCCTCGCTGGGCGAGCATCATCTCCCATGGGATGATGGAATTTATCAGCCATGCAGGGACATCAGTGGCCATGACAGAAGATAATTAATAATTAATGGCCCATGAACAGAAGAGATCTCTGGAGGGAGGATTGGTGTGGAAGAGATAAAGAAAAAAAACTCCCAATGAACAGAGGATAACTGCCCCACCTCTAACAGATGGATAGAATACACACCCAAGCCTTACACCTTTCAACCTGAGACAGTTATTTATTAAATCCATGTGTTAGTTAAATTATTAAATACAGTAAATCTGTTAGAACTCTCCTAACATCCCTGGCTGTGCTCTGAGTTATAAAAGATTCTGTGTTTAAAGCTGTGTAGATCATTTTTGAGCCCTGACATTGCTATGCTMGGTTTGCTCATTAAGAAGATGACTTAATTGAGTCAAAACTATGTCCATGAGAAGGTTTGTAACCAAGTGTGGGGAAAGCTGGAATTGGGGCAGAGCTGGGGATGTGGGGGTGAGGTGTGAAGGGCAGAAAGTTTGGGAKAGGTTGGAAGGCACTCTGCAGCTTTGTATGGGACACTTCACAAAAGCAGAGGCAGTCAGTGACACTGCAGAGAAAAGCAGGAGTCACTGCAATATTGGCAGTGCTGGAGATGGGAATACTTTAGCAGCCATCTGGTTATAGTCAACATGTGCACTCCTGAGGCCTTCAGAGCACACAGTGAGCAGAGATCCTACAGCTCTTCCCATTCTTTCACCTCTTATGTTCCTGCCCAGGAAGAAAACACTCCAGAAGAAATGCTGMGAATTCGGATGTTTCGCCACATTGCACAACAAGGATGATTAAAAAAATCCCCAACAAATCCCCAACAAACCCAAACAGACAAAAAATTTACTTTATTAAGACATATTTTGAAGSCTTCTAATAATGCTGTGATTTAAAGGAGCCCAAGACATTTAAATATCTGAATTATATTGGATATTCATAGGAAAAGGAGGTATAAGCACTGCCCTTTTTGGGAAACTGGAGAAGGGATGGGACAGTGTGGGTTAGCCTGGCTCTTACCTTCCCTGTTTAACTGCAGTTGTGGTGTTTTCTTATCACCTCACATCTGAGATAAAGCCCAGAACCTGGGTTTGAATTAAGAATATACAAAAAGAACATGCATGAGGCAAATTCTTTGTGAACAGAATAATTCTGAGGTAAAATGAAATTTCTTGCACATTGCTCTAATGCTGRGAGCCAATTGAACAGAAAGTTTGCTCCTGTAAACCAATTTACTGATTAAAAACGGCACACTCTGCCCATCACCTCCATCAGGGCGGCTTGAACTCCTCTGCTGACTTCTCCAGACAAATGCAAAGTGACATCTCCAAGCAAGAGCAGCTATTACTGGCACTCAGCACTTAATGCACTGACCTGGCGTTCCCCCCGTGACCTTGGCACCAGCAGGGGGATTAGGAGTGGCAGCGTCTCCCTGCCTTGTTTATTTCCTTGGAAATAGCCGGGATGTGAAATTAAAATGACACAAAATTTAAAATTATGAGCTGTGAGTTAAAATGAAACTATTTGCCCTCGTGTCTTGCAGCCAGGAACTGCAAACCCCCACCTKRGTGGCTGCTACAGAGAATGGGGAAAAAGATTTTACTAAAAACCACAAAGGTGGGACCAAATAAACGTGAGGACCTGTTTATTTCTTTTGAAACAACTCCATGCAAAGTTTCAAAGGGATAATTAGACAATAAAGTTGTGTCCACACGGTTTAAACCTCAGTGCAAGGATTTGTGAAGCTCTGAAGTGCTGCTGCACCACAGAATGTTCTGATTGCACCAACCTCCCCCYTGAGTCTCTTTCCAGTAATCAGGAAAGCAAATTTCCTTGGGAGCCAGTGGGAGAAGTGAATTTATAGCTATTCCCTGCCAGCTGCTTCAAAAGCTGCCAGCTAATCTGTTTCCCTGCACTTTTTTGTGTCAAAGTTGAGATCTATCTTGATTTGAGCTGAATTCTTTGTGGAAAAGCTTGGTGATTGCTGGTGTTTCCCTGCTGGAAGAAAAACCCCCTCYACAGAAAACTTCTGAGCTCACTTTTTATCATCACACAATTTGTAGTGGAGCAGAGAGTGCTGGAAGAGTGAGATTGGGAGYATTTCTGGGAATTCACACTGACCGCTTGTTCAAGGCACAACAGTCACTGAGGTTTGTGGATTTTAAATATAAAAATTAGATTTGTTTCATGGAGTTTTACCCCATTCTGTGGGTGAACAGCATAATTGTGAGTTGTGCTGCTGTACCTGGTGTATGTACAARACAAATTGCCTGGGATATGGATTCAGTCAGCTCTGTCAGAATTTCCTTRCCTTAATAATGAGATGATCATTCCCAGAGGAATTCTCCCCTCAGTCAATGCTGCATTGAGGTCCTTTGCTTTCACTTCTTGCACAGCTTTGCTGCTATTTCTGCATGTTCTGCCCCATCTTCTCTAATTTTCTTCTGACCTCAGATTCCTACAATCCCTTTTTCTGGTGGATGYTGACTTCTGATATTGATCCATCTGATATTTCTGAGATTTGTGCCATCCCTGGCAGTGTCCCAGGCCAGGCTGGGACAGCACCCTGGGACAGTAGAAGGTGTCCCTGCACACAGCAGGATGGGCTTTAAGGTCCTTTCCAATCCAAATCATTCCAGGATTCTGTSATCCTGGATTTTGTGTCAAACAGCTTTCCTTTCTTCTTATGGAAAAGGTGAATTTGGGATCATTTCTGGAAGCCATCAGTGCTTGACAGATTCAGGAAATASCTGTTCCTTTCCTAGTTTGTCATGGCCTTCCTTTATATTAAAAAAAAAAAAAAAAAATTATGGCTTTTAAACAACAGAGAGAAATAGAAAGGGTTTTCTATAGTACCTGTTGTAGTATTTAGGAATAATTATTGCAAATATGTAAATGTSAGGAAGGCAAGGGTGGGCAGAAGCCAAGCTTTCATTCCAGTGAGCAGCACTGGTCAGGACTATTACAAAAAAAGTGAAAACCATTGTAACACCATCAATAATTGCACAGCACAATATTCCTTCATCCTCCATAAATCCATCTGTGTTTTCCCTGCACGTTGCACYCATGTGAACACCATTGCAGGGCAAGGGCAGCTTGTGGAGCTCCAGCGCTGCAGCTGATGGCTCCCCTGGGAGCAATCCCCACTGCTGGGCTTGGCACAGCCTCATCCTAACCGGAGGAGTTTCCAGCAGGAACGTTTTGCAAGGTTAATTTTCAGAGTTTTTATTATTCGTTATAATCTTCCTCTTAAAAAAAAAAAAAAAAATTGTGTCTTTAAACATTCCAGAGAAAGTATCCCGGGCAAACGAATGGTTTCTGTTCAAACTTTTACCTCGAGGTTGTTAAACAGTTTCAAGGAGTAGGTGGAAAAGTCATTAGCAGATCATAATCACTGCTTTGGTATTTGCTTTAGAAATTCAAAATACGAAGCAATCTACAGAGCATCTCRCAGGATCAGGTGAATTTTCTTTTTGGGACTGTTACTTGGACATGTGGATACTCCTAATTTTTGATCACATCCTTACAGGTGTGCTGTGCTACTGTCTGGAAATAACATAATTTGGTGTAATTTTTTGCACTASTGTTTCATTTCTGAGGGCGTGATTTTGGATTGCTCCATGTCTTAAACACAGAAGAGCAGCCTGGTGCTGAGTTACACAAAGTCTTTTGGGAAAAACTCACAAAGAACAGCTCCTTTATCTCAGGCATTTATTAACATCCCTGGTTTCTTCAAACTCAACACCAGCAGTGCCCTTCCCAGGGCTGAAATAAAAATAAAAATGGTTTRATGAGTTATACAACAGGAAATGTGAGAATTGATAGTGTACAAAAAATGGAATTATCTTACCTGATAAACTGGGCCTGATTTGACTCATTCCAATCTCAAAACTGTACGTTGTTAATTTGATTGTTGGTTGCAGCATCCACCAACACTGGATGTGGAAAGAGCTGTTGTTTAAACAATAATATTTAGAAACATTGCTGCTCAATATTTAGAAAATTCATTCCTACCCACAAATAACCCCGACCCAAACCCTCCTTGCCAAACCTGTTGATTTTGAGGTCATGGTTCCAAGTCCTTCCCTTCAGCCTCGCCTGGGGCCTCTTGTGCAACTTCCTCCCTGTAAGAGCCAAAAAATGTCACCTTTCCCAGCTCCTCCTGGGCAGAGTTTGCACATCCCCTCACGTACCCATCATTAACAAAGCACATTTATTCCTCAGCTGACAACTTTTCACAGCAGTCACATTCTGAGTCGTGGCAGAGGCTTCCGAGGCAGCATTCCTTTTGTTAAAAGCCTCAATCATATCTGGAGTTATTAAGGATGATAATTACCTCTGGAGGGTTAGAGCAGTGCTACTGCTGCAGAAATTAAAGGTGTCTTTTGCTGCTTTGTTTCTGATTGGATTTTCAGTTGTTTAGGTTTAGGTGTGAAAGTGGGGATTGAAGCTGCAGTGACCCAATTATAGTTATTGCAGCTGTTAATCACRAGTGATTGAAAGATATTTAAAGGCAGTTGGCTGTTAGAACCCTAAACACAAAGAGTTTTGAACTTTCTGRGCTGAAAGGCACAAAACCTCAAGAAAACACTACATTTGACCTGAAGCCATAGAGAAAGCTTCCAAAATTAATTAATAGAACTGAAATTATAAGTGTGTAGCTGAAATAAAAGTGTGTAATATCACATGGTAGAAACTTAGAGTTTAAGGTTTTAGAATATAGTAATATATATAAAACTAAGATAGAGGTTTTAGAAACAGTTTTTGTCTGTCCTTCCTCACCTTCTTCTTCATGAGTTTGTGTAGTATTTTGTAATTAGGCAGAAAAGTCCACATTACAAGACATAAGTAATTAGTTATTAGATTTAAAAAGTAAAAATAATTTAGGTATCATTTCTTAATTGAAATAGTTTATTCCTTAAAAGACCTTGTAAGGATAAATACAGGGCCATTTTGTAGCTTGTTACTGAATGTGTTGAACTCACAGCTTGTGAGAGTGTGGCATAGATAAGAAATAATAAACATCTAAGTCTGAATATGAAATACCATCTTGAACACTTTCAAATCCCAACCCTGACCCAAGCAAAAAACCAAAAAAACCAAAAAAACCAAAAACCAAACAAAAACAAACAACCAAACAACAAAAAAACCCCCCAAACAAACCAAAAACCCCAAAGGAACCAGCAGGTGGTAGTTGGGAAAATGAATAAAATATTGTCAATGACAATTGATCATGGCAAAAARCAACACGTAGCAATTGTTAAAACTGTTTGAGATTGTTCCTTTTCTGCTCAGGCAGCTCTGTGGGTGCAACATTCCCAATGAATTGTTACAGAATATGTGGAATTCCATCCAGGTTMATCATGGCCATGGGACCTCGTGTCCATGTGACAACTTTTTCATTGCAGGTGACCTCTGCAATGGYGTTGGGTGTGGGAGCCCATGGAATAACCCATGTTCCTGCTCCTCTCCAGGGCTGCCTTTGCAGGGAATTCTGGTGATTTAAATGCCAGCAGAGTTATTTTATTCTGATCATTTTAGGCGAAGCATCCAGTTCATGTGCTTATCCAGCAGGGTTGGCTATTCCACTCATGCACGGGGACATTCCAGAGGAATAAGGCTGGCAGGTTTAAASTGGGGATGGTTTCATGCTCCAGGCAGCAGGTTGGGTTTCCCAGACGGACATGTAGACTCTCTGGAACCACAGGTTCAGGTCCTGGCAGCCAGCCCTGCTTGGGGACACACGTGACACTGCTCTGGTCCCCTGAGTGTGGCTCTGCTGCAATCCCACACACTCAGGGGGGGATAAACCCTCCTATCCCCTGCCAGGAGTGGCCACTGGCAGCTTCTTCCCAAGGCTCTGGAATTGCCCCTGCTCCTGCTGGAACAGTGAGAGGAGAAGAGAAACCCTMGGTTAGTCAGGGTGGTGGAACAGACACTCAGAACTTCCCTTCCTTCCCACAAAATCTGGAGAATTTTGACAGAAAATAGAAGTTTTGCTCCAGAACRGAGTTTCTTTGGGTTTGGGAAGAAGAATGTGGGAGTTCAGGTGTCACCTGAGCTCAGCCTCAGCATCAAGGTGGTTGTTGAGATGATCCTGATTGTTTGGTGAGGTCTTGATTACAGGAGCTGTGTGTAGAGGTCAAACAGGCAGACAAGGCTCTGGGAGACCTTGTCTTTGTCTTTCAGGACTTYAAGGGGGCTTGTAAAAAAGTGGGAGAGTGATTTTTAACACAGGCAGTGACAGGACACAGGGAATGGGTTCCCACTGCCACAGGGCAGGGATGGATGGSAGATTGGGAWGGAATTCTTGGCTGGGAGGGTGGGCAGGCCCTGGAATGGAATTCCCAGAGAAGCTGTGGCTGCCCCTGGATCCCTGGAAGGGTCCAAGGCCAGGCTGGATGGGGCTTGGAGCCKCTGGGACAGTGAGTGGGAGGMGTCCCRGCCTTCCAGSYTGGGATTTAAGGTCCCTTCCAACCCAAACCAGTCTGGAATTCTTTGAAAAAACCCTCTGTCCCAGCTGAAAAACTGCTTGGAAATTCTCACAAAATGGGATAAACTGGACAGAGGATCCTTTTTTGGMTAAATATTTTAACAGAGAAATTGAGTCTCACCTTTGACAGAYCAGAATGGGATTCCTGCACTGCCCAGGTGAGATTTCATAAACACCCCAGGCATTGATTTTAATCTCCTTTGCCTCAGAGCTTTGAAAGAAAATAGACAGAACTGTGGAGAAGTGCAGGGCCAGCCCTGTGCTGTGTTTTGGAGAGACAAGGGGCAGGTTTTCCTGGAGAGCAAAGTGGGAATGTGTTGCAGTTCTGGCTGCTGAGAATTTCAGCCTTTCTGTGCTGCCAGGCTCTGACCCCCAGGAGAACACTGCACTGACCTGAGGCTGTGGAGAAGCTTCCAAAATGGAATGATGGAACTGGGATTGTGGGTGTGGAGTTTGGATAGAAGTGTGTGATATCACAGGCTGGGAAACTCAGAGTTTAAGGGTTTAGAATAATGTATATAGAGCAAGATGGAGGGTTTAGGGCAGAACCCAAAGCCAGCAGGAATGCTGCTGGGTCTCTGCTCTTGAGCTGAATGGCTCCATTTGTTCAGTTCTGTGCCTGAGTGCTCAGCAGACACCTCACAGCAATGTTGTCATAGGTCAGACATGATCCTTTCCAGGAGTATTTGGACAGGCTAAAACKAGACAATATTTTAACCCTGCCCCATCCCTGGTTGTTGCTAAAACTCTGTGTGAGAGCTCTTCAAGGCACCACTCATCACTCCCTTCAAATAAAGGCTGAACTGGAGCTGTCTCAAAAACTGGGGACAATTATCATTAAYCATTTTGGATAACAATGAGAGGAAAAAAAAGCCCAAAACTTTAAAGATTGTGTAAGATTTTCACATTGGGGATACAATGTATTTTATATGTTTTAATGTATTTTAAATGTAATTTTTGGGGTTTTTTCTGTATCACAGAGCAGGTGCCTAATACTGAGTGGCACAGGTGTTTCTGTGTATCCTGGAGATAGTTGAAGGTCTGAGTGAACACTGATGAGTCTGAAGCACATCAGTGGATTGAGCAATGAGTAAAGGATTTAAAAAGTCTGCATGTGATAGCAGCAGCTTTCCAGAGCACCATAATTTTAACTTTCCAGAGAACCATGATTTTAACTTTCCAGAGCACCATAATTTTAACTTTCCAGGGAACCATGATTTTAACAACTGTTGCTCTTGTGCAGGTGGTGTTAATTTAGCTTTAAAATGCTGTCCCAAGGAGTGTGGATGGTCTCCAGGGGGGTTTGGGAAGTCCTGCAGGTTTGCTCCATGGAGCAATCCTTTTGAATTAGATTTTTACTGGAATATTGGAAGGGAAATGGCAAAAATCATTTCTGCTGTAGTTGAATTTGTAAGGATCCCCTCCCACTGTGAGTGCATTGTAGGAACCTCAGCAGCCTGGCCAGAGCAGGAATGGTGCAAGGAGATAAAACAGCACCAGGTAAGCATTTCTAAATGGGCAATAGAATAAAAAGGAGWCTGGAATAAAAGAATAATCTCATTATTGTAAGAGGTGTTTAGCAGCACAGTGTCAATCATTCCCACTGTTCCAAAATGTCAGAAATTTAGCTGTGAGATCCAACTGTGCTCCAAGTGATCCTCAGATATAACCAAGTGTAAGTTCTTGCAAGTTTTTTACATTCTAAAAAGTTTATTTTATTCCTACAGATGCATTTTTAAGAGAGCTTCATGCTTGAGGAGAAAAAAAAAAAGTAATTTTTTAGAAAAAGCAATTTTATCTTTTTTTACTAATACAGCAATAAATCCAGGCTTTTAGATTATTGCTCCTGCTCTTCACTGAAATGAAAATTAAACAAACTCCAGCCTAACTAGAATGGGTTGCACAAAAGTAAAAACCTAAGGAGAGGGAAAAGCTATTAAGAGATTTAAGCACACATGGAACAAGACCTTTTAGAGGAGATTAAAGAGTGTGACAAGCATTAGTATTTCAAGGTGCTGCGATCTCCTCCTGGATTGATGTGCTTCAGAATGAGATGAGGCACATTAAAAGCTGAAATCATTCAAGCTGGTGTGAGACTGAATAGGAGCAATTACCAAATAGTCAGGCATTAAATAAAACGTGTGATTTTGGGAACCTGCAGCACAGGAGCCTCCGAGCGATCTTGAAATCCAAATTTTAGGAGCCAACACTTCTGGGGGAAACTGGGAAGCTGGAAAGGAGCAGTTCCAATGTGGATGWTGCTGTCTGGCACTTGACTGACTAAGAGAGAATAACTGAGGTTTTTAATGCAGCAGGTGCAGGTTGGAGCACTGTGAACATGCCCAGGTAGCTCTGGGTGCTGCTGGCGACTGAGGAGTGACCCCAGAGCCCATTAGGAGGCTTTTTGTGCACTAAAGAGCCTTATTCCCCTGGGCATTAGAGCAGAATCCTCTTAGGCCCTGTTCACACAGTTTGTCTGGCCTCTAAGTCGGGCACAGCAGTTTTCCAGGGGGGTTTAGCCTAAAGCTTGACCAACTGGGATTAAACAGCAAGCCCAGCTTGCCACTGCTGGGGCCTCCAAAGTGCAGGGCTGGGAGCCTCCCAAGTGAGGTGAGAAAGCAGGAAAACCCACATTGAAAAGTAATTTTGGACAGTTGTAAACAAAGCACTCAGGTCTTGGCAGGGAGAAGAATCATTTTTCTCAGCCTTGTTTCTGTTTCTCCCAGTAATCCCAGAAAAAGCAGGTCCTTAGGAGAGGTGGGAGCTTCCTGCCCATGATTTGCTTTCAGCTGAAGTTTTGTCCCTGAACTAAGGAGGCTCAAAGACTCCTCATAAAATCCTATAAACTCATTAAAAAGATACAAACCTGGGTGTGCATTTGGACTGAAACTTTAAAGAGAAGAATTGGGCTCATTAGCACTGCTTGAAACTTCACTRATGAAATTAGAACAAACTATTTTGGGGAAATAAACACCTTTAAACCTTGGAAACATCAAATCAAGTCATTGTTACTGGTTTTGCTTTCAAACTGAGAAYTGTTTCAGCCTGAGTTTCAAAAAGAAATCAGTTCTGGAGTGATCTGGGGCTGGATGAAGTTTGTTTCCCACATTTTTCCCTCATAACTCTCTGAGCCCCTTTCATTTTGGGCACCATGGCCAAGTTCATTTTCTTGGTCAAACGTGCCAGAAATTCCAGCAGCTGTGCAAATTTATTCTTTACTTGTTTCACCTGAACTCATAACTTGGACAATAAAGTCCACCTCTACCCAGGAGTTACTCTCCATTTCATGACCTAATAAAACAGGAAAAAAACCCCAAACCCTGTTTGTTTATTAGGGTTTAATATAACAACAACAACAACAACAACAACAATAATAATAATAATAGTAATAATAGTAATAATAATAATAATATATCCCTGGGCTTCCCCAGGGAACCCAAATAAAAGCAGCACAAGCTGTCAGTGACCTTTGAAAATTCACCATGTCCTGCTAATGAGAATCATGCACTAAAACTGCCTTTTCTGGTGGCTACAATTAAAAATATCACAGAAGGTCTCAGGACACTCATGTGGCTTTAATTGCAGAATATTTATCATAGCTGAGTAGTCACAGAAGCAGCAACAAATTCAGGGCTGCTCAGAGCCCAAGGAGCATCAGTTTTTCCAGGAATTATTTATTGAGCAGCCAGAATTGAACATGAGAGGGATTTTCCAGCAAGAATTTTGGATGGTTTTGGATAGAATCAATGTATTAATAATAARATTAATAATGGCAATAATAAAAAACTAATATATACAATAAATTATACATAATATTATTAATAAAGACAAATATTTYTTATTAATAGAATTATTAATAAATTATTATTTATTATTAAATAAATAATAAACAATAAAGTTATTTAAAGCTGCATTCAGGAAGTTCCTAATGAGTATCTCATCAATATCTGGAATATTTCCTTATTTTTACTAAASCCAGATTACTGAACTTCCTATTTTTGGCACTATTTTTTGAAGTTATGAATTCCCATCCCTAACACAAGGTACTGACTAAAAAACTRCAGTCATGCTTTTGAGATTTATTTCTGAATAAATCTGTTCAGAAAGCTGCTGTGGAATMGTGATATTTGCTTTGCAGTTGGAAATTGAGAATTTTCATTTGTTAAGTAATGGTAATTCTGAATATTTTACTGATGCTGGATAGGGGGTGGTGTTTAAATCAGATTCAATTCACAGAGTGGATACTTTTCCTAGTCCAGAGCCAGATTTTAGTTATATTTTCTCATAGGAAACAGAGAAAATGTGTTTGCACTAAAATTTGTTGCTTTCTTCTGTTCATGCCCCTTTTAGTAGGAAAAKCTTTTAATGTTTCTCTAGCAGAGCTTCACTGCCAGGGGAAGGAGTCATTAAAGACTACAATCCACAAGAAAGTTTTCTAAACATCCCAGATAGATTTTTTTGGAAAATAATTGATGATCATTCCTGTTTTTAACATTTCTATTTCTATTTAAATTTTCTATTTCAACAAAATAGACATTTCATAGAAAATTCCTTTTCTACAATTGATGGTAATTCCTTTTTTTTTATATTTCTATTTCTATTTCAATTTTCTATTTCTATGATATAAACTTCAAATTTTTCTGTTGAAAAATTCACTCATGGAATTATGCACAAAGTTTTTGTTGCTGTGTCTTGGAAAGGTTTTACAAAACAGGGATGGACAATGGGGTGTGCTGGTGGGGGTGGTGTCAGGATTTGTAGAATTTTGCTGTGTCAAAAAATACCTACAAATGTGACTGAGGTTTTTCTTTACTCAGCCTCACATAGGTGAGATAGAAAGTTTTGTGTTACATTGCAATACACAAAATTATAAATTAATTCTAAGCTCAGGAAAGCCACTGCAGAGGATGAGAAATGGTGTTGCTGTGGAATTCCAGAACAGCTTCAAGTGATTGTTGTGGTGCCTTTACTCTTATGTTTTATGTAAAAAAGAAACCATTATTATTCATATGCAYAGGAAGGAGAATAATTTTCCTCCTTCCAAGCCCCAGAATTACTCCTGGCAATTTTAGTGCTCTCATCCATGACCTTTCTAAACAGTGCAAGGTTGGTCTTGTTTGTTTTCTTGGGAGTTGCCTTTTAAAACTCAAATATTGTGTTTCAATTACTCTGTGCCAGCAGGTTGTATGCAGAGGAAGTTATAGGAACTTAAAAATAATATTATATTGATATATTAGTGCTTTATCACTWAAACAGTGATAAGTTTGCCCACCCTTCCAAAAATAGAGCTGTACATGAGCTTCAGTTGTAGCCAAAGGGACAGAATGCAAACACACTGRAAATATAAAATAAAAATATTGAGTGCTTATTCTCACCTATTTCTTTAATTATGGATTAATTTCAGGATTTGAGGGGGGGYAAGGGATGTTATCTGTGTTATTTCTTTGGCATTTTGTTATTTGTTATTGGGTGTTGTTTCTTTGGCCATTTTAGTGGAGCTCTTGGAAAAAACYAAACAAAATCCTGCATTTGAATCCTGCCTTTCTGCTTTGATCTAGCACAAAGTGAGCAGACATGGTTATGATGGAAGTAGGTTGAGCCTGTGTGTGAAATCCGAGAGGAAAACTTCCTTTCATTCCGGGATGCATTAACTCCAGAGGTGTTCCCAAAATACCTGCTATTCAAAGAGGGAATAAATAAATAAACAGAGAAACCTGCAGCCACTCCACGTTTGTAGAGGATGATGCATCTGTGTTTTTCTGAAATGATTCCACACACGGATTCTGTACAATCCATTGTCTGTAATCAATAATATCAATATTGATTGGATCAATCGATCAAATCAATTATTGATGAATAATTTCGGTTAGTTTTTCTGCAACCATCCCTAATGCTGGCATTTGAATAAAAGCCTTTCTTTAGTGTTGAAAAAAGTCTTATTTATACATTAGAGAGTTTAGAGAACTGATCCAGGGCTCCTTGGAATGGTGTGAGCAGAGAAATCCATCAGGAACTGGTTGGGAAGGTGTGAAAAATGCAGTTTAATTCAGAGCTGGCTGCAAATCTTTTGTATTCCCGGCTTCCAGGAGAGGGAAACCAGGGAAGTCTTGTTCCTACACCCCCACCCCTGCCCGGGCCCTTTCGGAGGGTTTGGGGTTTGTGCAGAGGTTTTGGGTTTGTACAGAGGATTTTGGGGTTTCTCTGTGCTCAGGATGCCAAGGCTGGGTGCGGGACCGAGCCAGGGCTGAGGGGCAGCCGCCAGAACAGCGACTGGGAGGAATGAACGTGGCGTTTGTGAAAGAAGAGAACATTAGAAARGGATTGGTAAGGTGCCGGGATCTCCCGTGGTAGGACACACCTGGGTGGGTGAAGGGATGGTGATAACGACTCTGGGGTGGGCCTCGGTGTCTCTGGGACCACGAACAGCAGGGGTGGCAGAGCCCAGACAGTTCACAGGGACACGTGGGCTCTGCACAAGGCTGAACTTCTGAACTTTGGGCTAAAACGCCAGGTTCGAGGGGGGATGTGGGGTGGGAGGTTCGGGGAGGCTCCCCTGTCACAGACATCTTTTATGGAAAATCCTTTCCTTGGGATTTTTCCTCCTGAGAAGCTGAGAGGCCTCAGGAACAAAATATAACCAATGGTTATCTGCTGCTGTGGAATGCAACAGGTGCATCTGGGATTGGTCTCGTGGGGTTGTTTCTAATTAATGGCCAATCACAGCCAGCTGGCTCGGACAGAGAGTCCGAGCCACAAACCTTTGTTATCACTTTGCTATTCTATTCTTAGCTAGCCTTCTGATGAAATCCTTTCTTCTATTCTTTTAGTATAGTTTTAATATAATATATATAATAAATAATAAATCAGCCTTCTGAAACATGGAGTCAGATCCTCGTCTCTTCCCTCATCCTCAGACCCCTGTGAACACMGTCACACTCCACCTTCCTGGTACCTCAGCAATGGGGAGGGAATTGGGATTAAAGGAACCTGGAGAAAGAAAACCCCTCGGGCTGTGCCCCCTGGACTCTCCTTTTATTCATAAAGTTCCAGGATTCTTCATTGTCCTTTATGCACAGCAGGATTTCCATGCCCTGGGATGGGGAATGTGTCCCTGCCCATGGCATGGGTGGAATTGATGGAATCTCAATTTCAGCTCCCTCCCAACCCATTCTGGGATTCTGTGCTTCCATGAGTCTCCTCTCACTCTCATTTCTGCCCCAAAGGGATTCAGATTCCAGAGGAGCTGTGTGATAGAATTRGTGTGGAGTATGAAAGCAGAATGTAGGAAGCTGTGGAATACAGAAAAGCTGTATTATATGAAAAGCTCCAGAGTATAAATTTAAAAACTGTACAAAATCTTTATTTATAGATTTCYGTTTTAGTCATCCAACTCTTTAAGGCTGCAGACAACAAGACAGATGAGATTGCTCTGGGAAAATGCTCCAAACACACCCAGCTCTTTATATATGGCAGATGGCTCTAGAAARGTACACATAACTCTATTTAGGAATAAGTTTTATTTGTCACCAATTACTAAATATATTAATAAATCACTCTGCTGCAGCCTGGTTTGCAGTTGTTAACCTGAGTGGGGTGAAGCCGGAATGGGAATATTTGTATTTATTACACAGACATGGTTTAGAGATATCAGACAAGACCATGAATGGTTGAAAGTACATTTTTGCTGTGCTGTAACTTGAATATTCAGCACAAACTTGTAGCAGACCCCACTTTGTTCTCTTGACCAGGAATCTCAATTTTTAAATTATTTTCCCTACTGGAATTTCCATATGGAAATATCTCTTATCTCAGTTTCTGGTGCTGTCCTTCTTTGTGATGGTGACAGTGACATCCTGTCCCCCTTGCAYGCAGCACAGCCCCGTGTCTGTGTGTTTATTCCCAATAAATACAGCTCCATCCCTGCTGCTGGAATTTATGGGGTTTTGTTTTGAGGAAAAAAATCTTGGAWYTAGATCAGTGTGTTTCAAACAAGTTGTAAGCAGGCAWGYTGTCTTTTCAAGCAGCTGGAGKAGAAATAATGATTCATAAACTTCAGTAAACATGGATTTAGATAATTTTAAACTTTTCAAGGACTGTTTGTGTCTCTGTGCATTTGGGGAATCTGTAAATGAACCCCTCACAATATAAAAAAAGGTGACAGAAAGGTCTGTATTTCATCTTCACCCCTCCAAGTCCCTCTGTACCACTGAAGTGAAAGAAAATTCCAGAGATAAATATTCAAGGCTGACAAGGATAATGAAGTTGTGGGCTATGACTGGAGAATAATGACATTTCTTGAAATGGCTTTGTGAAAAAAGAGGCAGAATGTGTCTGGTTGTTGACAGAAAGAACATAAGAGATGAGCTCGAGACCAGTAATTTTTTAATATGTACAGCATGGGTGTTTTATAACAAAATAGCATTATAGGAAGTATTTAAACTAAATACAAAAAAAAAAAAAAATTAGACGAAAAAACCTCTATCTGATGTTGAATGCTTCTAAATCTTTTCAAATCATGATTCCCTTCTGTCATCTGTGATGTTTTATGAGGAGGAATTGTCCCCACAGAACAAAAGGGAGCAGAGGAAATGCATTATTTATAAAGGTTGTTCATTATAATGATTCTGGAGAGAAAACATTAACGCAGTGAGAGGTCCTGACTGCACTGGAGCAGGGAAAGGCCAAGTGCTGGGCTGGCAGCTCTGAACTTTGAGCAGCARCTCCCATTTTATGTTTGCAGCTGGGAGCTCTGGGCCTTGTGGAAAATGCCTTTTGGAAGGACATTTTTATGGCCAGGTGCTGCACAAAACCCCTGTGAGAACGAGGGGCACTTGGTGCCCACAGCCAAGGCCCAGAGAGCCAAACCCTCCCTGTGTGAGGTCAGGGCCAGAGGGAGGGATGGAGCACCCAGAGGGACCTGGCAGGGCTCAGAGGTGGGACCAGAGATCCTTGGCAAGGCCAAGAGCTGCTCCTGGAGCTGGTGCATGAGAACCCAGCACAAACAGGCCTGGGAGGCAGCGGCATTGAGAGCAGCCTGGCATGGAGAGCAGCCCTGGGCATGGAGAGCAGCCCTGGGCATGGGAAGCAGCACCTGGCCATGGAGACATGCCCTACGGGCAGTGGCAGAGCAGCCCTGGGCATGGGGAGCAGCCCTGGGCATGGAGAGCAGCCCTGGCAATGGAGAGCAGCCTGGGCATGGAGAGCAGTCCTGGCTGAGGAGAGCAGGCTCTGCATGGAACAGCCTGGAGATGGAGAGCAGCCCTGGGCATGGGAGCAGCGCCTGGCTGAGGAGAGCAGCCCTTGGCGCTAGTGGGCAGGAGAGCAGCCCTGGCATGGGAGAGAGCACCTCTGGGGACTAAATCGGTAGGAGCAGCCCTGGGCATGGAGACCCCTGGCTGAGGAGGAGCTGGACCCTTACCCAGCGTGTGCTCTTCCGGACGCGTCCGAAGTCGCGCCTGTGGCCTGAAGTCCCATGGCTCGGGCCACAGCAGGCAAAGGGCGATTGGGATTCGGTGACCCCTCTGCCCCCTCAGGCGGCGGACAACAGCTCCTGGGGTTCACCATCAGCAGGGACCTGGAGCCTGGAGCACAGGGAGAGAAGCCCAGCGAGACAAGACCCGAGGAGTAGGCCAGAGGCGTGAGTCTCCCTCTGAGCCAGGCTGGGAAGAGGCTGGGAAATTGTTCCCCTGGGAAGGGAATGGGACTCCAGGCAGGAGCGCTCAGAAGCCCTGGCAAGGCTGAAAGGGGCGCTGCCAGGAGGAGCTGCAGAGGGACGGGGAAACAAGGCATGGTAGGAGACAGCGGAGCCAGGGAATGGGCTCCCCACTGCTCAGGAGGGCAGGCTGTATGGGGACAAGCCCCACTTTTGGGTAATTTGGGAAATCTCCCAGAGCAATGCTGGGGCATTGACCAGCACATGGATGATCCGTCCTGGCAGGTGCGCACTCAAGGCCTCGAGCTGGAGCAGCCTGGGATGATGGAAGGTGTCCCTGCCCATGGGACACAAGATGATCTTTCAGGTCCCTCCCAACCCAAACCATTCCATGATTCCAGTTTGAGAATTGTGCTGTGACACGTTGCTAACAGGTGGAAGCTTGGTGTGACTAATTTAAAGGTTTGAGCTCTTTCATTTCCATATAATCAGTGGAGCAGATATTTAAACCTGGCAGGTAAAATGTGTATTAAGGCACTGACAGGCTGGTTTAGCAGTTGGAAAAATGCTTTTGAGAGCAGTTTTTGTATTTCCAGGAGATTCAGTTCTAGTTTCCCTTTGGGAAAGGTGTCATTTTCTTGTGTGCTTGTTTTTGTTTGTCACACTTGCCAAGCTCTGTATCTCTAGTGCAATATTTTTATGAAAAACCAGGGTCAGAAGTAAATTTGACTTTGGCAGCCTGTCTTAACCTCTGAAGAARAAAACACTGCTGTTTGCTGTGCAAACAGAACCCCAGAGAAGCCTCCAAACARGACCTCAAAGCTCCCTGACTTAAAAAAATCTACAAGAAAGGAAAGGAGATGCCTCTCCTTCAGCATTTTTACTGCCTTCTCTATTAAAAGCAGAGATAAAAATTAGATAAAAATGGCATTAGATAAAAATGAGTTTAATGKGATCTGCATATCTTATCACAGTATTTTACCTCCTCGAAGCTGATAAGAGGTTTTTCAAGAATAAGCACTGCACGGATCCAAGCTCCACAAATAAATAAGGGTGTTTTTTTTGGTGGGGTTCTTTCCTAACTCACTAATTTGAGGTCTGAGCTTTCAATGGCCACAGCAGAAACAAATCCCTGTGCTGGAGTGACAGAGATCCCAGAAATCCCTGGGCTGTGAGGGGTGGGCACAGCAGGGTGTGAATGCAGTGCCAGCTTTGGGGAGGGCACCACATGGCTCCCACCTGGGGTTTGGGTCACCTGGGGAGGATCTGCTGCTGCCAGGACTCACCTGGGAGCTTTAGGAAACCCCTGGAGACAGAGAAGGGAAATGCTCCTCTGGAAGCTGGTGCCCATCTCAGGCTCCATCACTTGGAATCAGACTCAACTGAAGGCCATGGATTCCTCTTAAATCAGTGGGAAAACTGGTTTTTTTTGGTGAGAGCCTAACAGATCACTCCCCTGTGAAGGGATTTCTTGGGGTGTTCATCCCTCCTGGAAGARCTGCAGGATCTCAAACACAACCCCTGGATAAAGCTGTGAGGCTGGAATGTGCTGAGCTGCTGAAACCCGGCTGGAGCCTGGGAGCTGATCCCAAAGGATGGGCACAGGGAGGCTTGGAGCAGCCTGGCATGGTGGGAGGTGTCCCTGCCCARGGCAGGGGTGGCACAAGAAGAGCTTTCAAGTCCCTTCCAACCCAAACTGTTCCATGATTCCACAATTGGATCTCTCAGCCTCGGAGCTGGAATGCTCAGATTGGGGATCCAAGCTCCAGRTGTGGTGTTTGTTACCCATATCCAGCTCTTGAAATGTTAAAAAAAAAAAAAAAATTTACAGCTTTTAGATGCCCATTTTCATGCTCTCAGAAAGATGGCAGGGCTTCACCTCTGAGTAAAACTCTGGGYCACAACTGAGTGAACAAAAACAACATAAAAATATTTACCCAACTTTTCCCTCGAGTTTTGCAATGCTTACTCAGACAAGTGGCAATTTTTTTTCCTAACTTTATTGCTCCTTTACCTGTCACTTAGGAAATTTGAAATGTCATCCCTTCTCAAAGTTTGTGTTTTGAAAATAGCACAGTAAAAGAAAAGAGGGGGTTTGAGGGGGGAAGGTGGGAGATGTGGCCTCTCAGAACCTGCAGATTTGCTGGCTCCAGTGGGGACAGGAGGTTTTGGGGTGRCAGGGAGCAGCAGTGCAGTCCAGAGGCACAGCAAATGTCATTCTGTGAGCTGTGATGTGCTTGAGAGGTGAGAAGGGTGAGCATGGCATGTTCCTGATGGTAATTTCCTCCTTTTGCTTCCCAGCTACGCTTGGATTTCTGCTGTCATTTAAATATGCTCATCTTCTAATTGCTGATGATTGACCCTGCTGTTGAATTAATTTCTCTTCTCAGCTCCAGCACTGAAACAAGCAGACAAACAAGAGCTGAACACGCTCAGGTTGCCCAGGAAATGCATCTCTGGTGGAAAACTTCATTTTTTTCCATGTGACATCACTGCTCCTCAGGTGCCAGTAATTGTAAACATCCCTTGTTTTCAATTCTTTGTCCCCTTAATCTCATTAGGAGAATATCAGACGTTAAATCTTTTAAGTAGCATTAGGGAGTGTGTTCATCCATAACATCTGAGAATTCCAGTCAGTTCTTAGCACCCCCTGCWCCACAAGGTTTGCTGCTTTGAGGGTTCCRGTGCTGAAAAATGAGATTTGATTCCAGGAGGGCTCTGCTGGCAAAGGTTGGAGGAGAGGAGTGCTGGCAGTGGAGTGAACCAGGGAGGAACAGGAGATGGGATGGGCAGAGCTGGGTGTCCCTGTGGCAGCCCAGCCTCTCCACAGGGATTTCCAGGCAGGTTTGGGGTTGGGATGGGAGCAGGGAGTGGCTGCAGATGCTGCAATTGCTGTGTGAGGTCACGGCAGGGATGTGCAGCATCCCAGCTAACAGAGCTTCAGCTGATCCCTCCACCCCAACTGAGCACAGCAGCTGCTTCTCCTGCAGGAAATCACCCCTTTCTTCATCTTGTCAGCTTGTTTTTGCTAGAAAAACATATTTTTWA
>NDFG01000795.1:282225-327461 GCA_002167245.1 Sporophila hypoxantha
TTTTTTTTTGTATWGCCCTTCATGCTTCTCTCTTCCTCTTTGCCTCCTCGTTTCCTTTTTGCTCCCACCTATTTCCACACCCATTCTTATTCCTTCCCTAACCKAGCCTTGCAGAAAAAAATTAATTAATTAATAACTTCTCAAACATGAGTCAAAAGTCTTATGTCCTTCATCTCTCCAGTGATTTCACAGCTTTACTTTGCTGCTGGTGGTTTTTTTTTGCTTTGGAAAGGTTGTAGCTACTTGAGGCAAATCTCTGTAACTTCATTAAAACTGAGGTTTTTTTAGTTCTACCCTATGTAATTTTAAAGCCTCTGCCTCTGAAAGTAACAAAAATACCCCTCAAAATAAAACATAAAACAGGAATAAAAATTCTGGATGTCATTCTGTCCCAGAGCCAGTGATGKAGASAGGGATCTGGTGATGGTGAGGTTCTGTGGAGCCTTCTTTATCTAAACACAAAAAAAATATGTTCTTGCTGGTTAAAAAACTTGAAGAAGAAATAATAATTATGATAATTCCTGCAAATCTTTGGAAGAAAAACTGATCCCAGATAAGGTTCAGGAGTTTATCAGCCTCTTGTTCAATTCTGCCCCGTCAGAGATCTCTTCAGTTAATAAAGAATGTTGATTTTTATAAGGTGGACTTTACAAATATCACGATAGACCTTTGATCAAACAAAGCCTGAGGCTAAAAACTTTATTCTCTGTCAAATTTCTAAGTGCCTTGATGTGGATTTTGTTTCACCCCCAAACCCACAGATTCTGTTTTTACAAAACCCACTGAATTTTCCTAGAAAACGCGTCCAAGACAATTCGGTAGCGTGGCTGTGTTGTACAAGAAGTTTCAGATGAGAGCTGTTMTCTGTAAAATCACACCCCCACTGCTGTTCAGAGCATGGACGTGGACTGAAAAGCCAAAATGTTGTCTTGCAAAGCCACCTGGCTGCAGTTGATAGTCAAATCCATGGTGAACCCCTTTTCTGTAATATAATTAAAACTCTGCTGAGTGATCTGTTTGGTGTGGCCTGGCTGGTGAGCCCTTTGTGTCCCATAATCCTGGCCTTTCTGCAGGGCTGCAGAAACCTTGTTTAAAGATTTTTAAGATCTCCTTAATCCCTTCCCTGATGAGACACCCATTGCTGAAAGCTGGGGGGAAAGGTCCATCTGTCTTGCAACATATGTGTTTACACTGTAKAATCAGTAAATACAGCACAGAGCTGCCAGTGCCAAGAATTCCCTTCAGTCATAAAGGCAGAGACATTGTTTGGTGATTGTTCCTGCAGTTTGCACACACCCCAGGGGCTGGCATTGCAAATCACCCAAAGCAGAGCTGGACCTGCAGCACAGCTCCCCAAAACATGAAAATACCCCCAAAGAAAGGGCACTGGCAAAGCCAMCTCTGGGGTGGGGCTCTGGGTTCCACACCAAGGCCATTATCCACTCTGGGGTTTGCATGGATGGGCAATGGAATKTTGGATATTCCCAATTTACTGCTGTGATTCACACCCTGGAGAGATTCACTGCAGAGCTGGTGGGGAAGGAGGATCCCAGCCAGGTGCCAGGAAGGAGCTGCTGTAGCTGTCCAAGGAATAAATCTGTTAAAATCTGGGGAAACACAAACACATCAATGTAAGGAGGGACCTGGAGCTGCTGGAGAGAGCCCAGAGGAGCCAGGAGCTGCTGCAGGGCTGGAGCCCCTKTGGAGCCAGGCTGGGAGAGCTGGGAATGTTCCCCTGGAGCAGGGAAGGSRCCAGGCAGAGCTCAGAGCCCCTGGCAGGGCCTGYAGGGGCTCCAGGAGAGCTGCAGAGGGACTGGGGACAAGGCATGGAGGGACAGGAGCCAGGGAATGGCTCCCACTGCCAGAGGGCAGGCATGGATGGGACATTGGGAARTGGGAATTCCCAGATTTGCTGAGGCTGCCCCTGGATCCCTGGAATGCCCAAGGCCAGGCTGGATCACCCTGGCACAGTGGGAGGTGTCCCTGCCATGGCAGGGGTGGCACTGGATGAGCTGTCATGTCCTTTCTAACCCAAACCATTCTGTGGATATCAAGAAATATAAATTGAATTCTCTGACCCATTGCATGGCTTTAGTTTTAATCTGTTTCTGATACTGAAAGTCATTTTATCTTCTTGTTAAATTTGTATTTCTGCTTAGAAAACTGCCAACATCCCCCCCAKCCCCCAATACCCAAACACATTTTTTACTGTTTCTGTAACTGCAGTGCCTGGGGATTGAAGTTACAGAACATGGGCTGCTCTGCAATGTTTTGTTCAGATTTTGGATTAAAAGTGTCCCCTAGACATGGCAATTCAGTTTTAAGAGATGATTTAAGTACCAAGCCACTAAGAAAGGGCAGCCCCTGGCAGCACTGGGGTGGAATGGATCCACCTGGCAGGCAGGGGCTCAAGCAAAACATCATTTTTGGAACAGGTAGCAGCCAAAGGAAAATCTCCCAGCAGGGTTTGAAAGAGGGCAGCTGGGTACCTTGTGCAGGAAATAATTCCCACGTGTGAGGAGCGGCAGCAGAGGAAATATAAAATACATATGTGAGCAGTGGAAAGGCAGACAGAGCCTGGCTCATGGGCTGTGCTGAGGTGGAAACCAGTCTTGGAGACAGCAAGAGGGAGGTTTGGGGACAGAGGGAGATGCTGGGTTCCTCTGAGGAACAATTTGGTTCCATTTAGGAGGAATGTGTGGCAGTGGAGGTGGTGGGTGAGGGTGGCCATGGGAAGGAGCTGAGCAAAGCCCCAGGGATCCACAGCTGCAGAAAGAGCTCCTGAACACAGTCTGGGTGTGAAGGCTCTAAAAGTGATGAATGTTAATGCTGCCATCCATTAGAACACTGATGCTGGCTGTGGCTCAGAGTGCAGAGCCTGTGGAGTGTTCACCCCTCACCTGGAATTTGCTCCTCTCTGTTCCCAAGGAGATCTCTGGGGGAAGAGAGGCTGAATCCTGGGATTGGTGAGCTGGGAAAGAAATCAATCTGTGAGTCATTAAGACACCAAAAATACACCCCAGCGGTGTGGGGACACACCAGGCAGAGCAGCAGTGTGGGGAGGGSACAGAGGGGACCCCAGAGCRCTTCCCCTGCCCGTCAGGAATTCCTACAGAGCACACGTGGATMGTTCAGGGAATGTGTGTGGCAATAAAGCAGTAATTGCAGCCTGGAGAGCAGAATGGGTGAAACCAGGTGAGAAAGCCCAGGAAATGATCTGATTCACGGGGAGATGGGGCTGGAGATAGGACTGGGATCGGGTTTAGGGATTCCCTGGGTGGAGCAGGGACCTGGGGAGGCTCCATGTGCTCCAGKATCCAGGTGGGCCCTGCTGTGGGCATGGSCTGGAGAAATCTGAGCCTTGCCAAYAGCAGATCCGAGCTCCAGGAATGTCACACCTGCTCACCCTTCAGTTTTGACAAAGTGCTTGGAAAGTTGTCCTTAAAACTTGGAAAAACCACCTGCTTTTACTCCCAGAAATTCCTGATTAAAGCTGCTTGTAACCCCTCAGAATTAATTCCTGTATCCCACAAAACTCATCCAATGTTCTCAGCTGGTTTCTGCTGCCTCAGAAACATTTGGGGATCAATGTTTGCAAGCCATCCTGCAGGTAAAAACAGCAGGGGGAAAAGCAGAGGTGGGAATTGTCCTTTTGGAGAGGGCTGGGCCRGGAGCTGGTGAGACCAGATTTTCTGGGTTTGCAATGGATTATCTGGGAGATTAGCAGCAGTTCAGGGAGCTGATGCTGCAGGTCAGAAATGCTGCTGGGCAGGCAGGGAAAACAAAACAAAAACCATTGCCAGTCTGGAGGGTTCTGGAGAGTGTCACTGGAAAATGGGGATTGAGGGAGTCCTGTGGGCCTTTCAAACAGAGGGGAAAATAAATCAGATAATGTCTGTGATGCTTGAAAAACAAAAAAAACATCTGACTAGTCCTAAGGAATGTTTTACTTTCCATCTTTAATATGAATTTCTTATGTTGTATAGTTYTTGTAATTTATAATATAGGTAATATATAACTTTCTGACTTCATAGGTTGATGTTACAGAGTTTATTATTTTTTTTTTACTTATTACTTTTATTTATTTTTACTGTAATGTGGACATATTTGTCTAATGTGTTGTCACACATACTTTTATTATAACATTTAAACTCTTTGTTTATTCTATACAATTACATTACTATATTACTACATTATAAAATTCTTTACCTTTTTATCTAATCCAGTTTCTTACTTAAGGTATATTTTTACTTATAATTATAGAAACATAAGTTTGTGATTTTTTTGTTTAATGTTTGTGTATTTTGTTTTTATATTAATCTKGGTTTCTTCTAAGGCTGTAAATTAAACTTTTTTGAGTTTGTGAAGATTTCTATTTTTCTYATTCCCACAATGTTTTTATTCTTTTCCCCATTCTTCCCATCAATAAGAGCAGTGGGAATTACCTGGATAACCCCAGTTCTGGTGCCATGATTCATTTTTTGTAGTAGATTTATAAATTGCTGTGTCAAAGCATGAAAAATTTGCTCCATTGGAGGAGAGAGGAGCAGCAGGTTGATCAAACCCCTCTGCAAAATTCAATCTGATTTAGATGGAGATGAGGAAAGAGATGATTGTGGGAAAAATCAATGTGTAATGATCAGAAAAAAGCAACTTTTGGGGTTTTGGAGGATTTCTGGTGTCCAGYACATGTGTGGACATCTGGAATGGGAGAAGGGAAGGAAAATAAATCCAGCAAGGAGCAGCTCCTTGTTATCTTTTGAGGCAGAAAGATGAGAACATCTGAGCCAGTGGGTAGCAAAGAATGTCAGTTATGTTCCAATCTAGATTGGTGAATAAAAAGATAATCATCAGTAAATTAGAAGAGGTGTTGAAAGCTCAGTTAATTATAGGAAATGAGGAAATTAGAGTGCTGAGTCTGACTGTTTCTGATTCACTTGTTAATTTAAAACAAAAAAAAAGTGGTGTTTTTTTTTTTTTGTCATCTGTACTTTTGGCTCAGGTATGTGGTGATAGCACCAGGATTTTTTAAAATTTGATTTAGTTTTTAATAGCTCCTCAAATTAGGGTTTGGTCTTTGGCTGAGCATTCTCTGGAGGAGTTTGTGGTTTTAATGCATCTSTCTAAGGTCAGGAATTGTTTTCTGCTGCACAGAGCCCGAGTTCCTGCTGACCATGGAGAGGAACACAAGAACTCTGTTGCCTCTTAAATCAGAGTTTTTTCTCCCCATGATTTTAAGGAAAAATTAAACTTGTAGCTTGAGAATCTCCATATCTTATTTTTAACTCACGATTAAATTCAGTGTGTGAGAGGGAGAAGGAGTTTGACCAGAGGAGTATTGAGAAATGTTTTAGCCAAGTTTTTGTGTCATACAAGGCATAATTTATTTTTGCATTTACTTCAGGAATTTTCTATTTTTTTAGGATTTTTTACTCTTTCTTTGAGTACTTGCCCAGCAAACAGATGCATTTAAATGATCCATAAAGTCCTTCCAGAGCTGAAAGAGGCCCCAGAGTTACCATCCCCTACCACATTTCTGATTTTTCATGTTTATTCTTGGAAGTAGCTCCTTTACATGAAATTAATGGAAAGCTCTTGATTTTTCAGACCTGGTTATGCAATAATTCCAAGTAAACCCAAATCTCCCTTGCACTGCCTCTTGCAGTTTGTAAATCACTTATGAAACCACACTGGAGTTATTGGACAAGTCACAGAGAATGGGATATTGACTGTTGGCAAAGGAATTGGGTGAAACAGAAATCCAGRGCTCCTCTGGGGCTGGAAATCAGCAGGAAAGCTTCCCAGAAATCTGAAAAGTGATTTCCTTATATTTTTAGGGGACCTTTGCATATGTAGAGCATTTCCTGAATTTACAGAGAGGTTCTTTAAATAGCAGCAGCAACAAATACGATGCCTAAATAAATAATTCCAGATGGTCCAGAGATTAAACTGCAGTTCTATTGGGAAGGGCAACATTTCAACATCTCAGGGCCTCTCTGCAAGTTCATGGATGGAGTATTGTCCATATCAAACTCTTGGCCTTTAATCCCTTTTRCCCTTCATGGGCTCCATGGCAGGGGTTGGAATGGGCTGAGCTTTAAGATCCAACCCAAATTAATCAAGAATTCTCTGGTTCTGTGATTTTGGGAAGAAAATATTCAGCAGCAGAGTGATTTTTTTTTCAATGTTCCGTTGAGTAAATCTCATGCTCAAAGGATAATTATAATAATTTGACAGGACAAATTCTTTATAATCCTTTGATAAAGAGTTTTCAGGTCCAAATTCTATTTTAGCCAGAGTAGCAATTGCAAAAGGTGATATTTTCATGGAAAAAGGTGGAGAGGAGAAGAAACATCCCCAGACTTTTGTGTCAAATGGGAGTTTGATCCTCCTCAATTCCCCATTCCTGGCATTTTTTTAATTTGGGATGGCATTTTCATCAGCCCAAGACAAGAAAAAAATGTTCATTTTGTTGATTTTTGCCCTTTGTGGAAGGTTTTCCCTAGGGAAAATCCCCCTTTTTTAAAGGGCTTAAGCAGGCTGAGATCCTCCAGCAGCTCTGTTCTTCTGGGACAAGCTGGGAATGTGGCTGTGCCCAGCTCAGCCCTTCAGCCCTGGGCTGGGCCTTTAGCTCCAACCAGCAGCAAAAGTGTGGAACTGGGGCATGGAAAAGTGTGGAATTGGGGCATGGAAAAGTGTGGAAATTGGGGCAATGGAAAGTGTGGAATTGGGGCATGGAAAAGTGTAGAATTGGGGCATGGAAATGTGTGGAATTGGGACATGGAAAAGTGTGGAATTGGGCATGGAAAAGTGTGAATTGGGGCATGGAAAGTGTGGAATTGGGGCATGGAAAAGTGTAGAATTGGGCATGGAAATGTGTGGAATTGGGACATGGAAAGTGTGGAATTGGGGCATGGAAAAGTGTAGAATTGGGGCATGGAAATGTGTGGAATTGGGACATGGAAAGTGTGGAATTGGGCATGGAAAAGTGTGGAATTGGGGCATGAAGAAAGTGTGGAATTGGGGCATGGAAAAGTGTAGAATTGGGCATGGAAAATGTGTGGAATTGGGACATGGAAAAGTGTGGAATTGGGGCATGGAAAAAGTGTGGAATTGGGGCATGGAAAAAGTGTGGAATTAGGGCTTCAGTGGGTTAACAATCTTACCAGAGTTAGGCTGGAGCTGCTCCTGGTGTGGGGACAGGAGAGAGGAAAACCRCAATGAGCAGAGACCCAGTGCTGCTGATCAATACCAGATCATTGCTGCTGATCAATACCTGCCTTGTGCTGCTGCCTTTTTCCCAATCTGGAAATAAAATAAAATTTCATTTTCATAAAATAAATAAAAAGATGATTTTAATAAGTTCAGTGAGATTAGTAGATTGAGTAGATTTTAGTAAGTTTTTAACTTTCATGGACATCTTCCCATCTCTGCTCCCATAGGCCTCCAAACAAAAATCCCCTTTTCTGTTTCCTCCTCCTAAAATCATCTCCAGGTTCATCTCCYGGTTGGGAAAAGAGCAATGGTGCAACCCCTCCTGTGAGCCCAAAGGGACAAACCTGGGCCAGTTCTGGTTTAACCACAGAAAATGCCCCTCGTTGTCCGTTGTCCCTCGTTGTCCCTCACTGTCCCTCACTGTCCCTCATTGTCCCTCATTGTCCCTCATTGTCCCTCACTGTCCCTCATTGTCCCTCACTGTCCCTCATTGTCCCTCCTTGTCCTTCACTGTCCCTCACTGTCCCTCACTCCATGATTTGCTCAGGACTTTGGCATGTGGGGTTATTGCCAGGCTGGAGTGGGGCTGCCTGTGGCAGAAATCAAGGATATTTCCTGAGGTGTTTCCTCAGGTGACGTTTGCTGGGAGTGGGACAGGGCAAACATCACCCTGCAGCTTCAATCCCTGCATTCCCAAAGGAAGAAATGTCAATCCCACTCTCCTCATTCCTTGCTCAGACTGCAAAAGAAGCAAATGCATTCCTTTTTTTTTTTTTTCCCTTTTTTTCTCCCCCCCCCTCTCCCCTTCTTTCCTCCTTCTCAACTTTGTCTAGGAATTGTGGAACCGCTTTAATTGATGTGGGGTTATTACTGCAGGCTTTGAGCTAAGGTTAATAAAGCAGAAATTTAATAGATACATTAAAATGTCTGGGAGAGTGGCTGAACGTTCTGCTGGGGGCTGGCATTGACCTCTCTGCACTTAAGGGCTCTGACTCAGACTCCTGARGCCGCCAGGCACGGCGAGAGTGGCAATGCATTTATGCCTTGGGTGTAATTCAGCCTCACAAGCTCTGGGCCTTCTGCTGCACTCACAGCTATTGCTTCAGCACAAATTTAAAAAAATAATAAAAAAAAAAATTAAAAAAAAAGGATTTTTTTCTAGCTGGAGGTTGTTTAAATTTATTTCCCCCCGCAGTTGCGTTTATTGGTGGTTAAAATCTGGGTATCAGTTGTTTGTAGATGTTCACTTAGAGTYATCAATAAAAATGCATCAGAGATGAGGAAGGCAGCATCCCTGGAATAATTCATCCTGGTTCTTTCTCCAAAGGCTCTGGGTTTTGGCCTCCATCCCGGTGCACATGGAGCGTGTCCCTGCCTCAGGAGGGGCTGGGCTCCCTGTGCAAAGAGAYCATGACAAAAGTGATGCCATGGAACTTCTGATCATTCATGGAGCCACAGACAAGGCTGGCTCTGCAGGGACCTTAAATCTCATCCCATCCCACCCCTGCCATGGCAGGGACACCTTCCACCATGCCAGCCTGGCCCTGGGCACTGCCAGGGACCCAGGGGCAGCCYCAGCTGCTCTGGGAATTCCATTCCAGCCCCTMCCCACCCTCACAGCCAAAAATTCCTTCCCGATATTCAAGTTMGATCCCATTCCCCCTTGTCCTGTCTCTATCTGCCCATGGAAAAAGTCCTTCTCCATCTCTTTTTCAGTCCCCTTCAAGGAGACTTTTAAGTRCCCTTCAAGAAATGCCAAATTTGAATAAACGCGATCGTTTGCGTTTTTCTGGTGGCAAATTTCAAACCAAAAGTGTGAATTGCTTTTCATCTTGCTTGGATAACTGGGCTTCGTGGAATTGCAGTTCTGACTGTAGGATTTGCTCCTTCCTGAGGAGGTTTTCCTCCCTGGGCTTCTGAGTTTCCACTCTGCTCCMGGGGCTGGGTGTGCCTTGTTCAGCTGGACCATGAGTTTGGCATAAAGACARCTCAAATCAGTGGGAACTCATTCCAGGCACTGCCAAATCCCTTTAAAATCCTTACATGAAACTTGAACACCCCAGATTGCCCTGAGCTCTGTGCTTGGACAAACTGTGGATTGTCCAGATCTGCCTGACTCCAGTGCAGCAAGGCACATGTTTGTCATTAATTCATGGAATCAAGATGTGGATGGGGCTGCAGAGYGAATCAATGGTTGCTGCAAGAGTCATTTCCTTCAGCAAGGCAATTGAGCTGCCCTGAKTATCAAGCTCTCCTAATTTAAATGACATATTCACATATGTATTTATGTGTGAAAAAAAAAAATAAGTTAAGAAACCTCCAGAAAACAAATTTTCCAAGAAGGAAAACAAAACAAACAAAACAAAAAAATAGTGAGACATGAGGGATTAAAACTTCAATCTGGATTTGAAATGGTTTCAAATATCACCCAAAAAAATTYAATTCAGAGGATATCACTGCTGAAGAGAATCCAAGTAATCACAAAATATTTACCTTGTTGCCAGCCTGAAGTTCTAA
The DNA here is from genome assembly GCA_002167245.1 of Sporophila hypoxantha. NCBI lineage: Eukaryota > Metazoa > Chordata > Aves > Passeriformes > Thraupidae > Sporophila > Sporophila hypoxantha. The sequence continues at coordinate 291,958 of NDFG01000795.1, forward strand.
ACACTCACCAAGACAACAGTGGAGCCAAAGTGGAGCTTCTGTGTTATTATTTTAGCCTGAGATACAGCAAGTAAACAAGGGGAAAAAAGCTTAAATATTCTTTGCTTGTTTCTGGCAKTGTTTCCAGCAGAAAAGCACGGAACAGAACAGACTTCTGTTTTTATAACATGGCTATCAGTAATAGGCTAAAAATATGTCTTGTGATTGAAGTGTTAAGTGCTGAATTGATTATTTCTATTAGCATTCACAGCTATTGGGAGTGGATTTATTAAAAGCTCCCTTGCAGCAGCAATCCGGAAACATTTACAAGGATGTGCACTTTTAATGGAATAGCTGAGTTCCACTTGGGGGAGTGGGAGGGATTATGGGATGTCAGCGATTATCTGCGCTTGGAAAAGCAGGGAAACCCAAAACATGGGCGCTGGGTATGTGGGGAAGGGAGGCAAACTGAAAGAGAGGAGGTTTAGGTGGGATATTGGGAAGGAATTCCAGGCTGGGCTGGAATTCCCAGAGCAGCTGTGGCTGCCCCTGGATCCCAAGGCCAGGCTGGACAAGCCTTGGAGCAGCTGGGATGGGGGAAGGTGTCCCTGCCCATGGGAAAGGTGGGACAATAAAATCTTTAAGGCGCTTTCCAAACCATTCCACAATTCCCTGGTTCTCCAGGGGTGTCCCTGTCAGGAGCACTGTGTCTTGGCATGGCACGTGTGGAACTCCAGGGAGGAATCCTGGTGGAGTTTCTGGGATGTGTCACTGTGGGGTTTCTGCATCTCATCCCAGGACAACATGAGACGTCTGCTCTGGAAGCCCTGAGCTGCTCTCAGCTGCCTCCTCTCCCAGATTTAMTGATGGCTCCAGGTCTGGAATGCTGACTCTGCTCCCTCTGGCTCGACCAGCACCAATCCCAAAGTTGATTACCAGCTCTCAGTAATTAGCACAGGAGAGGCAGAAAGTGAGCAGGAAATCGTACAGATGGAAAGAAAAGCAAGAAATAACAAAYTGAGGACACTCAGCTTGTGGACAAGTGTTTGTTAATTAAAAATATTAAAGGAAAAATAGCCTAATGCAGATGGAGTCCACCTGTGAAAGAGAACTTTAAGAGCGATAGGGGAAAAAAACATGCAGAAAGTTTATGTGAAGCAAAGGATAATTGTTCCAGGAGAACTGTTAATCACCTTTATCTTGAAATGACTTACAGATCCTGCACATGAAATTTAGAAATAGTGCTGAACTTAAACATAAATTTTGGGGTTAAAAAACCCACCAGTACTAAGCTGACTGTAGCTACTGAAGGAATGAGATGGACCCAATGAGATGTTTGGGGGATTGATTGCCTTGCTCAGGCTGCCCTGGAGCAGAGTGGCAGACAGAAAAGCAGGGATTCATTCCAAAAGGATCTCCCTGCATGGATGCACCTTGGGCAGCACAGAGCCCAGCCAGGGCTGACCCAAGATGAACCAAAATGGCCCCAAAATGCACGAGCGCTTCCCGGGTTCTCTCCCCTGGGATCAAGTTCTGCTCCATTTGCATCTTGCACTTCATTGTCGCCATTCCAGCTTTAGCCCAGGCACTCCCACCCTGCTTGTTTTTTCTCTCTCCAGCCCACGGTGTTTGTGTGCTCCTGGGCTGAGATTTGGAGTCATTTGTCCTTGGTGCCCAGCTGGAGCAGGAATTGTTTTGTCTCCCTGCTCTGTGCACAGAGCTCAGCGCACACTGAATGTGAAGCTCAGAGCTGCACACTGAAGCAGCACAGAGCCTGAAACATAGAAAAACCTAAAAACCTGAGGAATTTAAAGCCCATCCATTCCACCCCTGCCATGGCAGGACACCTCCCACTGTCCCAGGCTGCTCCAAGCCCGTGTCCAGCCTGGCCTTGGCATGGCCAGGGATGGAGCATCACCTCTTCTCCCAGCTGTACCACAGTGGAAGGAGAATTGTCCATATGGGGCTTGAGTGGACTGCTGGTGATTTGTGACCCTCCTTTTAGCAGAGTCTGAGTAATACCAGTGAGCTCCTGATTTCCCAGTGACCACAGGAGTCTCCTCCTGATTTCCCAGCTGCAGGAGTCTCCTGGCTCTGCCCACAGAGCTCTCTGGGGCTGCTCTGATACCATCAGGAGCCGCTGGTCCTGCAGTGCCTCCACCTCTCAGCCCTGTGTGGGGGTGGCAGAGGGCTGACAGAGGCAGGGGGAGGAAGCTGTCCCTTTGATTTGGTCAGCAGCATTCCCTTGGGGAGCGTGGAGAAAGCAGCTCTCCGAGGCAGAGGAAGTGGGTGAGAGCCCAGCACGGAGCAATCCCTGCCTGGGGACAGCAGGGAAGGACAAAAGGACCCTGCAGAATCTGCAAAACCAGCAGCAGCCACTGATGTGGGAAGCAGAGSCTCCATGTGCTCCTTCACTAATCAAATGGATCGTCCCATGACTCTGGGTTTGTCTTGGGAGACTTTTGATCCCRTATTTCTCTTCTTGGGAGCCTTTCCTGAGCTCCTCACACCCCACAGAGCCGAGGATTTGCACAGTGAGTGGGGCACAGCCTGGGCTGCCATGTGCAAAGTCTAAAATGATCTTTTAGGGCACTTCTGGGAGGGACAGAATCGTGGGAAAATGGAATCCCACAATCCTGGGATGSTTTGGGCTGGAAGGGYCCTTYAAGATCATCCAYTGCCACCCCTGCCARGGCAGGGACACCTTTCCCTATCCCAGGCTGCTCCATGCCCTGGCCAGCCCGGCCTTGGGCACTGCCAGGGATGGGAACTGCTGATAATTGCAATAAAAGCCAGATAAGGACAGACATTTCCTGTTGGATTCAGGTAATTTATACAAAATTAAAAATTACTCCACTTTCCAAGAATGTTGTACACAGCAAATTTGAGTTTGACATACATAGGTAGGATTTATTTTCCACCCCTGACCCATAAATGCTCTACTTCTGCATTTCTGAATCCTTCTTTTCCAGCTTTCCCACTTGGCAGAATGCACTGGGGAAGTGGCACAGGGAGCAGTGGTAAGAGGAGCTGCATTTTGTGCCTTTCCTCACTGCAGTTTCCATAATTCCCAGCATGAAAACAAGATATTTTTAACTGGTATTAGATATTAAATCCTTAGAAGAAGTAGAGGAAGCCAAACAGTCACCAGAATTTGTAGTCGTAGTTTTATATGTGTGATTTTATTTTTTTTTTTGGTTGGTTTTTAACTCCTCTGAAGCTCTGGGATATTCCATCCAGCTCCTGGGAATCATTCCCTGATATTTGTCTCCTCCTTTGGCTGGTGAAGGAGCTGAGGGCTGTGGGTTTGTCCCTGAACATCCTAAAACAYGTGTTCATCTCAGCAGCCCCACCTCACCACCTTTAAATCTGTGTTAAATCTCAAAGTAGTAAAAACCTGTTGGGAAAAGGAACCCTGCTTGTGTCCTAATGCCTGGATTTGCAATTCTGAATCCTAAATTTCAAATCCTAAATTCTGAATTTTAAATCCTAAACTTTCAATCATAAATTCCGCTGAATTTTCCAGCGGAGAGCGCTCATCAAACTGAATTTTAGGCAGAACTTCCAGCCCTTCCAATGGTTCAAACAAACTCTTGTTAATTTTTCCGTGCTAAATGGAATTCTGGTGGGAAGGCAGCAAGGCAAAGAAAGGCAGGGGTGTGTGTGTGCCCTGAAATCTGCTCCCTTTCAGCGCAGAGCTGATGGTGAATTTTGGTTTGGGCCCTCTGGCACTCCTTTCTTCTGCTGGAAAATCCCATGCAGTGTTTAAGCTCCCTAAGCACCCCATGGGGATATAATCAGGGAGAAAAGAGGCTTGGGCCAGAGCCAAGAGGGTTTGCCTGGCTCTGTGCTCCATCCCCTGGGAATTCAGCTCCAGGGAATTCCTGCATCCTCCTCTCCTTRGTGGCTCTCCACCCAGAGTGATGCAGGAGAAAAAAATCGAAGAAAAAACCCAATTTCTTCTATAATTGGAGAAAAAAAATGGAGAAAAACCAATTTGTTCATCCTCTGGGAATCCAGCTCCAGGGAATTCCTGCATCCTCCTCTGCCCTTCGTGGCTCTCCATCCAGAGTGATGCAGGAGGAAAAATCGGAGGAAAACCAATTTGTTCTTTAAAATTGTGCGAGTTAGGTTAAAAAATAAAGAAATAATAAAAAGAAGGCCTTTCTGGCAGAGCTGATACTTTTAATGAGGTTTACTGATAGTTTTATTCAAATGTGACCTTTGCAGGAATCAAAGTCTAGCAAAAGAAAAAAAAAAAAGTCCTAAATGCCACTTTATTATAGTGACACACACTGGTGTCGCTGTATTTTAGGGTCTGTCAGCAWTTCCATTATAAACTTCCAGAATTTTTGGTTTAACTCTGCTATAAAATCTGTGTCTGAAGCACTCCCTGTGTTTAGGAGCAGGCTGTAGTTTAAAAAATAAATTACTGTCTCTGTTCCTACCCCCCTTAAACATTTATTGAGAAAGGATTTTTGGCTGAGAAATTCTTTGCTAGGAGGAGTTGCTGATTCTACCTGGACAGAAGTTTTGGGAAGAGGCCTGTGCTTTGAAAAATTCCTTTAAAATGAGTTTGGAGTCAGTTTTCCTCTTTCTCCTGAGAAATAAAAATGCTGTAATGCTTCTTCCCAGAATTCTTTGTCTCCCTTTTGTTTGTGGCACCACTTGGAAGGAGGGGGAATTCTATAGGGTTTCATTATTGTCACAGAACCTTTGGATGTGGGGTTCAAAACAGGTGTGAAAATCTATTTATTGCAGTCCCTGACAATCTGAGGATGACTCTGCATTCAGCACTTACATTTAGGGCCTTTTTGGGTTTTCTCTCTGAAGGCTGAGCAAGACATTCCTTAAAATTCAGTATTTGCCATTTTAGCTTTCTGCTGCTCAGGAATTTCCCATCAYTAGGTTGTAGTTGGAACTGATTTTTTCCAGGTTTTTTCTTTCATAGATTTCCTCTTCTTGTTTTAGGGTTTGTGAAAAAATTTCTGTTCTCCATCTTTATCATATCTTTATCCTACATATATATATATATATATAAATATATATAATTACAGTTAACTGATTTCTGTTCAACTAAGTAGTTTCTGTTACTTCTTTTAAATTTTAACTTCACTTAAGGTCTCTGGACTAATWTCTGAATCTCATTTTTAAGAAGGGACATCAATGTAGGTATTTTAGGTTTTTTTTTTTTCATATTGTTTTGTCCACTCAATGTTTATAAATAAACATCCAACGTTTTGGATACCTGGTTCACCTGCCCTGTGAAGAATTTTCTAACAACAATCAACTTAAAAAAATCCAAAATTATTATTAGTTCACACCAGCCACTTCCACAAAGCCCAMTTTCAAACTGTACTGGAATATTTTCCAACAAATCCTGATTTAAATCCTTCTGGAAATACAGGGAGACATCCCAGAGCCATTGTTTCATCCTTCCCTTTGCATTTCCTAAAATAAACCAGACTCATTTTCTCTCCCCTTCTGTTTTTCATGAATAAAGTTTGGGAATTAGTGATTTATTAGCAAAAAGGGTCTGAAAGCCATGAAGAGATTCTTCTGTGTGGCTGTATCATTTACTTTGAAATGTTAAGTATATCTATATATAGTCAGCAGGTGGATTTTAATGTCTGTGGATATATATATGTATTTTCCCCCAAATTAGTTTTCCAGCAGCATGTGCTGATTAGAGAAATGACAAGAAAATCTGATGATGACTGAGGAAAGTTTTTCTGTAAAGAGATCATTTCAAGGGCAAGAGCAACTCCTGATGGCTCTCATCCCTGGAGCACAGGGAACTGAGCAGGGAATAATCTCAGRGTGGAATTCTGCCTGGTGTTTATCACATTTTGGTGCTTGGGATAGGTAACTAATCCCACTCTGATCAGGCACTTCTTAGCCTGTGTTTCTCTTTCAAAACGTGGATGTGGCTCCAATTAGTATTAATTGGATTTATGGAGGAAAATACCCTGCAGGACTTTCGGGCTAGGTTGGTGTAAGGGGCTGTGTGCTGTGGAATGTGATCACTGCAGAAGCACTGCCAAAAATATTGCCACCAAATCTACCCGGTTTTCCCTTTTTTTCTCTCATTATTTGTAGCAAAAATTGCTGTTTGTAAACCAAGCTTCTAATAYACAGAGCGTGGGGCCTGCTCTGTGGAGCTGTGGGAGGAAATATATTGAAATATAAATATGAAAAGAAGGAATGAGGTTGTTAAGTGGGCAGTGGGGGTGAGTGCAGGTACAAAAAGGACATTAAGGGCCGGAGCAAAGAGAATTCCACGGGGAGCTGAACCTTTGAGTAGCTGCTCATGTGTGCAGGGAGCTGTGAGTAGGAGCTGCCACCTGCTTGGGATGGGAGCTGGAGCTGCAAGAGGAAAATTAAAGCCCCTTTATTTATCTGGCTTGTAGCTGCTGACAGTTTATTGCCACCATTATTCCACTATTTCAATGTCCAGTGGGGAAATCTGTGTCTCCTGCTTCTCCCAGAGCCCRGAGTTTGTTGGCTGTTGTCTTTATGGACGAGTGGGGGGGACTTCACAGCAATTAAAAGCTGTTTGTGAGCAGCCTGGAGCTGGATTTTCAGCACAGTCAGCAAGAAAAAGCCTCCCAGTCTGGTTTGCAGCACTAAAATATAGATTATCCGAGCTGGGGTCAGGGGCAGCAGTGAGAAATCTGTGCAGGCTGTGTGAACAAATCTGCATAATTGTGCCTGGGAATCGCGGCGAGCAGCGACTTCCCCGCTGCAGCCACACTTGTTTGGGCTCTCCCACCTTCCAAATGACAAAAAAACCCAAATATGTGACAAACCCCGGGGTATTTATAGCTGCTATTGACTGTTGTTGTGGAGGATGGAGATGCAATCTCCTCTCCCAACAAGTTCCATATGCTCRATGGATCCGTAGGTGGTGTTCCCGTGCGTTCGGGGATCTGTCTATTAACTCATCGCAAATGATTTGCTCGTTCTGTTTATTTACCCAAAGCCAAGCTAAACTTGGCTAATGGTGTCATGGGCATTTAAAAATATCCCTCTGCCTCATTAGACAGCCAAGCTGGGGAAGAGTTGCTCAGAAGTSTTGGGGTGGTGCCTTGGAGGTTTTCAGGGCATGGTTGGTTTAACTCTGKGGAAGTTGGGGTGGGTTTTGGGGAGGAAGGTTGGACTGGGATTCTCCTCCCAGCTTGGGCTGTCCCTGATTCTGGTGCTGAGGAGATGCCAGGGCCTCCTGTGTGCTGTAGGTGCAATGTTGGGCAGTTTGTTAATCCCTAATTCTGCTGTTCCTCCACTCCTTTCCTTATCTCCCATCCCTGTCTGCAGCCAAATTCTCAGCGAGGTCAGACTTCACCTCCTGCCTCATCCCAGAATTAGCTCCAATTACAGCTTATTCATTCAGTGTGGGAAATGGATTTGTAGTGAATTCTACAGATTCTACAAATTCTAAAAACTCTACAAATTGTACTAATTCTACAAATTSTACAAATTCTAGAAATTGTACAAATTCTACAAATGCGAATAAGACTGGATACTTTGGAGGAACAGAATTATGAAAGATGCATTGTAGTAGGAGCCACGAGGGGTTATTTTAGATGACTGGCTTTAAGGCATTTACAGCATGGTGTGGCTAAAGCTGATAGGCCAAGAAGCACTTATAATGTGTTGTAATTGGGAAATATTTGGCTCCTGATTGTGATGGTGTGAATTATAACGTCTGTATTGTCTCACCCTTCTCGTGAGACTGAAAATGGAATAGAAGTTTTTAAAACACCTCTGAGTTACCCCATCTCTAAGTCAGAAAAGAAAATCGAATCAACAATTCAGCATTAAGCAGGAGGTGAGTGAAAATCCCACAGATTTCCCCCAGGATGTGTAACAGGAATATCCAGCAGACATTCCAAAGCCACATCCCATGTCAAGGCCAGGTTCTGCCCTTAGGATCATCCCAAACATCCTGGAATCTTCTCCCGCAGCCCAGCAAAGCTTTAATATTCCCATGATTTAACATTCCTTTTCTCTGCACCTCTGTGTGCCTTTGCTGGGTGCTCCCTGAGCCTTGGTCACTCACTGGAAATGCTTTTGTTCCACTCCTCTTCCAGGAGCTTTCCCTCATTTTCAGTTGGGAAGTTTCCCATTTTTCCTTTCCTGGCCAAGCACTGTGTTGTTACCACCATGGGAGCTGGGTAAGGTACTGGGTTTAAAATTATATTTCAACACTTGACTGGACAAATACTGGCATGAGAAAAATCCTTGGATGTGGAAATCATACATGATCTTGGGAAAAATTGGTTTTTTTTGTTTATAAATGGTCCTTTTTCTGAAATATAATAGTGGCAAAAARGAATAAAACAGATTAAATACTAAAGTCAGCCTTAGAATCCAAACAGTAAAATCACCACAGATCYTTGTGGAATGTAGAAAAAATAAAAAAAAAATTCCAATATTTTGGACCAGCTTGGTTTGAAATAGATGAGGTTCCATCAAGGATACAAGAGATAAATGTTGARCTAAATCCCAAGTGGTGGCTGTAGGATTAGAATTATTTTATCTTTACCCTGAATTAGAGGGAAACTGAGTGTCCAACAGGTAAAGATTTAAATTGGAGTTTTATTATTGAGATTAATTTTCCCAAATTKATCTGAATTTCTAAAGGAACAGTGAGTGAATGTAAAAGCTCTGAGGGATACCTGGAGGTGTCCAAGGAATTCCTGGATGTGGSACTCAGTGCTCTGGGCTGGGGACAAGGTGGAGACTGGGCACAGCTTGGGCTGGATGACCTTGGAGATCTTTTCCAACCTCAATCATTCCATGATTCTCCAATATCTTTGTGTTTTGAAAAATCCTGCTGAAATATCAACAAGAAACAGGATGGGGGTTTCAAACCCTACTGCTTGTTATGAAATATGTCACTTTTTTTTTTCCTTTTTTTTTGGTGTTTGTTATTTTCCTCACAATTATAGTGGGACCAAAAATAGGCACATCCTTCAATAATTTGGAATCCATGGATGCTTTTGGTRCTGGTGTCGTGAACACAATATAAATGGAACTCGTTTTCTTTTTTTAGGGAGATACAGCTGCAGTTGCTTTTAGATATTCCAAGGCAGTAACCTCTGTAAATGACATTTAAGGAATACATCTAAAAATGCCTGCTGGAGCCTTGTAAACCAGGGACGAATTTCAGATGTCAYCTCAGGGAGGAAAATGCTGGATATGGAGCAACTGGGAAGCTTGCAATGAGAAACTGGGGTTTAAAGTGAAACAGCTGAGGGCAGCTGCTCTTGGGTTGCACCAGATACAGAGATTTAGCTGCTACCACAATGAAAAACTTCAGCATTAATTGTAGCAGAACAGAAGGCTTGTTTTACCCTACAAAATATGCTCCTTTCTTTTTGAGGAACAACAATACCAACTTGGAAATATTCTGATTTTTGTGAAGGTTTTGGTGGCACCAGCAGAGCCCAGGCTGGGTTTGTGTTGCTTATGCAGTGAGGAGAAGATGCCTCCAATTTGGAAATTGGAGCTGGACCTCTGAAGGTCCTTTCCAAGCCAAACCATTCCATGATTCTGTTGGATTTTGGATCTTGCTGAGGCAGAGGGTGCAGAGCTGCGGGAGCCAGAAGAGTTAAAGAGCTGAGGGCAGCTGCTCTTGGGTGGCACCAGATACAGAGATTTAGCTGCTACCACAATGAAAAAATTCAGCATTAATTGTAGCAGAACAGAAGGCTTTTTTTACCCTACAAAATATGCTCCTTCTTTTTGAGGAACAACAATCCCAACTTTGAAACATTCTGATTTTTGTGAGGATTTTGGTGGCACCAGCAGAGCCCAGGCTGAGTTTGTGTTGCTTATGCAGTGAGGAGAAGAGATGTCTTCAACCTGGAAATTGGAGCTGGAGGTCCCTCCCAAGCCAAACCATTCCATGATTCTGTTGGATTTTGGATCTTGCTGAGGCAGAGGGTGCAGAGCTGTGGGAGCCAGAAGGGTTAAAGAGCTGAGGGCAGCTGCTCTTGGGTGGCACCAGATACAGAGATTTAGCTGCTACCACAATGAAAAAAATCTTTTATTAGTTGTAATTAGGGATCAGGAAACACAGCAGAAAACAGGTTTTGTTGACAGAGAGAGGGGAAAAGGAGACCAGAGTTTTTTTTTACCCTACAAAACATGCTCCTTKTTTTTGAGGAACAACAGTCCCAACTTTGAAACATTCTGAGTTTTGTGAGGATTTTGGTGGCACCAACYGAGCCCAGGCTGGGTTTGTGTTGCTTATCAAGTGAGAYGAGATGCCTCCAACCTGGAAATTGGASCTGCACCTCTGAAGGTCCAACTGAAGGTCCTCTGAAGGRCCTTTCCAAGCCAAACCATTCCGTGATCCTGTTGGAGTTTGGATCTTGCCGAGGCAGAGCTGTGGGAGCCAGAAGGGTTCCTTCCTGCCTCTGGACAGAGCAGGAATGTCTTGGAGCTCCTCCTGCCCTGGTTCCAAGGGAGAAGCTTTGCAGAGCTGCTCCTTTGGCTCAGGGACAGCCCGGGGAGGGAACTCCCTCACGCTGAGGCTGCTCCTGGTGGATCCCGTTCTGCTGGTGCCTCTTCATGTGGCCGTGACAGAGCTGGCCTTGGAGAACCGGCTCCACAATTTCCATCTCTTTGTTCCGAGGAGCAGGCACACAGGAACAGATCGTGGGGGAGATATGGAGACCTGCGTGCTGGAGTGCAGCAGGGAGCAAGTGAATGGGAAAAACGAATTAGGAGCGTTTTTATTTGCATAATTCCCATTAAGAAAACATTCCTTTATCCCAAGAAAATGGAGGCTGAGCTAGATTTTGAATGGGGGTTATTCAAAGAAGCCTGGGTTTTGGTTTTTTTTTTTTGTGTGGTTTTTTTTTGTTTGTTTGTTTTTGTTTGGTGTTTGGTTTTTTTGTTGTTAGTGGTGGTTTTTTTGGGGTTTTTTTGTGTTTTTTTGTTTTTTTGGTTTGTTTGGTTTTTGTTGGTTTTTTTTTGTTTTTTTGGTTTTTTTGGGGTTTTTGGTTTTTTTTGGGTTTTTGGATTCTTTTTGGTTTTTTTTGTGGTTTTTTTTTGGTTTTTTTTTGTTTTTTGGGGTTTTTTTGGTTTTTATTTGCTTGGTTTTTTGTTTTTTTTTAATTTTTTTGTTTTGGGGCTTTTTTTGGGTTTTTTTTGGTGGTTTTTTTGGTTTTTTTTTATTTGTTTGTTTTTTGTTGTTTTTTTTTCTCTTTTTTTTTTTTTATTTGTTTGTTTTTTGGTTTTTTAAATTTTTTTTTTCTCAGGAAGCAGCAAGTGATTGCAGAGCAGAAAACTCTGCTCCACCAAACACATTCCAGCCATTCCTTCACCCACCATGCTCCTGAGGGGAGGCAGGGGAAGGGAGAGTGCCAGGCAAGTTGGCATCACCCCGTGGAAGGTAAACCAAGGCACCCAGGGCACCACCACACCTGCACTGCTGTGCTTCTGCAAAGCCTGGGATGTTTATCCCCAGATCCTAAAAGAGCCTCTGTGTGGGAAATGGATCTGGAGAGAATTCTTAAAGTTTGATAAAGGTTTACATAGTCAGCTTCTGATTGTGGTGGTGTGAATTARAGCATCTKTGTGGTGTCACCCTTCARGTGAGACTGAAAATGGAATCAAAGTTTTTAAAACACCTCTCAGTTGCCCCATCTCTGGYTCAGAAAAAGGKTTAATCCAACCCCTCTGGAGCAGCCTCCAGGCCCAGAAGGGCTGCAGAGGCTGGATCCAGGATGGGAGAAGGAATTCCCTGCTCTGCACGCAAACCCTGCTCTGCCCTTGGAMGGGAGGTGTAGGCAGAGGGGGCTGCAGTGTGACCTGGGGTAAAACAACACCTTTTCTGCTTGGATTGGTTCCATGGAGAGGGATGGGATCCTGCAGGAGGCTGGCAGCTGTCCAGGAGATCCCAGAGCCACAAGAGAGGGGAAGGTTCTCCCCAGGTTGTGTGGCTTCAAAATGTCTGAACGTCCACGGCAGAGAACTCCTGTTCTCATGGATGGGACTTGGGTTCCTGTGCTTTTATCTGGGAATCTCCAGGGCTTGACAYGGAACTTTCTCCTGCACCAGGCCACGACTTCCTGCCACACCTTCTGGGGTGTTTTCTGCCTCTGTGCCTGGCTGAGACTCCAAGCACTTCCATCCAAATAACGATACACAAACCAGGAATTCCAAACTGGGCTTTCTTCCCTTTCTGTCTCTGATCTCATTACAAACCAGCAGCTTCCATACTGGGTAGTGAGAAGGGGCTGTCACAGGGCAGTATCTATAACATGATTTTAAGGAAATTAGTAAAAAGTTTATCACAGAATCCCAGAATGGTTTGYGATGGAATTTGAAGCTTAAAGCTCATCCCATTCCACCCCRTCCCATGGGCACTGAACCAGGCTGCTCCAGACCCCATCCAGCCTGGCCTGGAGCACTTCCAGGGAAGGGGCAGCAACAATTCTGGATCCTCTATGCTAATTTTTATTTTTTTAGTTCCAACACCATGACTCAGTGCAGATATTTGCCATTTATCAATGATMGGGACAGGAGATGCCTAAAATACATTCCTCCCCTTCCTCTTGGTTTTTTCCATCATTCCTAGAGATCACTTTGAATCTCCCCATTCTCCCTGGCGAGARACAAGCCTGCTATGGATTCAGCAAATTACCTCGATGTAGAATTTGATAATTTCTCAGTTCAATCTGATTTTTGAGCACCCTTCCTCTGGCTTCTCTTTAACAACCTTGGCTTTGTTTTGCTTCCAAGCCCCAGCCTTGCCTGAGGCCCTGTACCTGAGCAGGGCGATGCTCTGGGGGGTGACTGCTCCTGTTGTCAGCRGTGAGGAAGGTTGGAACATTTCCCTCCATGGCATCCTTCCCACAGCTGTCATTGCTGTCTGCAAGTTTATTCTCAGCACAGTGTGAAGCTCTCAGCCCTGCAGAAGGGCAACACTTCCCCTGAAATTGCGAAGACACCAGTTTTATATTCAGTTTGCTCTTGAGCTAGGATGGAACTTGTTACCAGGTCCTCTTCCCTCCTTAAATTCAAGACTGGTGCTCATTGTTCAGGGAGTTTTGGGCCAATTTGCTCTGAGTGCTGCATAAATGTGTTTTATTATGACTCAGAAGAGGTTTTCTGGTTAGAAAATCGTTGCAATGGAGATAATGCACTATTGGAAGGCCAGTCTTCTGAAAATATAGAAATGGTTTTTCTTGACACAAAGAGCTTGTGTTGCCACACAGACTCATTGAATTCTGAAGGGTAAGGGAAGAAAATTTCATTATCCATGAAAAACAGYGCACTTTCTTCTGGATATCCCTGTATTCCAGTCCCTGGGAGCTGYTTGCACTCACAGGACACAGCTCCAGGATTTATTTGGGATAGGTGTGCACATGCAAACCCTGTGCTTGCACATGGATACYAACACCACATCACAGGAATAATGTCCCAGAGCTAACCTGATGCACACTGAGCGCATTTGGGAGTGGGGAATGCTACCTGGAATTATCTGAAAGGTTCATCTGGGATGGCAAAACCTTGTGGCTCCACAGACATCAAGGTATCTGGGGGAGAAGTAACCCACAGAAGGAAAAGATGGGAATAATTGGCAGCAGAACAAACAGCAAAGCAAGGAACAAAGGAGAGGGAAGAGGAAGTGACTGGCAGGGAAGAGCAGGTGAGAATGTTGTAGGGAAAGTTGGTGGCATCCTGTGAGTTCCCAGCTCCTCTGGCTGTGGTGGCAGCGGCAGCAGCAGCAGCTCTGGACTTCCCAGACCAGCATGGCTCCTTCCTGTTCTGATTTTCAGCTCTGTAAATCAGGGCTCYAATCTCATTCTCCATCTGAATTCCATTGCATAGGAGGACATTTCTTATGGAAAAATTCTTGGCTGTATAAGTGGGCAGGCCCTGGCACAGGGTGCCCAGAGAAGCTGTGGCTGCCCCTGGCTCCCTGGCAGTGCCCAAGGCCAGGTTGGACAGGGCTTGGAGCAGCCTYGGACAGTGGGAGGTGTCCCTGCCCATGGAACTGGATGAGCTTTAAGGTCCCTTCCAACCCAATTCCTCCTGTGATTCCATGATTCTGTGATTTACTTAAGCTCATTCTCTCCAAACCACCTGGGATGGCTCCTGCACCTTGGGCCAGCCATGGACAAGTGCTTGCTAAAATGTCAGATTTTTTCACTTTGAACTGCAGGGAACAAAGAAATATTTCATAAATATCTGGATAGTTCAAGCAAAAAAGGGGTTTGTAGTTGTTGATGCAGAAATTCCAGAAAAGAACAATTGCTAAGGCAGCTGTGAAATTATTGCACAGGAGAGAAATGAGGCTGAGGGGAGCTGGAATTTTCATAGTGTGAAGGAAGCTGGAGCTGTGGTTTCATGAACTGAGGATCAGCTGTTCCCTGCTCACAGGAGAGCCCTTCAGCCCTGCTCRTGTGGGCATTAAAAATTCCAAAAGCAGAAGGTGGAAATTAGTGGGCGTCCCAAACCGGTTCTTCCAGCCTGGCTCTGGTGCAAAGGGAGCATCAGACCATGGCAGGCTCAGAACCAGGGAGTTCTGTGTTCAGGGAGCAGGAAATCCAGGAAGGAGAGGCAGGGAATGTCCATTGAAAGGAGCAGGACAGCCGCACGGGCAGGGAGAGAATTCATGGAAGGGATGCAGTGAATCCCTACGGAAAGGAGCAGGAATTCCACGGAAGGAGCAGGAATTCCAGGAAGGGAGAGAACAGAGGTGGCAGAATTTCCCATGGAAGGGAGCAGGAATCATGAAAGTCACGGTATTCCCCCAACTCTCTTGCTCCAGTGTCTAGCCATTGGGAGTGTGGATGCTTCCAGCCCCCAAAAGGGGATGCAAAATCCGGATTTCTGATGGATGCAAATGCTCTGGGCTGGGTGGAGCAGCAGAAAAACGAGCAGGGCAGGATCTGCTCCCTGAATTCCTGATGCCATCCCTGCTTTGGCCCTGCACAGWGCTGCCCTGCCTGTCCCACGCTGCTCTCCCTGCCAGTGCCCAAGTGAAATGTTTGTTCCTGCYGTGCTCACAAGTTTCCTGGACCCTTTCCATCTCGTGTTTGGGGCTGACATCACCGTTCCTGGAGGGAATTCCTGCTCCTCCTTGGGGCTGACCTCTGACTCCACACTGAGAGCRGTGTCCTGGTGTTTGGGAATGCTCCTGGCAGGAGCCAGGCTGCCAGAAACCTCTTGGATTTCAGGAATTCCTTTCTCTCTCTGCCGTTTGTTGTCCTGTAGGATTTTAAAATAAAGGAGTAGGATTTTAAAGGAGCTACACACCCTTAATTGGGATATTGGTTCTCACTTCTCTCTCTGGAGTTTTTTTATGTCACTGAGATTTGAGTCCTCCTTGCCTCTGGGGGTTTTTACTTTTCCTCTTTTCAGTGTTCAAATGAATCTMCTGAAGGATGCATCCCTTTCATTCCCCAGATATGGAATCAGGAACTGATTTGTCTTAATGATTTGCTCTTGTAGTTACTCCTGTCTCCRACTAAAACCAAACCAACATTTTCTTTTCACTGCTTAGAACTGCACAATTGATATTTATTGCTCATTTCCTCAGGGAGGATAAYTAACCAGTTCCTAAAAGGACAGAAAAGATGGATGCTTCTGCAGGATTAACTTTAAAGCAGAAATGTTTATTTTTTAAATTACTTAATCCTGCTGTCCTTCAAGTTCAGGGATAGTTAAGGTCAGACAGGAGACACAGATTCCATGGAGAAGTTTGTCAAGTTTATTATAGAACTTGTGATTTCTTCTTTTGTTCCCCATTGGCATTTGAGGAGCAGGACCTGCAGAGTTTATTAATCAACAGCAGTGAGAGAATTTTCCTGGAGAAACATTTGGAGGACAGGGCATTGTAGTGGTTGGAATCTGGGCTGGGAATCTAATTTGATGAATTTATCCAGGCAAGCTATTCAACTTTGGAGTGACTCAGCTTCCCTATTTTGAAGCAGACTTACCAGTAAGACATTAAATCTAGATGTTATTAATGGGAAATCAAGTTACATTGCTGAAGGTATAAAAGAAATGCTTCATATCCTGCTTTAAATATAACGATTTTCTCACTTCCAGTAACTTGTGAGGCCATAAAAATGGCCTCGATTACAACCAAAATCAAATTGATAAAGGACAAAGTGGTGCTTYTAGAAAATAAGGATGATTGGAATGTGCTGATCCAAGGGAAAATGGAAAAATGGTGCATCCAGGATCCCTCAGGAGCACAGGATCCTCAGAGACCACRGTGGGCAGCTGGAGCTCTGACCCTCTGCCATGCCAGTGCCTGCAGGGAGAGGGAAGGGAACGAGTTTTCCTGCAGCACATTCCATGGGTTGAAGCATCAGCTGGAGTTGAAGGGCCAGGAGTTAATTTTAACTGGGAGAAGCTCTTTGGGAGTGTGAAATAAATCCAGGAATTGAATCGGTGCAGCCACGTGAATTAAAGTGTTCTGTCCCACGAGGATTGCTGAGGTTGATCAGAGGTGTTCAAYACACCCAGTCCTTGTTGTAGTAACTCTTGCTTTGCTGTCAGTACAAGGAATCTGCTCTTTGGGCTTTGAAATATTTGCAAATACATAACCAGGATCAGCACTCTGTTGAAAGAGTGTGTTTTGGGGCCTGCAAGAGGTTGTATGTGGGTATTTATGCTGGAAATGTGTGGAGAAAGAAATCTGCATGCTAAAGGATGCTGGAATACAGAGGAAGCTGGGTCTGAAACCCTGGGTTCCACTCCAGACTTGGTTTTGAGGCTCATCCTGAAGCACCAACCGAGTGCTCAGGGTTGTACGAACTCAATAATTATTTAAAGTCATTTAACACAGCAAAATGTTTTCTGCAATAAGTCAGAGCTCCCCAATGTCTTCGTTAGCGGTGAGGAGATCTGACCAGGGACGGATTTCTGCCCGCCAGACAAAGACTTGACAGCATTTGTGGTGAAATAAGCTGCTCTSTTTGCAGACTGGAGCAGAAATCCTTTCTGTACAGCTGGTGAGTTTTTGTTTTTGCAGTCAAAACAGATGCACTGGCTGGGGCAGCCTTTGGGAATGGCTGGCTTTAGCCCGTGCTGGAGTCATTAGTGGGAAATTCTGTTAATAGCAAACTGTTTGCTATTTAAGGAGCCTGATTCCAGGCCAGCTTTCCAAGGAAAAAGTTACCTGCTGTTATGGCTTTGATGAAGTGAAAGCTCAACCCAAAACAATAATAAAAAAATCCCAACGCCCCCCTCAGCTCCTTCTACTCTGGGGCCATTAAAACCTGGAGAAAATGTAAAAAGAGCACGTGCACACTTCTTTACAGTTCTGAGGGAGCCCTAAATTTGTGCTCAGAGAATGTGGGTCTTTGTGGCTGTTAGGCACATTCATTCTTCTGCAAGCACTGGCTGTAAATCCAATTTTATAGATTAAAGACTTGTAGCATAATGTAGGCACCTGTCGGTTTATGGCAGCCTAAAAATATCTGCCTGCCCATAACGTGTTTTTCAGCAACTTGGAGCATATGTATGCTTTTTGATACCTTTTAGCTATTTTTTCCCAGTCCTTGTCTGTCACCTCAGCTTGTTGTGCTGGCTCTAATAGGAATAATAAGGGGTTTGCAGTGTGGGCTGGCCATTGACAGTTAATGATGGAATCAAATCTCTCTGCAGGCTTTGGGAAGGAGTCAGAAAGCAGAATGATCACAGCTCTGGGCTGCCAGGGTGGGCTCTGCCCCTGCTAAGGGTGTGATCACGGGGATGGTTCTGACTGGGAAACACTCAAGGATTCCTGGATTTTGTCCTGGATTAAATCAGGAGGAGGCTTTGGGGTGTCAGGGTGAAGGAGCTCTCTGAGTGTGAGGATCTGGGGGCTCAGGCTTGGCCAGGAAGCTCAGTGTGAGTTTCCAGGTGAAGCCTTTCCTCCAGGACATGGCACAGCAGGGTCACCCTGCAGTCTTTGCTCGAGGATTGGAGTCCTGTTAATGCTCTGTACGAGGAGCTGTGGAGCTTGGGTGAATCCCAGAATCATGGAATCACAGAATCCTGGAATGGTTTGGGCTGGAAGGGACCTCAAAGCTCATCCAGTGCCACCCTGCCTTGCCCAGGGACACCTTCCCCTGTCCCAGGCTGCTCCAAGCCCTGTCCAACCTGGCCTGGGACACTTCCAGGATCCAGGGGCAGCCACAGCTCCTCTGGGGCTCCCCACCCTCCCAGCCAGAAATTGCTTCCCAATATCCAACCAGAAATATCCAATATCCTAAATATCCATCCAGAAATTCCTTCCCAATATCCAACCAGAAATATCCAATATTAACATATCAATCAGAAATTCATTCCCAATATTCACCGAAGACATCCAATATCCCTAATATATCCAATCCAGAAATTCCTTCCCAATATCCAACCAGAAATATCCAATATCCTAATATATCCAATCCAGAATTCCTTCCCAATATCCAACAGAAATATCCAATTCAAATATTCCAATCCAGAATTTCCTCCTAACATCAACCTAAATCCACTCCATTTCAGAGAGAAACAAACAAGAACCACTTGAATCATTTTGGTCCTTTCCAGGATAAGCTCAAATCGTGGACTTGCTCTGAAACAAATGAGTGAAATATTCCAGGTGAGATTTAAGATCTCAGCAGCCCAAACTTGAATCTGATGCCCAGAGCTGGAGCTCTGCTTTGGGAATCTCTGCTTTCCCTTCCACCCTCCCAAGGATGTGGAGATTTCTGTCCTTTCCTTAAATATGGTTGAAACTCCCAGCCAGAAATTCCTTCCCAATATCCAACCAGAAATACCCAATATCCTAATACATCAATCCAGAAATTCCTTTCCAACTATCCAACCTGAAATCCACTCCATTTCAGAGAGAAACAAACAAGCACTCTTGAATAATTTGGTCCTTTCCAGGATAAGTTAAACTCATGACTTGCTCTGAAACAAATGGAGTAAGAAATAATTCCAGGTGAGATTTAAGAATCTCAGCAGCCCAAACTTGAATCTGATGCCAGAGCTGGAGCTCTGCTTTGGGAATCTCTGCTTTCCTTCCACCCTCCCTAAGGACATGGAGATTTCTGTCCTTCCTTAAATATGGTTGAAACTCAGCCAGAAATTCCTTCCCAATATCCAACCAGAAATACCCAATATCCTAATACATCCAATCCAGAGAAATTCCTTTCCAATATCCAACCTAATCCACTCCATTTCGGGGAGAAACCAAACAGCACCTCTTGAATAATTTTGGTCCTTTCCAGGATAAGTTAACTCATGACTTGCTCTGAAACAAATGGAGAAGAAACTAATTCAGGTGAGATTTAAGAATCTCAGCAGCCCAAACTTGAATCTGATGCCCAGAGCTGGAGCTCTGCTTTGGGAATCTCTGCTTTCCCTTCCACCCTCCCRAAGGACATGGAGATTTCTGTCCTTTCCTTAYATGTGGTTGAAACTYGCRGAGGGTTCAAACACATCCTTGGTGGAGAGGGAGAGCAGAGGCACAGCCTGGGAATTGCTGTTTCCTTGGGAYAGCTGGCAGAAAAGCCAAGGCTGTGCTGATGGAACCTGTGCTGGTGCTGGGATGGGGCTGGCTCACACTGGAAGTGCTGAAATTGCCAGAATTCACCCCCAGAATGTTCAGCTTCGTTGTAGGGAGCTCCAGCAGGGTTTGCAGATAACACAGCCAGGAGTTTGAAACTTGGGCATGGGAGGGAAGAAACAGGAAGGAAATCTGAGCTCTTGTAGGTCAATCTTTTGGTTACATTGGCTTCAAGTCAAGAACAGGAGGAGAAAAATTTTGCAACAAGAATCTTGAGTGTGGTTTTTTTTTTTTTTTTTCCCCTGGCTTGCCACTTTCTATTTATGGGAACCCAAAATGACCTGGCTTCCTGGACTGGAAACAGTAGCAGCATGTCCTTGATGTCAGCCTGACTGGTACATTTCAAGCCAGTCTCTGCTACATGTTTAGGACATTTTTTAATAGGTGCTGTAGTCTGAGTGGTGGTMGGGCCTGGGACTGTGTCCTGTGACATGTGCAGCACTGGGAGATGCTAATAAAACAGYATTTCAGGATGGTTTGGGTTAAAAGGGACCTTWAAGCTCATTTTGTCCCAAGCCTAACATGGGCAGGGACACCTTCCACTATCCCAGGCTGCTCCAAYCCCCATCCAGCCTGGCCTTGGYCATTCCAGGGATCCAGGGGCACCCACAGTTTCTCTGGGCACCTGTGCCAGGGCCWGCRCACCCTCACAGGGAGGAATTTCTTCCCYATATCCCATCTAAAKCAACTCTCTCTCAGTTTGAAATCAGTTCTGATGTGAGGACTGCCTCTCCCACCCCCAGTAAATCAACATTTGGTGCTTCCCTCATCCTCCCCCTCAGCCTTTTATAAATATTGRCACTCGTTCTTTCCCCAACAATGCCTGCAGGAAGAATAAGGCAGAAATGGCCAGCATGAGAGGGATTGAGCAGAGACATCAGCAGTCCAACTGGTACAGTTTTTCTCCTTGCTTGGCTCTMGTACTAAATTTAATCTGTCCCCCAGACAGCTCAGAATCTATTTTCCCCCCCTGCTCTGTTTTAATGCTCTCTGGCTCTTACCTGTGCTGGGCTGGCTTGAGGCAGGACCAAAGTGATGGGACAGGAGGTGACACTTGGCACCCATTAAATCTGGGAGAAAGGATCCCCAGTGACTGCAGCAGAGCCTCATCWCTGGGAACTGCCCAGGCTCTTCATCTCTGGGGAGAGCAGGAMTTTCAGGATGTGTTAACAAAGCCGGGTGGTTGAATGTTTGTTCTATTTCTGAAATCTGGCATTTAGGAGAAATCTCAGAATCCTGGAATCTGAGAATCCCAGGCTGTTTTGGGCAGGGAGGGACTAAAGCTCAGCTCATCCCACCCTGCCACYGGCAGGGACYCTTCCCCTGGCCCAGCCTGCCCAGAATGGCACTTGGAATTTTATTTTGTCCACCAATTTCTTCCTCAGTCTTTTCTCCTTCAAGGCCTTGAAAGCTGGACTTTAATTTTCAGTGTTTGGCTTTGGGCAGAAGGAGCACCARTACAGAGAGCACTCAATGGATCTTAAATAGCTCCTAATCCTCTTTGATCACCAGAGCCAGTAGGAAAAGTGTTCCCTGCTCCTTTTCCTCATTTTTATATAATATTGAGACCACAGGGTTCCTATTTTTCTTCTTTTACCAGGTTCACTTTGCTTGCCTTGAGAAGCTTTTTGCTTCWTCTTCTTCTGAATGTCTCTGAAAGGAAAATTTCAGTAACTTTCTTACAAGTTTAATCAACTCCCCCAGGAGAGAAAAATTCCACTTGGGAACAGCCTCTAAAAATGGTGCCCTCAGTGATCTCTCACCTGGATTTTCTCCCAAAATCTTCTTTCTCAGAAGAAAACTTTATTCCTTCCTACATTTTTGCCCTGTCTGCTGGGTGTTTGCAGTCTGCTGGATGGTGAAGGGAAGAATTAGYATTCATTGCTGTATTTTTGCCTYTGCACACAAATAAAATATGCCCAGGCATGGGATTATTTATTCATAGGTGTGGGGAGATGGTATAAGGACTTCAAATAAAATTAACATTTAAAAAATGCATGAAAAGTGATTGCAATATTTAGTCCTGCTTTAGACATGGAGRTTTAGTTTTTCCTCCTCTGAACTTTTGGAAAAAATTCTGTTTCTAAAACCAAGCACCTATAGATGTCAGAGGATAATTGGGTATTAAATTGAAATAATTTCTGTGAAGTRCCCACCAGGGGGGTTGAATATTTGACACCTTTGTGAACATTGAAAAAATCTGGAATAACTGAGGAAGTTTATAAATTCTTTGTGATATTTTTGGTTATCCWAGAGAACTTTACAGGCAGAGAATTTACTCTGAATTTTGATCTCTCTGTGCCACATCAGAGCTCCTGGGTCGCATTTGCACCAGGCAGGGTCAAACACAACTTCAAACTTAGAAGATTTTGGAGTTTTCTGCCTTTTATTGATTTTGGAGTCTCTTGGAGCCTTTTACTTCTGTATGTAGCAGCAGAAGAAACAAATGTGGGGAAGGGATTGGAGCAGAGCTGGGCTCTGAGGTTGGTGCTGCTCAGTTCTCTGCAGTAAGCCAGACCTAAGAGCACTTCTTTGCTTCTCTCCATTTTGCAGTTCAGAGACAAAGCCATTTGAAGGGAAAAGGACTCAAACCCCCTCCCAGACACTCTCATTCACATCAGTTAGGCCCAGCTGGAGGAGCTGCRCAGCAAGTGGAACTCAGGCTCAAATACCTGCTTTAGCTCCAGGCCTGTCTGGGTAAAAGAGGGGAAGGAAGAGTTTTCCTTTTGCTGCTGGAAATAGTGTATTGCAGTGTTTTCATTAARTTAAATACTGTGGACAGACTAATTTCTGTTACCTGAGAGTTGTATGAATGCTTGTGATGAAGGTTACAGGTTTTTTTTTTTTTTTAGAAAAGGAGATTCCAAAGATCTCCAGAAAAAGGCACTGGTGCTTCCAACTTTTGWCTGCCACAGGAAATAAAGGCTGGATGAGAGGTTCCAGGGGGTGTACAGGTGATTTCTGTGATAGAGAATATCACAGAAATCCCTAATTTCAGGTTAGGGATTCTGCAGAGGTGGTGTCAAAGGGGGACAGTGGAAACAAAAGAAATTGGAATAAGGGTTTAAAACAAACACAAGTTGGGTGCTCTTGCATTTGACCTTCTCTGAATATTTATTATTTCTGAGTTCTTATCTTCTGTGTGCCTGTGTAAAAGTGGGAAAGGGGGAAATGAGGGATAAGAATGCCTGGTTTTCCTCCTGGCCAGAGGAAGGTTGGGCCCTTCCAAGAGAAGCAGGGCAGTGAGGTGGTYGGTGTGTCGCAGACAACTTTTATGAAAAATCCTTTCCTTAGGATTTTTCCTCCTGAGAAGCTGAGAGGTCTCAGGAACAAAATGTAAGCAATGGTTATCTGCTGCTGTGGGATGCAACAGGTGCATCTGTGATTGGTCTCATGTGGTTGTTTCTAATTAATGGCCAATCACAGTCAGCTGGCTCAGGCTCTGTCTGAGACAGAAGCTTTGTTATCATTCTTTGCTATTCCTATTCTTAGCCAGCCTTCAGATGAAACCTTTTCTTCTATTCTTTTAGTATAGTTTTAATGTAATATATATCATAAAATAATAAATCAGCCTTCTGAAACATGGAGTCAGATCCTCATCTCTTCCCTCTTCCTGGGACCCCTGTGAGCAGCACCACATGGGTGCTGATGGATGGCAGCACCAGCAGGAGCCAGAGAGCTCCTCACCCACCCCTGCTGGGTGCTGCTCCTTTGTTCCCAGCTGAGGAATTTGCTGCCTGGACCACGGGCACAGTGTCTGGGGTGAAATGTGGGAGGAGAAGGATGTTTCACAGGGCTGAGCTGAGCCTTCTTCAGGCTGGGGAGCTGGGGAGGGAGGAGGCTGTGCCAGGCTGTGCTGGGCTCTGCTGCCTTGGGAGGGCCTTGGTGGGGCTGGTGGATATTCCTGAGCCAGATGTGCTTGAGGTCATGTTCATTTAAAGTCTCTGGTGTTTAATGATCTCATGTTTTTCACATCATGGATGATGTTTGTTGGAGGGTTGGTTCAGTGTGAGCAGCATGAATGCTGTTATTAGGAGAGGAGGAGGCTCTGGGAAGGGCTCATTGAAGCCTCTCAGCTCTTCAAGGTAGAGACCCTGCCCTTGTGTCCCATCAAGCACATTTCCATTTGGCTCAGAAAATCCCAACCAGAGCATTTCATGCCCAGCCACAGAGRCCTGATGAGAGCAGCTCTCTGCTCCTGCCTTCTGCAATGACACAMGGTGGGTACCCCATTATTTGGGGGGGAGTCAAACAGAATCTTATTTAAAAATAAMGGAGCTGCCCTTTGGAAAACTTAAAAAAATATTAGTGATTTTCTAAAGTAGGGAAAAAATTTAAATGGCATTAGAATACATATCAAAAGTGAAATTTTGCATTTATWCAGTGGGTTGGASAWCTCTGTGAAGCTGCTAAAGCCCACCAGGAAGGATTATCTCCTCAAGAAGGTTTTACCAAAGATTTTATCTCCTCAGGAAGATTTTACCAAGGAGTGGCAGCCACTTGGTGCCACCAACCTTCCCAAGGTGCCAAGATTCRGTTGGGGACAGCAGGAATTCTGGCTCCCCACCATGTGATGAAAMGCCATCCACCAGCTCTGAAGCAAACCCCTCCAGAAGTGCCCAGTGAAGCTGCTCAGGTGGCAGGAATTTTATCAGGACCTGTTAAAGGCCACAGGACAGGAGTTAATGGATTTAAACTGAAGGATTTAAGCTGATATCTAATTTKGATTAGCTATCAGGAAGGAGTTTTTACCATGAGGGCAGGGAGGCCCTGGCACAGGGTGCCCAGAGCAGCTGWGGCTGCCCCTGGATCCCTGGCAGTGRRCKAGGCCAGGCTGGATGGGMCTTGGAGCWGCCTGGGACAGTGGAAAGTGTCCCTGCCCATGGCAGAGGAGTTTCTCTAGATGACTTTTAATGATCCTTTCCCATCCAATCTGTGATTCTGTGAATCATTCCTTGATTTTGTTCTGCCCCAGGAGCTGGATCAGCATCAACACTGCTGGATTAGGGATATTCCCAAGGCCTTGGAGCCCATCCTCACCCCACCCTGTTAGAGGGGAGAGCCCTCCCTGGRGCCTTGGTGACCCCTGGCGTGGCTGGCACTGTGACAATGCCCTGCTCCAGCTCAGAGTGACACTGCTGGCAGGGGGAATCAGAGCCCTGCTCAGAGCTGTCAGCTGCAGACACCCAGAGCTGCCCATTCTCTGCCACGTTTTGAAAGCTCAAGGTCTCCAAGTCCTTGAGCTGTTGGCTGGAAACTCCCACAGAAGCTTCCAGGAGCCTGCTTCTCCCATCTGCTCCTGTGAAGGTAAATGTGACAATTCACTCTGGGGACAGCCCTGACTTCCTTCATTAGCTCCACATTAGTCTGATGCTGCTCATTTTTCCTGCAGCCTCGTGCGGGAGCTGCTGGAATAAAGCTGGGATCCACAGCTCAGGGGATGGAAGCTGCTCCTTGGGATGAGCATCCTGCACCTGTGCCCTGCAGCTTGCTCCTCCTGTTGGTTTGGCATCCCAAGATCCCATTTGTCCGGGTGAAATCCTCAGGGCTGGGCTCCTCAGAGCTCCCTTCCTTCCTGGTTTGTTATTTTTTTGTGTTTGCTCCCTGCTGCCACAGGAATGATCAACAGGAGCCAGCAGGATTTGTGGGAGCCAGTCTGGAATGGCTTCCCACTGCTGCTCCTGGCATTCCTGCCACCTGAGCAGCTTCACTGGGCATTCTTCAGAGCTGGTGGATGGCATTCCATCCCATGGTGGTGAGCCAGYATTCCTGCTCTTCCCAATGGGATGGTGGCACCTGGGGAAGGCTGATGGCACCAAGTGSCTGCCACTCCTTGGTAAAYCCTTCCTGAGGAGATAATCCTTCCTGGTGGGCTTTAGCAGCTTCACAGAGATGTCCAACCCACTGAARAAATGCAAAATTTCACTTTTTAGATGCATTCTAATGCAGTTTAATTTTTTCCCCTACTTTAGAAAGCCACTAATATATTTTTTTAAGTCTTCCAAAGGGCAGCTCCCTTATTTTTAAATAAGATTTTGTTTGATTCCCCCCCAAATAATGGGGTACCCTGTGTCATTCCAGAAGCAGAGAGCTGCTCTCATCAGGGCTCTGTGGCTGGGCATGAAATGCTCTGGTTGGGATTTTCTGAGCCAAATGGAAATGTGCTTGATGAGACACAAGGGGACYGGGCTGGGGCTGGGGAGAAATGGCTTTTAGCAGCAGATGCAGACAAAAGGATTGGATTTCAGTCCACAAAAAAGTCAAAGACAAAAAGAAATTGAGGCTGGAGTCCCAAATGGAGGGAAGGAGGTGTCAGAATTTGGAAGGCTGAGCAGCTGTAGCCTGTTTATGCATTTTAATCCATTGTTAGAGAGCTGGAAACCACACAAAAAGCTAAGGGCATTTAAATTCTGTTTTCTTAGAAAAGGTCTGCAGTTGACCAAGGCAGGCTACAAAAAGAAATGCAAAATTTATCAAGGGATTGCAGCTTATATGGAATGAACCTAAAATACATTGGAAGATTCTTCTGAGTGGGTGTTGTGGGGAAAGCACTCGAAATCACAGAAAGAAAATGAAATGATTGGGATATCTCCTGGTATCAGAACTCTGATGAGTGTCTGGAACCTGCTCCTCCAAAGCTCATAACCCACAGCTGAGGATATTCCTGCTATGAAAACCCTTTCCTGGCTACCTAGAGAGGCATTTTTCCTCCAAGTGTTGAAAAGTGGAATGTTTCTGACCTTTAACAATGATGATATTTGATTCTGGTGAAAAAAGGAAGCAAGAAGTAATTATGAAATATTTTTATTGGCTCCAGCAGCAGCTCTGCAGTGCAGATGGTTTAAATTACCTACCTCGAGGTTGGAGTGTAAGGCTCAGATCCATCTCCACAGTTTTAATATTTAAAGCACAGTACTAACTTGCTGGCCTAGAACTTGAAAGCAGCTTAATTGAGCCTTTAAAAGCTGATAGTTCTCTCTTGTTGTACACGAGTCAACAAGCACTTTTCCCTGGCAGAGCTTTACTCACACTCAGGCTCTGACAGGCTGAAGGGAAGGAGTTTTGTTCCCCACCTTTCAGCACAACATCAATCCTGATGGAAGCAGCTGGACTCCACTGCCTTGTTTGCTTGGTGGCTGAAGCCAGAGGGGGATCCCAGCCTGGTTTGGGTTGGAAGTGGGCAACACCACATTATGTGAAAAGACTCATCCCAGTGCCACCCCTGCCATGGCAGGGACACCTTTCTGTCCCAGGCTGCTCCAAGCCCTGTCCAGCCTGGCCTGGGACACTCCAGGGATCCAGGGGCAGCCACAGCTGCCTGGAGATCCTGGGCCAGTGTTTTGCCACTTTCACTTGTAGAAAACTTTCCCCTTTAAATCCCACCCATTCTCTCATCCATCAACACAAAAACAATCCACCTTCAACTTACTGGTAACCAGCTGCTACTTCCAATAAGTTCTGCTGTTTGCCTTGTTGTTCTCTTTTCATTTTTCTTTTCCTGTTCTCCTCATTCTCCTCATTCTTGTTCTCCTCCTTCTTCTTCTCTCTTCTCCTCCTTCTTCTTTCTTTTCCCTTTTTCTTTCTTTTCTTTCCCGTTCCTTCCGCTCCCCTTCCTTCCCCTCCTTCTTTCCGCTTGCCGCTCCCGTGCTCCTTCCCTTCCGCCTTTCCCTTCCCTTCCCTTCCCTCTCCCTTCCCTCCCTGTCCTTCCCTTCCCTTGCCCTTCCCTTCCCTTCCACTTCCCCTTCCCTTCCCGTTCCCTTCCCTTCCCTTCCCTTCCCTTCCCTTCCCTTCCCTTCCCTTCCCATTCCTTCCCTGTCCTTCCCTTTCCCTTCCTTCCCTATCCCGTTCCCTTTCCCTTTCCCTTCCCTTCCCTTCCCTGCCCTCCCTTCCCTCCCCTCCCCTTCCCCTCCCCCCGATCCCTCCCCTCCCCTCCCCTCCCCTCCCTTCCCCTCCCCTCCCCTCCCCTTCCCTCCCTCTCGTTTTCTCTTTTCTTCTTTTCTCTTTTTCTTTTTCTTTGCTCTTTTCTCTTTTCTCTTTTCTCTTATTCCTTTTCTCGTTTCTCTTTTCGCTTTTCTCTTTTCTCTTTTCTCTTTCTCTCCTTTCTCCTTCTCCTTCTCCTTTCTCCTTCTCCTTCTCATTCTCTTCTCCTCTTGCAATTTCTTTTGGCTTAAAGGGTGGATTAGCTTGACAGGCCAGCAAAGTTCCCTCTTTGGTGCCTGTGCCCTGCTGGACAGCTTGCTAAAGCCTTTAACGCTCAAGTGCCAAGGCAGGGCACTGTGGGGCTGCTTTGCTTCACCTTTCACYGAAACCCAGAATCCCAGGATGGTTTGGGTGGGAAGGAGCCTTAAAGCCCCTCTATTTCCAGCCTGACACTTTCCACAAGACCAGCCCTGTCTATCCTGGCTTCTTTAAGCACCATGAGGCTGGAGTGGGATGAATTCCCAGACCTCCTTGTCCAGCAGTGTCCCTGTCCAGCTGAAACCCGCGGGGCAGGGCTGCCCCTAGGACAGAGCAGCCCACAAAAGCTGCTCAGTGCTTGATGAGTTTCAAGAACAAACGTTACACCAATACCTTCATTTTTATGTGAACTGAAGATTAAAACCATTTTTCATGCCCCAGCTGAGTCTCCACTCCAGAGCCAGCAGGAGAACAGAGAAGGAGCCGAGTTCATGGAAAGCTCCCTGTTGGTGGGTGAGGTTTTCCCTAAAAGTCCCAGCCATGTGTCAGACAAAGAGAAGCAGGGAGGAGTGGGATGGCTCCAGCCATGCTCCCAGATGTGGTGGGTCCCCTCCAGACAATCRCTGCAAACTGCCCACAGCTCTGCCAGGACCTGGAGTGAGAGCTGGGAATTCAGGCTGGAGCCACACTTCATCCAAACCCACACAGAGCACTCGGAGCGAAACAAAACTCCAGTTCCCAATTTGGGTTTGTACAGAAAAACTACAATTCTCAAAAGCCTCTGACTGTTGTTTTTCTAACAAGTTAAACAGATGGATTGGAAATAGTATTTACTGTTTATTTCCTCAACATATCAATATGTGAGGAGCCAGTATAAATTACGGTTTGACTGCAAACAAACCAACCCACGCCAAAGCAATAGAGTAAACACTGGTGTATTTTGTTTCAAGTCAATATTATGGGAATTTAGATGGCTGATYTTTCTGTTTTTACTGGCTATCTCTGACTGGCTGAATTTTCAGCCCTGCAATAGAAAAAAAGAACGATGGGTTAAGATTTTTTTTAGGGGAAGTTGCCGTGGTGGTTGCTCCACAGAACATCAGAAGGTTGTCACTTCAGAAGTCGCAGGCTTTAGCAATAGAAACAAGATCCTACCTATTTCAGAACTGTTACTTTTTTTTTTTTTTCCATGAGAAGAACAAGTGTGAAGCCGTTGCCAGGTACTTTGATGGTGGGGTTGATGGTACAGCAATCTGTTCCTTCCTCTTTTCCCTGCTTGGGGTTTATTTTCTGTGCTGACTTCTTGACCTTTCCAGGAGCCAATTGAGAGCCCTAAACCAGCAGAAAATACACACTGCCAAAAGAAAAAAAAATATATATTTTTTGTGCCATTTTAGTCCCCCCAAGTGGCTCATCTTGAAGGAGGGGAATGGGGACATGGGGGAGGCTGAGAATGAGGGGATGAAAGATGAGCTATGAAATTGGCTCAGCTGAATCCCTGAACTCTGCACACCAAACCCCCCAAAGTGATGCATGCCAAGTTTGTTCCAGCTCAGCCTGCATGTTATTAATTTAACATTAACATTATTAATTTAACATGCAGCCCAGCAAATGAGTGGAGATGTCAGCCCTTGACCAACCTGTCTCGCTGGCCACGTGCTTCCAGCTGCAGTTTCCCAAACAGCATCTTGTGGAAATTGAGACCAGATGAAACAAGGGAATGTAAAAAGAGTGAATTGAATATACTCCCCAAATTATTCACTTATTTCAACAAACAAGAATCCCACTGATGTAATATATGACTGGTTTTGATGCTAAAAGCAAATCAAGAGCTGGAATGTACTTACGTGGCTAGACAGTAAATATCTCCGAGTCCTTCTAATCCATTAAATTGCAAGAGTATGTCTGCTTGTCTAAATGGAAGGAGACATCTCTTCTCCCTACCACTGTCATTTACTCCTCCGCTTCCTGCTTCTTTAGCCTTTTCTTCTTTTTTTTTTTTCCCCTTTTTTTTTTCTCTTAAAAATAGGGCTCTTTTTGMATGTGTGAAACTACTGCTACTCCCACTGCAGTTTTCTCCTGAAAGCCGAGTGGAAGTGCRGTAGGAATTAGATGGTTGCAGCTTTTGGGATTTTCTGTGGAACCTTAAGTGTGGCCTAAAGCTGCAGGTGGGCTTGAACTCTTGCCCTGTGCTTTGTGTTCTGCTTTTTGGGGTGTTTGCTGTCACCTCCTTGCCTGGTGTTGCAGATGAACGCCCCAAATCCATCCCAAATCCAACTGTGAAATATCCTCGTGCTGCTACATTTGATATTCCCACTGTATCCCAGCCTTCCCAAAGCTCCATGACAAGGTAGACCCAGAGCTTTTTTAGGAAACATCTTCAAGGTTGATAAATGTTGGTTCAGCTCAGGGAAATAATCATTTCAGGGTGTTTTAGTCCTGGCAGGGGACTCTGTCCTAAGCCACAGAGCCAGCCTGGCTCAGGGTGTCTCAGCAGGTGAGACCAGGCTGCAAAAAGAGGTGGATGTGTCACATCCACCATGTTTTTCAGTTTCTTTGTCTGTTTTAAACTGTTTGGAGATGAAATCAGCTTTCAGTGTGCCCTGTAAAGATATTTTGGGTACAAGTGGGGATCCTGACCATGTTTGCTCCTGCTCCCTGCTGTCCACACCGTGGTTTTTGTTCCCATGTGTTMCCCTCTCATGGCTCCAGCTCCTCATCATGTGCACCAAAGTGAGAGAAAAAACTCTTCCCAATTTCCCCACAGAAAAATTTCCCTTTCACAGAACCCAGGGGTTGGAACTACTGCTCTGGAATCTGTGCTGTGTGATACTTTCTCCTGGGTGATGTTCCAAAATTGCTTGGGATTCAGAAGGTCTTTTGCCTGTGGGAATGGTGAGTGTAGGAAGCTTATCAGCTGGCTGATGGAAATCACTGCAGGGCATTCCTCCCAAGGCATCCTCAGACCAGCCCTGCAGCCCAGAASTTCTGTACCTTGAAGAGCTGATGAGAGTGTCCTCCTGATCCTAAAATACCTATTTTTGAAGGGCACAGTTGCCTTGACCTTTGCCTGATCCCACAAACATAGAAGAAAATCASACTTTTTCAATGATCCTGAGCAAATGAATGCAATTATGGAAGTTTTTAATTATGGAAATGAGAGGAAAGAAACCCTCTGCATTTCTCCTTGGTCTCCAAACCTCTCAAATCCCAAATGTCATCCCCTATGGATCTGGTTCCCMCCCTGCCTGGGGTTATTTATTGCCTCAGTCCCAGCCTGGTGTTGCAGACCTTGGCAGGAGGGGCTCAGTGCCATCCCTCTGCCAGGTTTAGTCTGAGCCCCTCTGTGCTCCTGGCTTCTGGAATTCTTTGCCTTTAGGAGAACACACTTTGGTTATTCGTTATTGGTTATCTGTTATTATTTTGGTATTTGGTTATTTGTTATTATTTTCCTGGGCTTTTGTCTGCCCTCAGGTTTTGGAGCCACTAAACCTCTTTGGCAGAGACCTTGTGTAATCACCTCTTCTGCTTGATTGAAATGTTAGCAAGTCTTTAATGCAAACACCAAATTACTCAGTGAGGCAACAGCCAAATTTCCAGACTGAAGGCTRTTTACACCCCCAATGTTCTAATTTCACATAAATAATACAAATTGGCCTGCATTCTTTATGCAAAATAATGAATGGGAATAATATGTGCTGTTTATTACAGACCAGAAATAATCTTTCAATTAGTGACTTGGTTTGGGTGGCAGGTACAGGGGATATGCATGGAAAAGGGCTTAGAGGACAGTGACTTTTTACATGGGCAGGTAGTGATGGGACAAAGAGGAATGGTTTTAAGCTGAAAAAGAGATTTTAATTAYATATTGGTAAGAAATTCTTCCCTGGGAGGGTGGGCAGGCCCTGGCACAGATGCCCAGAGAAGCTGTGGCTGTTTCTGAATCTCTGGAGGTGTCCAAGGCCAGGCTGGATGGGCTTGGAGCAGCCTGAGATACTGGAAGGTGTCCTGCCCATGGCAGGGGTGGATTGTGATGTTCTTGGGGTTTTCTTCCAACCCAAACCATTCTGGGATTCTGTGATAGATGAGTTAGGTCAGCCTAATCTCCCACCCCTCTCTCCTGCCCTGCAGTATTTGTGTAATGCAGGAATTCAATTTCCTTCACCACAGCATTACCCTCTTGGCACCCAGAAGTTACAAATTTGAGAGGGGCTGAAAAAAAAATCAACTTCATTAGACTTTAAGATTTTGCTTCAGTGTGTTTGAATCGAGGACAGAACTTAAAGCTGAACAACATCAAGCTTTTCCCAGAACATGAAGTACCAGCAAGTCAGTTCCCAGATCTGTTGGTTCAGTATTTATTCTCCCTCAGAGGTGTTCAAGTAGGTCTAGAGTAGAAGATAATTCTGTTGAACTCACAATTGTTCCCTAAATTTTATTAAAGCAGTTTCCCACTTGCTGGAAGAGCAATTTTGAAGTGTTGCACTCCAGCCTGRCACTGGGACTTTGAAAACATCTGAATTGGTTTGTGTCAGAGGAAAGTGGGCAATTATTTCAAACCTTCCATTTTCACTGCTGCAAGTTAGCAACTGCTGGGAGCTGCCTTGTAATTCCCGCACACTTCCAGCTGGACAAATCCCACCAAGATATATAAAAAGAATTTTGCAGCTGAGTGGCTGTGTGCTCAGCCTGGAAGTGTTGGGTTATTCCCATCTGAAATCCCTTTGCAAATGTTCCTGCTTGTCCCAGAAGCCGAGGTGGGCAGGACGTTGGAGTTGCCACCTCCAGAGCTGTTAAAGATCCCTTTCAGGCCAGGAGACACGTGCAGATGGAAATCTCCTCACTCCCAGCCTTTGAAATATGAAACTGTGACCTCAGACCACCAAGGAAGCTGGGCAATGGCTTGGGATCCCTTATTAAATATCTGCCAAGGAGCAGCGCTTCCTTTGATGTCACAAATCTGAATGTCTTAGACTTTGCCTCCTTCTGTTTAAACGGGCAAGTCATAAAAAATAATAACTTTCCTTGTTGGTTCACACCTCAGAATGCAGTGCTAAAGTCTTTGTTAGCGAGTTAGAGTCAAGGATTTCTTTCCACTGCTACAAATATAAAAAAGAGCAAGCAAGGATTTATTTATAGAGCTCCAGATCCTGCAGAWTTCTGAACAACAGATTAAAGGGACTGGTGGTTATTTCATTCTCCAGTGAATGTTTGACTAATTATGAGCTATCTATTTTCTTTCCAAATATCAAAATGGGAAGAAAACAAATGTTTAGCAAACTAAGCCCCMAGTTTATATTTCAAACAAATCTGTGAGGAAATGTGTCTTGCATTCACAGCAGGCTCTGCTCTATTAATCCATCAGAGGAATCTGAGGGGAGCACAGCACTGCAGGCAGGATAAGTGGAGGTTTTTAGAAAACTGCCGTGAATGTTCTACAACAGTAAATAAAAATACAGATTTATGTATTAACCTTCAGCTGCTCAAAACCCAGTTTACCTCAAAACTGGAAGGTGATGTTTGCTTGTGGTGATGTGAAAGACCAAGCTCACTTCTTCAGCTGCATTTTTATTTAGCAGCAAAATACAGGACAATTCCTACAGCTGTAGAAATTCCTGGTTTGTATTCAGGTGTCTGTCCATGGCCACCACATCCCTGGAATGTTCAAGGCCAGGTTGGAGCAGCCTGGGACAGTGGAAGGTGTCCCTGCCCATGGCAGGGGATTTGTTTTAAGGTCCTTCCACRCCAAACCAGCGTGGAATTCAATGTTTAATTGTGCAAAGCACACAATTCAAAACTCACAGTGGCAGATTTACTTTCACACTACCCCAGGCTCTCTCCTCCCCTCATCTTCCCAAGGTGCTGTTTTTGAGGATGTGTTTCCCTCTCAGCAAAGAAAACTCCCAATCTGATGCCATAAAACCTGGCTTTATTTTAAAACCTTTCCTGAAGGTCTCACACAGTTTGTTCCAGGTAGTCCTAAAGAGCCACAAGAGCAAAATCCTCACACAGCAGAAACTCAGCTTGCAATACCTTGTTGGGTGACTTAGGGAAGTTCCTGCCTCAGTCTCAGGTTCCCCATCTGTTAGAAACAYTGCTTTGTAAAAGTTCCTTAAGATTTGCTGATGAAAACCATTTTTATACTTTTTTTTTTTGCAGCTGTGAACACTTTTCAAGTAAGAAATCCTGCATAGTTACACATAGATTSCTCACTAAAGTGGCAAAAAAGGAAAATATTCCAAAGAGCTATGAAGCTTTTTTTTTTTTTATGGCAGTGGTTAGAGAGGATTAGAATCTGATAWTTTCAAGAATAAATAAAAATAAAAGGGATTATTTAAGCAGCTCATGTTCAAAGCCTGCAACTCACAGCAAGTCTGAGTGTTTTGAAGTTTGTAAGGAAATATTCTGAAGCCATTAGGCTGCTGCTGCTGCTTGGAAGCAGAGTGGAGACTTAATTAAATGTTTGAGGGGGAAGAGAGGATGGTGAAAGTTGTAGYACCATGAGCTGATGTTTTTGAAAAACATAATCATGTTTTTTAATATATGAGGATTTCTAAAAGTGTGGGTTTGGATGGGAAAACTTCTTCAGTGCCAGGATTCACCTGCAGCTCCTGGATTCTGGGATTTCACTGTTTTCAGAACAACATCCTGGGTGTTCCATCACCAGGTTCCTACATTTCTGTGTGTATGGAAAGGACTGGCTTAGTGTGACTAAAAATGAGCTTTAAATCTTTAGATATTTTCTAGGTAACTCTACAAGTTCAATCACCAAAGGACTTTCATGTGTCTCTTTSCTGTAGATGTGTTCACACCTGTATTTCCCATTACACAAACACTGCCCTTCACTGTTTTGTATTCAGCTTTATAAAAGATTGCTTTATATTGAAATTATCATTGGTGCTTAACTTGCCCTTCCTTTTCTAGTTGCACTTTTTCTTGTTGTGTGAATTTGGGGGACTCTGTTGTGTGTGGTGGTTGATTATTCTCCACTCTTTTGACATGGCAGTAATGTCKGAAATAGRGGTTTTGGTAGGATCCTAATCTGCCTGTTTCCCAAGGGCAATTCAGGGAAATATTGCTGAAGTTTCTGCTCACAGAGGGTAGATGAGGAAGGAGGGAGGAAGTGTTCAGAAATCAGAGGCTAAAAGAATCATAAATATTGGACAAACCCTCAAACATTGAGTCCAACCATTCCCCAGCACTGCCAAGGCCAGCACTGCCCCATGTCCCCAAGTGCCACATCCACAGGGCTGTGAAATCCCTGCAGGGATGGGGACTCCACCTGAGCACCTTTTCCTGAAGAAATTGCCCCAAAATCCACCCTGAGCTGCTCTGGACCAGCCTGAGGCCGTTCCCTCTGCTCCTGTCCCTGTTCCCTGGGAGCAGAGCCCGACCCCCCCGGCTGTGTCCTCCTGGCAGGGAATTCCAGAGAGGGAACAGATCCCTGGGGATCCTCCTTTGCTCCAGGTGAGCCCCTTCCCGGCTCCCTCAGGGATTCTCCAGCCCCTTCCCGGCTCCCTCGGGGATTCTCCAGCCCCTTCCCGGCTCCCTCGGGGATTCTCCAGCCCCTTCCCGGCTCCCTCGGGGATTCTCCAGCCCCTTCCCGGCTCCCTCAGGGATTCTGCGGCCCCTTCCCGGCTCCCTCGGGGATTCTCCAGCCCCTGCCCGGCTCCCTCAGGGATTCTCCAGCCCCTGCCCAGCTCCCTCAGGGATTCTGCAGCCCCTGCCCGGCTCCCTCAGGGATTCTCCAGCCCCTGCCCGGCTCCCTCAGGGATTC